>JANBXA010000730.1:11272500-11687500 GCA_030556225.1 Cricetiscus sungorus
CGGCCTCCTTGCCCCTGCTTTGAAAGACTGGCATTTGTGTCTGGGGAGCTTCCTTCTCCTCTCTGGCTCTTCCCTCTGCTCTAACTCAGCTTTTCTCTAACTTTGGGCAGTTCCTCACACACAAGCCCTCCCCAGCTTGGCAAGCCTCGTCAGCCACTGACTATACTTGAGCCAGTTTCCTGATGAGCCAAAGGCAAGTCTGGACAGAGCCACGACCTCTCCCTTTCTCTTCTCCTGGGGCTGCTGTGACTCCCTGAGCCGTGACACTAGCCCTCCTATTTGCCTTGTTCTGATTCCTTTTGGCCATTTAGCCCCTGCTGTGCTGACTCTTGACATCACCACTTACAAAGAGGCTCTCTTGGTATCTCAGCACGATGCCTGACCTGTGAGAATCGCTGCTGACACCTGTCATTCAAGTCCAACTCCCCGATGTCTCCTATTGCTCTGCTCTGTCCATCTCTTCTGGCTGAGACTTAACGTACTTCTGTCCTTACTACCCAGGAGCACACCCACCAGGGGCATCTCCCATACAGCGAGCTTTCTTCGTAGGCCAGGTGGTCCCCATGTCCAGTGGGCCTTCTTGTATCCTGTTTAACACTCCCAGCCTCCCTTTAGGCATGTAAGAGAACAATCCATTTTAGCTTCTCCCCTCCCTATATGCACTCTATTTTCCAGATTATTGCTACTGTGAGCAGGACAAAGAGTCCATTAGCAACACTGTCCTTGTTTCCAGGGGAATACAGCATTAACGCCACTTCCTCAGATTCCAGGTTCAACGTAAATGCTGTTCCGAGTCATGGCTCCTCGCTCTCTACTCTTACTCTGGGAATGAGAGGTCAGTACCTCTGACTCTTTAGTCCAGCTCTTTCTTAGCCACTAGGAGTAGTTAGATTGTAGTGTTGGAACTGTTTCCGGGACAAGCCGGGGAAATATGATCCATTAGTGATGCGTGCTGTGAGAGTATCAGCAGGAAGCAGGGCATGCTGTCTGCCATCTATTTGACAGAGTTACTTCAGTGTAGTGGTTGGAATGAGAGTGTCCTCTATGGGCTCATATGTTTAACACCAGGTCCCTAGTTAGTGGAATGGTTTGGGAAGGATGAGGAGGTATGGCCTTGTTGGAAGAGGTGTGTCACTGAGGGTGGACTCTGAAGGGGTGTGTCACTGAGAGTGGACTCTGAGGTTTCAAAAGACCCAAGCCATTCCCAGAGTACATTGTGCCTCTTCCTTGCAGTTAGAGACGTGAGCTCTCAGCTGTTCCTGATGCCAGGCCTTTGCTCCACCATCATGGACTCCAACCCTCTGACACTGTAAGCCTAATTAAATGCTTTCTTTTGTAACTTTCCTTTGTTATGGTGTTTTATCACAGCAATAGAAAAATATCTAATACAGCAGTTGGCACCAGGGAGTGCGCTATTGTTGTGACAGACCTGACCATGTGGCATTTGGGGTTTCCGTCATCTAGAGCACTGTGATGGATTAGGGCACTAATGCACTGACGGCAAAGTCCTAATGCACTGTGATGTTCCACCTGGGGATGTTATAGAGGTAAAACTGTGACTGTGGAAGGAAAGAAAATGGTAAAAAACTGAACGCAAATAACACTGGGACAGGAGACAGGGGCTAAGGGAAAGCCTTCTGCTGCCTTAGACAGAATAGCTGCTGTCTGGGCTACACTACCCAGATTCCAAACAACTGCTGTCCCAGCAGTCTATGCCCAGCTGACTTAGTCAGCACAGGGTGGACACAGCCTCTGCCATTGCCCTGGAGAGTATCCCAGCCACCAGTTCAGTGGACGCTCCAGCAAATCATAAGTTCCTTGGAGGCAAAGACAAGTTCCTCCTGGCTTTAGTTCCTCCTGCCCATTGCCACCATGATGTTCCTTTGGCATTTGCTAAATAAGTAAGACATCCCAAATAAACTCATTCACTCAGAAAACGTACACTCAAGTCAATTACACAATGTCTCGAATCCAAGGCTAAATGTCACTTTCCTGCAGGAAGGTACAAAGACCTGCACACATTCGGAAGATGAGGAAGAGAACAGATCACACAAGGGATCTATGGGCCCTTTAAGGAGCGGGTATCACCAAAGTGGGATCCTAGACGGACGGTGGATGGGGTGTCATTTGGTGGCTGTGTGGCTGGGGAGCATTCTAAGAATTAGCTACCGAGTCTCAGCAGAATTGATAACAGAGGCAGAAGCCAGGCAACCTGGGGCCAGAGGAGGCACGGGAACACCTGTATGTGAAAACAAATGGCGCAGAAAGTGTGAAGTTGAGGGACAATTGTTGTTTTCTGTTGTATACCGCATGGTGAGCCCACTAAGCAACCTGTGGACACATAGATGGCTCTGGCTAAAACCCATAGGGCCATAAAAAAATGGTTTGAATATGAGAAAAGCACCCATGGAGAGGATGAGATGACAGGAGAGAGACAAAAGTGGGTGGTGGGAAGAGTAAACAGAATGTACTGCACATGTATGTAAGCGTGCACAAACACACACTCGCATGAAATCGTCAAAGAATACCAAACAACTAAGAGAAGAGACAAAGCGAAAGGTGAACTTCACCCCCCACATATAAGGCACATTCCCACATTCCTAGACCCAGCAGGGTTGTTTTCTTCCCCTCCTTCAGGCCCCTTCCCCATAAATGAACTGGCAGCCACAGAGTCTCCCCCTTCTCAACAGAGTGTCTGAGAACAGTTCCCTGCGGTGGGTACCACTTAAGCTTAACCTAGGACTTCTGGGGGCAGGCAATGCATGTCACAAATGGGCATTAATACACCACATTACAGTTCCAAATTAAAAGTGTTTTTGAAGCTGGCTGTTGGTTACCTGGGATACAGTTTCCCTTAAGGACAAAGCTATAATTACTAGCCAGGCTTTCAGAGACCCATTTAATCCATAATACTGAAATATAGTTTAATATTGACTTAGTATTATTAGTATTGACTCCTGGGATGAGTGAAGTAACAAATGAAAAGGAAAAGAGGAGGAAGGGGGCAGGATGGAGAGCTGGTTCCTGGAACTATATCCCCCCCCACCCCACCCCCCACCCCAGCACTGCTCTTGTCTCCCAGGCCCTCGCGGTGAACTTGAGCCTGCTTGGTGCTCCCTGTCTTCACTTTCTTAATTCCTACCTCTGTTCAGTCTGCTTCATTGAGTCTCCACCCCAGGGTAGCTCTGGGCCTCTCTGCTCCAGCTGTGTAACAGTTTCCAGATTGAAACCTCCCATTCTATAGAAAGCTCCTTAAGCAGGAAGGTAAACAATTTAAAATAGCTTCAGGAAGTCCCTGAAAGCGACCAGCCCCCTCCATGTCAGAGTAAACAATTAAAACTGAGCCCCCCCTCAAATAGAAGGAAGCTGGCTACAAAGTAAACTCTGAGAAGAGTCAAGCTGCCAGGAAGACCTAGTAAGACCAGACCAGATCCTGGATAAAGCACAAACTGGCTCACCAGCCTGGGAGGGGTTTTTAGAACAACTGAGGCACTTGGAAAGGACACTCTGCAACCGTTGAGCTGCCTGTAGGCTGTGCAGCATGCTCCACTGCCACCCATGCTGGGATGGGCCTTGGGGATACAGCTCTCTTTGAGTCATTTCTGCTCCTATAATTAATCCCTCCCCACATTCTTGGAAGAAACACCAATAAAACCCATTGGTTCACTAAATTAGACTTGGGTGGTATCCATACTTTCTTCTGTTGTGCCTCTCTATCTTGGGTGAGGTGTGTGTGTGTGTGTGTGTGTGTGTGTGTGTGTGTGTGTGTGTGTTGTGTCTCCCCAGGAAAAGTTTTATCATCCCTGACCTTTGGGGCACTTCTCATGCCAACCGCTCCTTCCTGCTGGATGCAGTGTCTACCTTTGTGCTGGCCTTTGTGGTAGACTGTGTTTACAGCTGTTAGTCTTCTGCACACTTCCCTGTGTGATCCCACTTGGCCATGTGACTTTGCAATGCCTCTCACGGAAAGAGGACTCAACTTTAGTCTGTTGCTTTGGCGCACGGGTTCCCGGCTTGAGAAGTGCTATGCAGTTGTGCTCCATACCTTGTACATCTGCTTACCAAGAGCAGATCCAGCTGGCTTGATAGATGTCTGCAGTGGGCAAGCATTGCACTAGTTTCTGCAGTCAGCACAGATGTGCTTGATCCTTAGCAAATATGATGCGGAGCAAATGAATGCTTATTGTTATATCTTTCCATAGTTTGAAGTCTGTTTGTTATGTGCATACAGTTGACTGTTACATTGTCCAAGAACCATGCCACCATGGTTTGGTTTCCGTTGCTATGGTGAACAAACATCATTACCAAATGCAGTTTGGTGAAGAAAGAGTTTATTTGGCTCACAGGTCTGTGTCACAGTGCTGAGGGAACTCAGGGGAGGAACCTAGAGTCACAGACTGAAGCAGAAGCTGTGCAGCAATTCTGCCTGTTGGTTCACTCTTTCATGGCTTTTCCAGCTGTCTTCCTCACGCAGCCCAGATCCACCTGCTCAAGGATGAGACAACCGACGAAGGTCTAGAGCCTTCCAAGCCAATCATCAATCAAGACGGTGCCCCACAGACACGCCCACAGGGCAGACACGCCCACAGGACAGACACGCCCATAGGCCAGGCTGATGGAGACAATCGCGCGGTTGTGATTCCATCTCCTGGGCTCTGTTTAGGTTTGTGCCAAGTTGACAGAAACTAACCGGAACTCAGATTTAGATGCTCTTCCACACATTGCTTGCCCCGGCATCCTTTCTCATCATCACCGTCACGTCCTGGCAGGCCTCTAAATCCTGAACAGTCTCAGGGCTCTCGCCTTCCGGTCGTCTTTACTCAGTGAGTTCATCCGAAGTCATGCTTTTAAACTCTTTGCCAGTGACTCCCAAGCTTACAGCCCGACATCATAGGAGAACCCCACATCAGCATAGCCAAGTGTCTTCCCACTGTCTCTACTTGTCCCTGTTAGGGAGCCAGAGGGACAGGGTTATATTCCATAGAGAAGTAAAGGGACAGCAGCCATATTCTAAGTGTGACCTTAGCATCTTCGGAGTGTTGGTCCAGTATGAATCAGCGTAAGCAGGTCAGCCCTTCAGCTGGGGTAGACTATCGTCAAGAGGAGATGAGCATGGAATCCCAGGCCTGCTTGGTTCTGAGCCACAGAGGGCTCCACTCCTGAGGTTGCATACACGATCACTTTCCTGGTAACTGACCCTCAGCTAGCCTGTTGCTCTCTGCTCCCTCTCTCCCATTTCTGACTCTATATGGCTAAGGCTCTGTATTGTCCTAACAACTCACTGGACAGGAGCAGCCACCTCAGGCATCTTGCAGAGTGTATGTGTGTGGTGTGTTGGGGTATCTGTGGATGCATAGCCTGCAAGCCACATGTGTGAAATACTGTGGTCTGGGTGTGTTTCATATCAGTGTGATGTAGTTGTGGCTGTCTGTAAGTGTTGAGACCGGGGACGTAAGTGGGAGCCGGTGTGTGTGCTCTGTGTGTACAGAAGGAAGGACAGGTGTGAGGCGGTTTTTATAAGCACTCACACCAGCTTTGAGACATTTTGTATGAAGGAATCATTTGTGATTAGCCAGGTCTTATGAGTAGGCAACTGCTAGGAGGAGAAACAAAGGAAAATTAATGATACAAATAAGTTGCCTTATATGGCTGTTTGTTTTGTTCAGTTGTACATTGGTTCTTAAGAGTGCTGAAAAATAAAACCCAAGTGCAGATTCAGGCCCAATTAGCTTCTCAATAAGTGTGTTTTGATGATGACAAATGGCAGTGGCTCTAGAGACAGCACTCTTGCACCTCCCCATGCCTGGAGCACCTTAGGCTCTTGAGACTTGAGCTCTCTTTGCAGCAGCCTCAGCCCCCACACAAGAGCCACCCTGCAAGCAGTCCCTCTGGGTCTGCTCATCTGTGGACCCTGCCTTCCACAGCATACCCTCACCGAGTGTTTGTTCTGACTTGAAGAGGTTAGGATGCTCCGTGAAGAGGTCACATTCCCTCTTAGATCTGTAGCATCATCCTCACCTTTGCCAGGTTCCAGGAGCACCTCCTTCTCTTCCATGGACGTCAGGCTTACACCTAAGAATGGGCAGGGCCATGTGGTCATGCATACCCACGGTTCCAGTACTCAGGGCAGAGGCAGGAGCTTTGCCACGTGTGTGTTAGAGGCCAATTGGGTCTACATAGCGAGTTCCAGGCTAGCCAAGAATACATAATGAGACCCTCAAACAAAACAGTATCTATTTGGGGGGGGATTATGACCGAAGGGCTTAGATGCCACTACCCCAATACCAAGGTGTACCTGATACACCTTGGGCGAAGCGTAGTTCTCGTCTGGCTGTCTCTGGAGCCCCCACCCCCCACTCCTCCTCAGTTTTCCCTGTATATCCTCACCCCTTAGCAGGCGAGTCTCCACTCTCAGAACCATGGGGCCTCTGTGGTTAGGCTCCTGGTGCCAGGTGCTTTCTTTCTTAATCACCTTTAAACAGGCTCAGGCAGCCCTTGACACACAGTGATGGGTTCAAAACACGCATGCCGTGAATAAATAAAGGAGAACACACACCTTCAAAAACCTGTAAAGTCACTCTCCAAGAGCAGGACTGTCCTTCCCTAAAAGGCGAGGCCCTGCTGGAACTAACTGTAGGGACGGGAGTCCATCATGGGGGCCCCGCCCCTTCCTCTCTTCCGGGTGCGGATCGATCCATCCCACCAGCTGATATGCCTGAGAGAGCTGGGACTTTTCGTTTTCATTTCGAATATGCTGAAGATTATTAATTACGCAGCTGTTGTTCTCCATCACTGTCTTTGGGAAGGGGAGGTCAGCCCCGCCCCTCCCCGGCAGGATGCTACATGCTCAAGGAAAGTGTGGTTACTCATTATCACTGTGCCCTGGAACCCTTCTCCCTGGAGCCAGCACACCTGTTCCATGCCACTGCAGATACCTTTGTTCTGCTTTTGCAGGAAGCTGCACAGCAGGGCCTCCCACCCTGCCAGATGTCCCCATGGTGGGGCCCACATCAAAGGCAAATGCCCCAAGCCTCTCAGGGGAGGGTCCTGCCAGATCAGCAGGAGGTAAAGCTTCCAGCTGCCTGGGTCTGGGCTTGAGAGTCTCACCAACCCTGCCATGGGTGACAACCTACACACACACACACACACACACACACACACACACACACACACACACACACACACAAGCACATGCAGTGATCTGTGTGCCTGCCAAGCCCAACCTCAGGGCTTTCTCCTTAGACCACCCTCCCATCCCAACCCATCTCTCCATCTGTCAGAAGCACTTCTGGTGGCCTGTGCCTTCCCTTGCGTCATTCAGTCCATCGTGGTGGGTAAGGCATAGTAACAGGTAGCCAGTAGCATTGCACCCACAGTCAGGAAGCAGAGAGATGAACACTGATGCTCAGCCCTCTTCCTCTTTTATCTAGCCTGGGACACAGTCCATGGAACGGTGCTACTCATGTGTAGCGTGGGTCTTCCCTTCTTAATTAACCCAATCTAGAAACTTCTCACAGACACCCAGAGTTTGTTTCCTAGGCAATTCTAGATCCTGTCAGGTTGACCATAGCAACCATGGTGGGGCCTGAGCTACAGACATTTACTGTCTCTGTTCTGGAAGCCAAAGATATCCCCTGTATGTGGATGTCTGCCTCCAGATTGCATATGTCTAGTCAGTAGTGGTGTTAGACTTCCACAGTAACCAAATGCCTGAGAAAACCTACTTTAAAGGAGAGAAGATTAACTTTTGGCTCAGAGTGTCCATGGTTTTAGTCTATGGCCAGATGGCTCCACAACACTGGACCCAAGATGATGCAGAACATCGTGGTAGCAGGGGTGCATGGATCAGAAGACTTCTCATCTCATGTACAGAAAGAAGGGAAAGACCTGGGCAGGGTACCCTTAAATGCCACACTCCGGGGGACCACCTTACTTTCATCGAGAGACCATTTTCTGTAGTTTCTCCACCTCCTGACGGTTTATTCAGACTATGAAATTATCAATGGATCAATCAGTTGGTGAAGGCAGAGTCCTCACGATCTCTCCCTGAAAGACCCACCTCTGAACTGAGAGACCAAGCCTTCAATGCATGAGCCTTTGGGGACACATACAAAAACCATGACACCAGCACTGTTGGGGACACTGCATATACAGATCATGACACCAGATCATGACACTATCCGTATCTAACAGCATCTATAAGCACCCAGTCCAAATACAGCCACATCCAGAGACTTCAACATAAGACTATTAGGGGACATGATTCAAACCTTAAGAGCAGCTGCTCAGTAATGGCTCAATGTCCAAATTCCTTGTGACATAAAAGGCTTTTCCTAATCTGGCCCAGATCCGTGTTCCTTTCCTGCTTCTTTCTGCGTGCACATGTGTGATCCTCTTTCAAGTTGGGGGGAGCAGTCAGGAGGGACAGGGACATTTGCTGAATGTTCACCAAATGCCAACCCCCCCCCACTGCAGGTCTTCTCTGGGCGTCATCACTTGTCACCCTCGCAGGAACCTCCCCAGATAAGCATCAAATTCATTTTCAGGTGAGAAAACTGAGCTCTGAGACCAACACATTGCTGATCAGCACCACGTCCCAGGGGAAGCCGAAAGCTACAGTGAAGCCCGTGTGATCCTGGAACCATGACTCTGGTGGCTCGTGGAGAAGGGATCTATTCTGGGAAGGTTTGGGTCAGAAAGGACACTTGGGGAAAGTAGAAACTGGAAAGCAGAATGAACACAAAGAATAGGCAGCTGTGTTGAGCCTGTTAGAGATTCCCACCTGGAAGGAACATGTTGCTGGAAGGGTGGATTCTGAGTCTAGAGGCTTTCAGATGGCAGGGCAGGTGACAGAGGCTGGGGACACAATAAATGGTGGGAGAAGCTCTCCTGGACCTATGTGTCCTTCTGGGGTTTGGAGACAGCCAATGAAACCATCGGTGAAGGGCACTGCATATGCCTTTCTGGAGACTCCATTGTGACTGATGCTTTGGTACAGGTAGGGAACATTATGGAGCACAGTATTAACACGTGACCAAAGCACAGGCTTCCCAGAGAGCAAGCCCAGCACCAATGTAGAGGGACAGCAGTGTCACATAGCCAGGTGTGAGGATGCCAGAAGTGGGATTGTTGGAGGGTTGAACAACCTGTGGCCTGTAGGCTGCCTCGTGCCCACCATGGGTGGTACCATTTCCTGGGTGGGACTCCCATAATGAAGAAAAGTGACAAAGACAGAATGGTCCCTGGAGCCTGTTGACCAGGCAGTCTAGCTGAATTGGTTACTTCCAGATTCAGTGAGAGATCCTATCTCAAAATTAAGGTGGAGTACAACTGTAGAAGACACCCAAAGTTGGCCTCTGGCCTTTACATCATGCTGACATACATAGACATGAAAAACACACACACACACACACACACACACACACACACACACACACACACACACACACACACTGTTTTCAGGCAACCGCAAGGTCAGCCAAGAAGCATATGCAGTGGCATTTAGGAAATTGTCTTTATCTTTTCTTTGGAAAGAATCTTGCTCTTCTCTGAGCTGTAAAGACAGACACACCGTCTGTTGTGTGTGAGCCAGCTGGCGTCAGCATGGAGCCAGAGAGCTTGGCCTGGGGCCAGGCTGTGCTGTCCTGCCTGCACCTCTGGATTGTGTACCTTCAGGCACATTTCTTCACTTCTCTGAGGGGTCATGGGGTAATCAGTGCATCTGTACCATGACATGAGAAAAGCCTGTGCAAAAGGCTTTTCATGAGGAAAAGCCCTCACTAAATATTAGTTAATGTTATAAGCTTTAAAACCAGCCAGGGGTGAATAATCCCTGCTCTAATCCATCAGCTGCGGCAAGGGAAACAAAGCTTTGTCAGCTGAGCCCTGCATTCAGGACTTCACAACTCTCTGACTTTACAACTATGCGTGCCATGAGAGAAATAAGAACCAAATGGTGCGGGACAGAGATCAAATCCAGGGTCCCAGGGTTAAGAATTAGAAAAGGCCTAAAGGTAGATGGTGCTATAGTTGGCTCCGTGCAGCTGACCTCACAAGACTCTGGTGACATCCTTGAGATGCCAAGCCTCAGAGGAGTTAGACACACCTCCAGGGTCACAGATAGAGCTTCAAAAACTATCAGTCCTCTCCATATTCATACCCGAAAGCAAGAAAGCTCTCAGGTTCCCTGCTGGGCAATTTGCAAACTTCATTTCATGTAAGTGTTCTCACAACCTTGTAAGTCGGGTTATTTATTATTAGTCTTGGGTTTTTGCTGATCTGAAAAAATGAAAAAGTAAATGTGATGAATACATGAATAAAGGACAATGCCATTTTTCTCCTCCTTTCCAATATGCAAAGATGGCTTAGTTTCCAGAATTATCAACCTTTCAACCTCTTTCAGAGAGTCACAGGACAATATATATATATATATATATATATATATATATATATATATAAAAAAGCAGTAGGATTCTTGAACCATTCAGTGAAAAAAATGAAAATCCTTTGTTATTTGGAGCCTGCCTCCATAGTCATTGTCACCATGAGTTAAAAACCTTTATTCACTCAGAATTTTTTTTTAAAAAGCCCCATGCACAGCAATTTCTAGAGACACAGTCAACAGGAAAATTTTCATGGCGCCTGTTCTCCTTCTAAAATTTAGGTGGCTCTGAGTGTTTTACAGTGAGAAGATCTCACCTAACTGCCCTTCTCCATAGAGAAAAAGTCATAAAATGGAATGATGAGGAAACTTCTTCTTGAGTTAAAGGGGCTCCCAAGTCCTCAGCACCGTTAGTGTTGTAGATGACACATGTACGACACTCTCTGGAAGTCACCTAGACCCACCTATGACACTCTCTCTCTGGCAGTCTTTTGCAGGCACCACTTTGAGACTCCTGAGCAGACGTCAGATAATCTCCATAGGACACAGCTGGTTACGGACCTCTTTCCAGTTCATTCAAGTGGCAGTAGCTGCATTTCAAAATCAAGTCTAAAGGCTACAGTAGACATTCGAATAAAACACCCACTGCAATCTTGTGAAATACATGGTTCCACTTTCTGGAAATTGTTCCAAATTTAATCTGATGTTGAATGAACTTTTCTGGGGGAGACATGAACAAAGTGTACTCACTCCAAAAGAGCATCAACAACAGGCCAAAGGAATGATTCCTCCAAGAGTCTAACTTGGTGAATAGATGAGTTGTTGGGTTTACATGAGTGAAGTACTTACAGGAGTATTAATAACCCCAAAGCAGCAGCATCACTGAAAATGCCTCACACCTGTGTGGATGATGACTTCTCCATAGTTACATAGATGGAGTGTAGATAGACCGGGTCTCCAAGTCACAAGACCATGTGCAGCTTGAGCAGAATTACATAGAGCTGGGAGGGAAGCAGCAGAGAGGGGAGCTAGATTCCCAAGTGTGGATCTAATGATGCTCCCTAATTCTTCTGAGGGAACATCAACCCTCAACTTCATCTTGAGGTCTCAGCTGCTCTGATGAAGATGGCAATATCTGTCAGCACAGGGGGTAATATTCTATAACACCTGTCAGTGGCACCATGAGGGGGCTGGCTGCTGTCTTCCCTTAGCAGCAGAAACTTGGAAGGAATAGTTCTAATCCTGCCTTCCATGCTACACCATGCTCCAAGCTTGAGCTTCTGACCTCTGTCCCTGGGAAGCTCTCTGTGGTAGCCCCCCTCCTCCCACCCCCAATGGACTCTGCCATCCTCAGCTCTGTACTTGAGATGCAAAGGCCCTGAGACAGCTAAGCGCTCATCACTTGGCTCCTCTGGATGGTTAAAGCCACAGAAACAATGCTTCAGTATATGAGAGAAGTTTTGTGTGTGTGTGTGTGTGTGTGTGTGTGTGTGTGGTGTGTGTGTGTGTGTGCATCTGTGTGTGTGTGCATCTGTGTGTGTGTGTGTGCATCTGTGTGTGTGTGCATCTGTGTATGTGTGTGCCCGTGTGCACATATGTCTAAGTGCTAAGATACACATTACAAGGTGTACCTTTGTCAGCAAATTGAGAGCACAGCTTCTGAGAGTTGGTTGTCTCCTTCTGTTGATCCTGGGAGTTGAACTCAGGTTGCCAGGCTCACACGACAACTCGACTATTTCCACTTAGCACTTAAGATTCGAGGGAGAAGGAAATCCATTCATGCTAAAAGAGATCAGGTTTTGAGTCTTCGCCTGACAAGATTATGTACTTCAACTGATTCACAAGTGTAAGAGTATTTTTCATTGGGACTGTTGGCTCCCCAATAATGATATGGAGACCTTTTTATAATTAATTATGGAAGTTTGACCTATAGCTTAGGCTTGTTTCTAAATAGCTCATATAACTTAACCCGTTTCTTTTCATCTATGAGCTGCCATGCACCTTGTGGCTTGTTGCCTCAACTCCTACATGTCATGTTTGTTCTCTCTCTGTCTCTCAGCATCTTCATTCTTCCCAGTATCCTCTCTGGTCCAAAAAATCCTGCCTCGCTGCTGGCTGCTCAGCTTTTTATTAAACCAATACAAGTGACACATCTTCACAGTGTACCAAAAAAGATTGTCCTACAACACACAGGGAACTCATACACGTCTCCTCCCAACCCCTTCTCGCAAATACACACCAAAGAGTGACCCTCAGGGGTACGGTAGTCTGACTGGATGTGGCCCCACTGTCACTCCTCCTTCTGGGCCACAAGCTGCCTCAGAGACACCTCTGGGTGTTGCTCTCAACTGAAACTCTGAAGAGCAAACAAAATCAGAGGTGGTGATGACAGGCCCCCAGCAGCTGGAGGTATGGTGGGCAGCCATGCACCCTGGGCTCTGTGCCGTAACACTTTCACACCAGAGACCCTGGCGTCAGAGCCTGCACTATTGCTTCCTTAAAAGAAGCCCCTGGAATGTCTTTGTGGCCATCGGGTAATTAGAGTGAGAAGGAGAGAAGCCCTTCTCTTCCGGCTGACCAGCTGGCATCCCTGCTATTTAGGTTTGTGTTGCATAACTGGGCCTGAGAGGCAATTGGAGGAGGAACGCTCTCACAGATTTGTAGTGGCTCCGGAATGTCAAGCATCCAGGTGCGCCTGGAAGATTAGCTGAAATGAGCGGTTGGCAAATTACAGCCTGCAAGCCTATCCAGCCCTCCACCTGTCTCTCTGTGTGCAGTAAACTGCCATTTGCTTTTGTATTTTTAAGGGATTGTGGGACAGACCAAAACTGTGCTGGGGAGACATCCATGAACACACAGTCTAAAATATTTAGCCTTGAGCCCTTTCCACAGGAAGTCTTCCAGTCTCTGATAGTCTCTGTTGGATATTGCCACATTGTCCTCTTCCTATGGCCGGAGTGTTCCTCAAGGCCACTGTGTCAACATTTAATCACACTGTAAGTTATTAATAGGACGGGATGTTACCCTAGGTACAGTGTTCAGACATGAGGCCTTTGCAGGGAAGTGGAATTAGAGGAGGTTCTGATGGGAGTATTCCTGGGAGTGGATCATGGTAGCTTTGTAAGAATAGGGAGAGCAGTCAGTCAGGCGAAAGACAGACAGACAGACAGACACACATACCCTGCCTGCAAGGAGATTACCACCAGCCGGGGCCCCTTACTTTGCACCTTTAGAACTGTGAATTCAGTGTTTTCTTTATAAAGTTGGTCTACTTTGGGTATTTTATGATAGTCATGTAAGATGGGCTAGTCTCATCCAATGGAGGGAAGACTTACCTCCCCTGAGATAGAGGAAGCCATGCCAGCTGGCAGCCTTAAAACTGCAGGTCAGCTTCTTCCTGGGACCCATCTTACCAGCCAGCCTACTCTACAGATCTTAGAGTTTCTAGCAGCGTCTACGACCACACAAACCAATTCCTTTGAACAAATTCCTGGTCTTTCCAATATCCCATTGACCCTGTTTCTCTACGGAGCCTTGACTGTCACCAAAGGGTAGGACTATATGCAGATCTATTGTTATGTTTTCTTTTGCTTTGCTTTCAATGACAGGGTGTCACAGCCCTGGCTGCCCTGGAACTTGATCTGTAGACCGGGCTGGCCTTGAGCTCAGAGATCCACCTGCTTCTGTCACCCAAGTGCTGGGATTAAAGGTGTGCACCCCCACACCTGACTACAGGTCTTTTCCCACTCTCTGGTTAGAAGTGAGGCCAAGCGTGGCTTGTCCCTGTGTCTCTATTTTATCTGCTTTTCCTCAGGCTTCCCCTAGGTGGGGAGTGGCGTACAGGAGAATGGTTCTGATGCCCGCCATGCTTCCTCTCCTGTGACTTCATCTGTGCCCATTTCCAGGGTCTCCTGCTTTGGTCACTACAGTGCCTCCCGCATGGCAGGGGTGGTGAGGGGTGGAGAATGCCTGGAGGCAGAGGACTCAGCCTGCCAATATTCTGCCTAGTTCGGGGAGGGCTGGTGTTGCAGTGCTGTAGAAAGCTGAGGGTCCTTCAGGAGAAGTCAGCCTCTGTTCTGACAAGGCTTTCTCTGATTGGAGGAGACCCTTCAGCATGATGAAAGGCTATTCACCATTCTGTCTCTCTAGTAATGAAATACCTGAGGTAGGTTAATTTTTACAAAGAAAGGGGGTTTTGTTTTGATTCACAGTTCAGAAGGTGCCAAGAGAACTGGAAAGATGTCACATAATACCCACAGCAGTTGGAGGCTCCCAATAAAACCTATCTGAAGAGAATGAAGACAGGACCAGACCAAAGTGACATCAAACGAGGAAATGATGCCTTGTCACAGTGAATACAACAAGAGAGGAGAAATAAATGCTTATTTTAACACGTCCCAACCTACACCTGAATGCCATGACATCAGCATGGTCTAGGACCCTGGTGGAGTGAGCTAGGAATCAACACTTCTCTTCTCGACTATGCACTTGCCCTAGCTGGCCTGAACTTGCTCCTCTGTAAAACAAAGACAAACTGGCCAGTATGAACTTGGACTCAGAGTGTGGTGATGCCTGTGATATTGTGAACCTGAAATGATGACAGCAAAGGGTCTGTTTTTTTGGGCCCTGGTCCAACAGTTGCAACTATGCAACACACTGGTGTCCTGTCTCTCTTGCCCTTGGCCTGTGCCTCTCAGAAAGAGAGAGAGTCAGGGACAAGTGTAGCAACCATCACAGCATCTATCTGTGTATGAACCCCCAGATCAGACTCCGAAAGACCATAGCAGGGATTGAGGTTAAATTAGGGATTTAAAAAGAGCTTCCTGTTACGGATGTTTCCCTCAACATCCCCTTTCCCCCAAGGAAGGCAGAGACCCAAAGGCCTAAAAGTTTCTATTACCTTTAACTATACCTAAGATTGCTCCCAGAGAGAGTACATTAAGCCATCCTGAGCAGTAAATGTCACACCAGGCACACGTTTTCCTCCTCAAGTGACGTCATGTCCATTCCTTACACACAGACTGCTGTTAAGAGGCTGACGGCCCATCTGGAGCTGGCCACTTCTGGAGAGGCCTGTGGTGCAGCAAATGGCTTCTAAAGGTCCCTCCTAGCCCCGAGAGTTAATGAAGTGCATCTTTCCCAAAGCCGTTCTGCAAAGTGCGAGCAGCTTCAGTAGGAGGTAAAGAGACTCCCTGGAAGACATTAACCTTTCTGGATTGTGTGGGCTGTGAAGGAAGCAGTTTGGAAAGAGGCCAAAGTCAAATTGGGAGCCCAGGGAGCTTCTGGGTAAGCTGGGAGCTCACATTCCAAGGCAGCATACCTTAGCTAGGCTGTACCTGTCACTTTTCTCCATGGAACAAAATGCCCAGCCAAAGTCAGTTAAGCAAGGAGGGTTTCTTCTGGCTTAAGGGTTAAGAAGGATACAGTCCATCACTGCCAGAAAGCAGGGGTGCCAGGGACATGAGGCAGCTGGTCACATCCGTAGTCAGGAAGCAGAGAGGTGAATGCTGCTGCTCACCTCCCTTCTCCTTTCAGTCCAGGTCTCTGCCTTTGGAATGCTGTTTCCCAGTTCGGGTGCATCTTTGTCTTAGCATTTTTATTGCTGTGAAGAGACACCACGACCATGGCAACTCTTATACAGGAAAACATCTAGGTGGGGCTGACTTAAAGGTCAAAGGGTCAGTCCGTTATCATCATGGCAGGTGGCTGTGAATTCTACATCTTGATCTGCGGGCAGCAGAAGGGGTCTGTGTCCCACACTAGGTATTGTTTGAACATAAGATAACTCAAAGCCCACCCCCACAGTGTCCCACCTCCTCCAACAAGGTCACACACACTCCAACAAAACCATACCTCCTCATAGTGCTACTCCCTGTGGGGGACTTCTTTCTTACAAACCATCACATTGCACTCCCTCACCCCGATACACTTACAGCCATACCATAATGTAAAAAGCATCCAGTCCAACTTCAAAAGTCCCTATAGTCTATAGCCGTCTCAAACTCATTTAAAAGTCTAAAGTTCAAAACCTCTTTTGATATTCAAGGAATCTCTTAACCATAATTCCTGTAAGATCAAAATCAAAAGGCAGATCACATACTTTCAACATACAATGACATAGTATATACATTTCCATTCCAAAATGGAGGGAAAGGGGAATAGTGAGGAAATACTGGACCAAAACAAGACAGAAAACCAGCAGGGCAAACTCCAAAACTCTGCATCTTCATGTCTGATGTCAAAATGCTCTTCAGATCTCCAACTCCTTTCATCTTTGTTGAGTACAACACACTTCTCTTTCTTGGGCTGGTTCTACTCCCTGTTAGCAACTCTACTTGGCAAGTTTCCCACAGCTCTGACATGTTCAACATCTTGGGGTCTCCAAGGTAACCCAGGTTTCACCTCCATAGCTTCATGAAATGTTCTCTCTAGGCCTCCATGCAGGGACACCCCTGACACATGCCTGGCCTCTGTGGCTTGGTCGTAGAGGAAGATTCTATATCTCTTCTCTTCTATCCTTGAGTTTGAATCCAGAACCACATGGATTCTGATCCAGAACCACAAGCTGCCAAATTCTGCTGCTTGCTGGGCTGGAACATGGCCCCCTCATTCAATTACCAGCTTTCTATTTTCCATGGTTTCCTTCACTGCCTGATCTTGGCTGTCCTGGAACTTGCTGTGTAGACTGGGCTGGCCTCAAACTCAGAAATCCACCTGCCTCTGCCACTGGAGTGCTGGGATTAAAGGCATGCACCATCACACCAGACTCTGAGTTTTTCTTTAATCCCTTTTCACACATTGGAAGCTTAGCTGGGTGGGGTCTTGCCCTGAGGTCACCCCTCCCTTTATTCCATTTCTTAATCTGTTTATTTCTTTGAACACAGGATTTAGCTCCATTCCACTTCTACTGCTCCTTTTCTCCTCAAATATATTCCTTGCTCAGCTTGCTCCTCTCCATTATAAATCTTCATTAGAGTTAACACTAGTAACCACATGACAGTCTATACTAGGCTGTTTTGAGATTTCCTCTCCGGATGGAATTAATCCAAATCTCTTCATTTTAGCCCCAGGCAAACTTTTCTGACAAGGGCAAAAGGCAGACACATTCTTCACCAAAACATGACAAGAACCTCTAGGCCACACAGGAACATTTTTCTCCTCTGAAACCTTTTGAGCCAGGCCCCCACAGTTCAAATCACCCTCAGCACCACTGTGTTCCATGTTCCTACTAGTCTTCCCACCTCGGCTTTCCTAATCTGGAAACTCCTTTATCAATATGCCCGGAGCATTGTCTATAAACACCCTGACAATCAACATCAGCTATCACAACACCATCCCTGGTAGCCAGTATGGGATTGAAAGCCTGAAGCACAGAAGGGAGGAAGAGAAAAGAGAGTAGCTGACTCCATGTCTCATCTACCTTCATCACCGTGTTAGGAAGCAGTCTCCCACTGCACAGAGGAGAAAGCTAAAGACCATAGAGAAGGTAGGCTGTGGGAGCTGACACTTTGAAAGTGTCAGGATTTATCCCAGGCTGTCCAGTACATGTTATACACTCAGGGAAAATGCTGACGGGAATGTGGAGGTATGGGAGATGTGATTCCAGGGATAAAACTATGGTCACACAGGTTGAGTTAGTTGCAGAGGTCTTCTGTCTCAGGTAGCATCCCCCCTTGTGCATACGGTATTGAGAAAGCCAATCTGTAGATGGATTATTTTAGGACCGTTGGCTCACCAATAAGACACAAAACCTTATTAGTTATAAACGATTGGCTGATAGCTTAGGCTTGTTACTAGCTAGCTCTTACAACTTAAATCAACCAATTTTTGGCAATGTGTATTACCTTCAGTCTGTACTGTCCATACTGCTTCCTCTCTGTCTGGAGACTCTTCCTTCTTCTTGCCATAGTCCTGTGTTCTTAAAATCCTGCCTCCCTAGTTCATGAAGCCGCTGAGGCTTCGTGAGGGTGTGCTGTCCGTTTGTCTGTGCCACAAAGCAGGGAGACTAGCTGAACAGCCTAGTAGACAGAGTGTTAGAATGGGCCTTCCTTTGAGCCGTGACACGCATTGCCTCAGTGGCTTCATGAGCAGGAACACAGGAGGAGCGACACATCTTCCGAGTAGGCAAACTTGGATTGAGCGGTAAATCCTCAGGAGACTACCAGGGAGGCCCTGTCTCCTCATCTTTGGTGTCTCACACCCATTTTTTTCTCTGTAGGGGAGCAGCCTGGGCTACTGTGTCAGACAGTGGAGCTGCCTTTCCTGCCTTGCTCAGAACCTAGGAGTTGGATGCTTTCATGTGAGTGGAAAACAACCTGAATATCTGAGCTGTTCAGGAGTCTGCTGCAGGCTCGTCGGGGAGCTATGGCCTGCTGTGTGATGGCATGAGCATAGCCGAGCCCCGCTGTTCCTCCAGCTACTGGCCTGCTTGGGATAAGAAGCATTTTCCCAACCACTTATGTTCTATAATAGTTGGATTGCTGAGTGTTTATTCTTATTTAAAGGCTTTCGTGGTTTTTGTAGCTCAGAGGAGGAAGCTCTGTTGATCTATGCAAACAGACAACTCAAAGTCAAGGGAAGGAACAACTCAAGGGGATGTAAAGACAGAGGGTCTGCATCCCTGAGGGCATGCAGAACAGTGCCCGGCATATGTTAGGTGTGAAGTTCAAGCGAGCCAGTACAATCGCCATTCTTACAGAAGCCAGTACATTGCTGGATCTGCTGCAGAAATGCTAAACGCCCATGCATTCACTCACCACGCCTGGCCCTGAGTAGTTCACTCAAGCAGGGGAGTCCAATGGCACAAGGGTCTGTGAGCCCCCTTCATCTGTAGTTCCACTGTGAGGACTCTGCCCCGGGGGCTCTACGGAACTCATCTTTGTGGTAAATGCTTGGCCTGAAACCATGTGCTACAAACAAAACTGATCTCATGAGTAAGCGACCAAATATGACCGGTGGGACTCCCAAACTGTCCCTGTCCCTTCCCCCACAAGGCTCCTGAGGTGGCCCTGTTCAAGTTTAACTCCTCAGCCTCTAGAGCATAGGGTGAGCATCAGTGGGCTTGGATTCAGCCTTTTGTTGTACCATCCACAGCAGGGGAAGCATCCTTGAACTGTCTGTTGCACCCGAGAAGAGCAGGTCAGCAGTGGGAGCCCGGGTTGTCCTGCTTTGCGTTATGCTATGATAAAACACTCATCTAAAGCAACCTGGAGAGGAAAGGGTTTTTTTGTTTGTTTGTTTGTTTGTTTACAGGTTATAGTCCACAATCAGGGGAAGCCAGGGCAGAAACCTGGAGGCAGGAACTGAAGCAGAGGCTATGGAGGAGTGTTGTTTACTGGGTTCTTCACCGTGGTTTACTCAGCCTGCTTTCCTGAACACAGGGCCCAGAACACAGGGCTGGCACCACCCATGGTGGGCATCATTCATTAATTGAGAAAATGCTCCCCCAGGCTTACCCACATGCCGATCTGACAGAGGCATTTTCTCAAGCAAGGTTCCATTTCCCCAGCCAACCAAGTTGTGTCAAGTTGACAAAAAAAAATTAGCTGGCAAGGGTGGTACACGAGTTCTCTGTGTACCCTGTGCTTGTCTCACTCTGCAGCTAAGTACTTTTGTCCCATTGAAATAATCAGCTATAGATTCACAAAGACGGAAAGCAGGATGCTAGTGGTCAGGGGTGGAGAGTTAGGGCTTCATGGGGTGAGAGGGGAGAACGCTCTGGACAAGCATGGTGACCATGGTGGGTCAGTGAGGACAGCATATTGATGTCACTGAACTGAACGCTCTCAAATGGTTAAGTCAGTAAGAAGAGAGAGGAAAACAATAATAAGCCAACCACAGGGTTGCTTTGACATCTTGGCCTGGTCAAAGGGCCAGGAATCCAGGTCCCCAGTGTCCTACCCTAGTGCCCTAAAGGTGGCCTCAGAAACAGGCGCAGGTACCAGGCCTGCCCACCTCTGCAGAAGGGAGAAGCGGTGAGTGGACAGGAACAGCCTAGAGTATCTGAGGATTCTACCACCCCGTCCCCTCACCCCACATTCCAGAGGAAGTGAAACTCCCTAAAGGAAGCCCTGTGGGGAATGAGAAGGGAAAGATCTAGGGCTTTTCTCGAGGGCCATTGAATACACACCTGCAGTGTTGGCCTGCCTCGATCTGCCTGGGTTCTGCAGTCAGCAAGCAGGCATTCATACATCTCCACCAGGTCCTGGGGATACAAAGAGCAGTGCCTTCTCGCCCTGCTCTGGATCCTAGCAGGAAGGATAATGGATGGATATGGGGAGAGATGTGGGAAAGAAATGAGGGTTGTTAGGGGAGGGGGAGCACACTAGGGAGGTATCGCAGGCAGGGTGACAGAGTTTCCAGGGAAGGCTGCATGGAGGAGGCAGCCTCTGCTGAGTGTCCAGGCAGGAGGTGGAATCCTTGGTGAGCAGCTTAGAGGTCAGCCGGACGTCTACAAAGACCTCTCCCATCCTGTTAATGAAGTCCCCTTCCCTCACTTTCTAGAATGCTGCTGACAGCTGGACAAATTGCAAGTAAAGACAACTCCCTCAAGACCTACCCACTTAAGATTCACCGAAGACATGGCTTTAAGGCTGAGATAAAATGAGCCGTCTCCTGCGGGAAAGCCCTACACTTGTGCAGTGAAGACTATGTCCTTGGCTCCCTCTGAGAGCGGAGCCACTGAGGCAGAAACACTCAAGAACACACAGTGGCCGTGACCAACAGTGGGTGGCTTTGTTCTTCAGACAGGTAGTTTCCAGAGAGGGCAGAGCGTGCTGCCTTCAGTAAACAATAATCCACATGCTCAGAGCAGAGTCCTGCAGCAGACACCTCAACTCCATCCTTCGCCACTCTTAATCCCATAGGGATGCCATAGTACTGTTGCCAATCTTCCAGGGTGTGTGCCCAAAGGGAGGGCGTGTTCCAGGTTAGAAGCTGGCTTCTTGGTGGATGAACTTAAGCAAGGAAACCCGCTGTGCCCTCGCCATTCTCCACAACCATTTGTTGGCATTGATTTGGTTTCTCCAGACCTGGGTTTTATAGCCAGAAACTAACCAACGCTAAAGCAACCACTCAGAGGACACGGTCCAAACACTCTAACAAGAGAATCCAGAATCAGATTGAGGGATCAGACAGGCACTCAAGGACAGGGAGAGGGGGAGTAAGCAAAGGATATGGGATAGATACCAGATAGACCTCTCCTCGGCAGCAATTAATAGAGAAATTCACATGTCCCCTCCCTTTTGCATAGAAAATCTACTACGGTTTCCTTTTTTTTTTTTTTTTTTTTTTTTTTGTGGAAAGCAAGTTCCCCTCTCCTAGGGACCTCAGAGCGCTTGATGGCATCAGACCTGACAAATGCCGCTGAATAAATAAGTGAACAAGACTTAAGACTCCTCCCCTTTTCTCCGAAGAAGTAACCATCTTGCTGGCCTCACAGCACCTAGGGCTGGGGAAGGCAGGTGCCTGATCTTTTACAGAAAACACAATGAAAAAGGGCATAGTTATCCTTGACTCAGGACTAAATGAAAGGACTCTGCCCTGGGCTGTGGCTTCCTTGTTGTGACAATGAATGAATGAATGAATGAATGAATGAATGGTGTGACGACAGTGTGACCCTGGTGATGCCTTCTGGTCAAAGTCAAGGTGACAGTGGACGAAGAAACAGCCTGCACATTGAAGGGCACACCCCACGCCGGGAGGGTTTTAATCTTGATCTTGCCTGGTACAGCATCCTGCTCATTTTTTAGGACCGAAAAGAGAGCACTACAGATGCATCATCATCTAAACTTTGCTTCGACAGGCATGCCTCAGGAGGGAGCCTCCAGTCAGCCCTGCCCATGAAGGATTTCACACACGCATTAAATAAACAGTCCTCACTGTGTGCCCCTCCATGGCTGGCAGCTGAGGAGGAACAGGTTCAGTAAGATTAATGGCACCGATTTCAGCCATGGCTGACTCTCACAGAACGCTGATTCTCTACCAGGCACTGGCTAAATGGTATAAGCATATCCTCCCACTTAACCCCATTTTAAAGATGAGCAGACTGAGAAAGTTACACCATGCCCCAAGCCCACCCAGTAAGCAAATGAGAGAAAAGAACATGGATGTCACTGGACATGGTGGGTGGCTGGAGTGTCGCCTATATGGGCTGATCCCTACAGCAGAGGACAAGATGGACTCCTGCCCCTCCCTGTGACCCCTCCAGAAGGAATTTTGATGTGTCCCGTGCCATATCCCCTGCTGTGGGCACACCCACCCTCCTTCAGAGAACTACAGTTCTCTAGATGACAAAAGGTGCCAGGAAGGGGAGAAGAATTAATTAGTTCCCAGCAAATAGATCAGGGGCCTGACTTCTCCCACCACAGGGAGCTGGTGGTTTGTGGTAGAGACTAAGCAGAAAGTTATATCCTCCATTTCTACACGGACAGGGATTGGAGGGTGTCCCCCAGGTGCTCCTAGCCAATCCTATCCTCCTAGAAGCTGGATTACAAGATGACACACAGGCATTCATGAAGGTCCTGGCCGCACTACCACTAGTGTGTAGAGGGCAGAGACTGGGCTATCAGTCAAGGCACTGGGCCTCTCAGACCTGCCCCACTGCTCCACACCCAGAGAGTCTCATCTGGCATGTCTTGGGTCTCCGGACCTGCCACCCTTAGAGGCCAAGGAGAAATGCCAGAGGACATCGCTTCAAATTCAGTCTCTCTCTTTTCATTCACCAGCTGTGTGTGACCTTGGCCGCACTTCCTAACCTCTCTAAGCACCTGTTTTCTTTAAATTCTGTTATGTTTATTTATTTTCATATATCCATGTGTCTGCATATATGTGGGAGGGTATGCATATGCTGTGACATGTGTGTGGAGGTCATAAGGACAATTTATGAGAGTTGTTTCTCTCTTTCTATCATATGAGTCCCAGAATTTAACCCAAGGCAGGTTACCATCACAGGAACATGAGCTGTGATCATGCAGTCCTATGACAGACCCCTGGGTATGAAGACAGGGCGATGCTCGGATCTATTGACATGACAGGGACTAGGAAGGAGACCAGTCACCAAGCACAGGAGAACCCAGGGCAGGCAGCTGTCAGTGCAGCTCACACAGTATCTCTTACGCAGCCTGCACTATGACCTTGGGCAAAGGCATCCATCCGTCCCTCCCTGTGCCATCTCCTCATTAGAGAGCCCGAGAAAAAGTAGTAATTATCTGCTTCAGTCTCAGAAAGTCTTTAAATAATTAACATTTATAGGACAGCTTTGAATTCCTCAGATATGAGCTATGGTAAAAATATTATTATTGTTTTAAAAAATAATATGTCTCCGATCCCAGGCTACTATGGAAGGGCCTGTTATCTTCTCCCTGGGGGTAGCTGTTTGCAAGCTGATTAATTAAAACTCGTTTTTTCTGACTTTCTAATTTAGATGTTAATAAATTCAATAATTTGATCCATTTGTTGTTCTAGATAAGGTCCTTTGGGAATGACTTCTCATTTATGATAGTGACCCAGTGAGGAGTCTCTTAAACTGTATGATAAATGCTTTTGATATGAAATTGCAAAAACAGCAATATGACTACGGCAGACACACAGGACCCCGAGGACCCAGACCCTACCCAGCTCAAACATCACCCATGAAACTCCCATAAGGAGTACAATACGTGTTTCGTCTGATTTTTCCATTTAATTTCTCAACCCCACCATTCACATTGACTTTGCCTCAGTCTCTACCCTAAGGAGAGGAGATGCAGAAAGAAGCAGCTGTTATTCTGCCCCTTGCCCCTTCTCTGGCCTCTGTCATCTTTCAGGTGCAAAAGGCAGGCTATGTGAAACAGCCAGCAGGAGCCAGTGGCAGCCTGGGCACCTACACGGGGACAGGGAAGACCCGACAAAGGGATGGGCTCCTCCTGTTTCCAAGGTATCTCTCTGTAGCCTCCAGCCCAGCAGCCAGCTGAGGACTAGCTTAGTCTTGAGATCTGCCAGCAACTCAGGTCCCCACTGGGCGTTTTATTATGGGACATAGATTTTCTCAAAGACCTTCATTTCTGAGGCCTTCAGAGAGGACTCAGCTCTCCTCTGGATGTGCCCAATGCTACAGTTTTTATCTTAAATTCCCCCCAGAAGAGCATGTGTCAGGGCTTGGTCTTCCTCTTGGTGTTGACCAGGCAGTGAGGCATTAGGAGTGTAGGGCTCTAGTCTCTTGTTCTTTCTTCGGTCTCATCAGTGAGGTAACTGGCTTGGTTCCCACCATGACACAACATGCTGCTACTCCACAGGTCCCACCTTGCCGCCTGGATGTGGGTTCCTCTTCCTCCCTTAGCTCTCACTAGTCTGCCAGTTATCCTTAGTTGGGCTAACTTCAGGTTCCCAGGAAGCCACAATTGCCTAACTGGTAGAATGTATGGATTTTGCTCTCACTCTTTGCTCTCTGCATAGAGATGTCAATGGCTCAGGTAGTACCACTAGAGTGTACTGGGTGGCTTTATAATCTCCACCCTTAAAGGATGCCTACGCTGGCAAACTACTAAAATGAATGTCATTCTGTGATCACAGGCCACTGGCATGAAGCAGGTTGGGGACACATACCCCAGCCCCTCTGTTACCTGATCCAGCACAGGTGGCATAGGGCCCCAGGGTCTGTTCTCGCCAGCTTGACTTTTCCTCAGCTTTGGGTTTGCTGGGCAGATACGAACAGCAAACCAAGAGACTCAGAGTCTGGGTGAGTAGAGAGACTTGCCTTTGTACGTGAACAGTAGTATACAGACCATCTACTGAGAGCAGAGGCAAGAAAAGTCCCTGTGGACCTGGGAAAGGACAGAAGAAGGCTTTGCACACAGCTTGCCTCTAGCTCTATGTGAAGATCTGCCTGCTGACATCACGGGATGACCCTGACCTCTGCATCCCTGGGTCACCTTGACCTCAGGCCCCTCATGGTATATCCAGACTTGCTACTGCTACATGTTCACCTGCCTTCTGTCTCTGTGGACCCAAATACTGTGTAATGGGTACAGTTCTAGTTCCACTGAACACAAAGCCAACTCTGTGACCAGGCAGGTGTGAGAGGGGCTTCCCTGCTCCCCTCTTCACTTGTCTTTTGTTAGGGACCCTCTGGAGATGACTAAGTGTCACCTGAACATTCTCTAAGCCCTCCTTCTCTGCTTGCCCTCTCTGGCTGTTCCCATGGGTCTTTCTGGCCTTTTCCCTCCCCTACTGTGGGAGTGCTCCCCAGTGCTCCCAAAGGTCTGCATGGACTACTTTGTAGCTCTAAAGCTCTTCTCTGCATTGGCAACTCAGGTAAGAGGTGGAAAGAGCACGTTTGAGCACAGAGCCTCTAGAAACAGATTGCCAACTGGAGAGCCAACTCTATCACCTTGTAGCCTTGCAACTGTGGGCAAGTTACCCCACTCTGTCCCTCAGTGCTCCTTCTCTTAAATGGGGCTAATAATAGCTCCTACCACATGAACTAAATGCACACACACACACACACACACACACACACATACTCACATACACATAAACTCACACACATATATATGGAGACATATATATATATATATGAACATATAAACATATATGTATATATATATATAACATGTTAATGCATAGGTATATTGCTTAGAACAGCATCTGGCACACTGCAGTTGTCATGCATGCATTTGGGATCATTATTAGCAATATGTGTAATCCCTGAAGACAGGGACAGCATTCCTTATCCTCAGATTGCAATATCAGTGCTTCATAAAAAAGTTTAGGAGTGATATAATGCTGGACTCAAATCCTGTCTGTGTGACTACAGATGAGTTATTGATAAGCTAACAATGAAGGATGGTCCCATTATCTAAAACTTTAATGTAAGATTGGGAATATCTTATTAGGGATAAGGAATTTGCTTATGAAGTTCTCATCTGTGTGGTGTCCAACCTCTCGTAGACACTGGATCAATGATGGCTGTGACCTTCATTATTACTGCAGAGTGAATGAAGGATCTGAACGATAGACCCTCCTGAGCCAGAATGACACTGGTAAAATCTTCAGGAAATCTGCCCGTTCCATGCACGTCCAGCCACACAATTTTCAGCACCCAGTGCAAGGTGGAAGTGTGAACCCATTGTCCAAAATTATTCTCAGTTTCAGGTCAGCAGCAGCGGAACATCCGTGCAAGCATGCCCTTCCATGGCACACAGGTCCCACGTGTGGGAAGTGACCAGTGCTCATTTCAGACAAAAGTTCCCATCCTGGGAAGTCCCCTATTTTCTTCTGGATCACTGCAGAGAAAGGCCAAGAGCTCAGAACTCCTGATGCCAAGTCTGGTGTCCCCGATGATGATCAGTTTCCAGCAGCAGCCCCATGCTGGCTCCTGCTCTTCCAAGAACACATACGACAAGAAAGAAACAAGCTCAGCCATCTCTACCTTTAAGTTTTGACTGAAGAACACCATGCAGTGCTTGTGGCTAACTGAATCTTGGTCTATCTCTTCATTTTCACTTACACTGTTGGATTCCCACCCCTGGAATTTGGAGGTATTCACACCACTTGCCTTGGCAGAAGGATGGTTAGACTTGCCCTCTTGCATGCCTGCCCCTTGACATGGAGGAGCACACCTTCAGTATTCAGTGTCTGAAGAAGAATGAGAGATGTTTGGGGCAGAGATATACCCAAACCACAGTCTGCAGTCAGGCGCAGCCCAAGTCAATCAAGTTCTACGGATCTCAGGCTCATGAGCAAGATAGAAATGCCACTACTGCTCAAGTGTCTGTCAAGCAGAATACCAGGACAGAAGCTGACTAGTGTAATATCTTGAAACAACCCCCTTCACCAAATCTATTACTTACTGAATGGCTACCATAAAACAGACACAGCTTTTGGGCTCTTCCAAATGAAACACAGAGGTGTGTGTGTGTGTGTGTGTGTGTGTGTGTGTGTGTGTGTGTGTGTCTGTGTGTGTGTCTGTGTGTGTGTGTGTGTGTGTGTGTGTCTGTGTGTGTCTGTGTGTGCCTGCACGTACGTGCACGCACGTGTACATACACATACACACACACACACACACACACACACACACACACACACACACACACACACGGCAGGTTAAACATCCAGAAGAAAAAGGGAATCTGTATACCTGCTATATTGAATAGATCTTTTTCCTTGCCCATCTTCTGTCAACTCTAGTGAAAAGGAGGCCCTGGTTCTTCTAGCCACTCCCAAGTAACACATTTGCTTTTACAGGACTGGCGATCATGGTCTTGCTGTAACAATGAATATGCCAGCCTTGAGGTGTAGGATTCTTGTCTTGGCCAAAGGCTTCTTTGCTGCCCCTAGACCAGGTCCATGGAGGCAAAAAGGCTGGCTCAGAATACTTCAAGGAGAAGAGGTGCTCTCTCCATGGTCACTTCTGACTTCCTCTGGACTTAGGCGGTATTTCTGTCTTGTAGACATTCCCAGGGCAGCTCCTGTCCCACCTTGAACCACAAGCTCTCATGCCATCAACTGCTTCCATTCTTAAGCAGCCATTGACAGACTATCTGGACTACAGTCTGTAGGTCATTCGAATAAATACCCTTTCTATATATAAAGATTCACTCTCTAAGCTCTGTTAACTCTAGAGAACCTTGACTTATACAGTGGCCAATCACATTTGTCAGAAACCTGTGTTTCAGGAGCCTCAGCCCAGTGTCTGATATGCCCACAATCAGCATGGGGAACCACACTGACCTTTCCTGGTTGTCTGTTCCACACCTTCTACCGGGGCATGAGTGGCAGAGGATGAACCTCTTTGCCCTGTATTGGGTAGGGTTCAGATAAGAGATCAGAAACCTTTGTTATTTTAATCAGAAGACAAAGGGTCTGTGCCTTTGGCCAGCCCTTTGCGTGCACATTGTCACACCCATGCCATAAGATGACTGTGCTGAGCGTGTGAATAGACTGGAGCTCTGTGTTAGAATTCCTGGA
The DNA here is from genome assembly GCA_030556225.1 of Cricetiscus sungorus. NCBI lineage: Eukaryota > Metazoa > Chordata > Mammalia > Rodentia > Cricetidae > Cricetiscus > Cricetiscus sungorus. Next base: position 11,300,828 of record JANBXA010000730.1, read on the forward strand.
CTCTTCCTTGGCTGGTTTTCATCTTTCCCACAGTGAACCATGGCCATGACTGTAATAGTTATCAGAGAGTTCTGCAAGGCCTTCCAGAGATTTCCAGAACCTAACAACTGGGAGTTTGGGAACCTTCTAAACGTATAGGTGGAGTCGGAGAGAGGGTGGTCTGGGCCTCTGCTGCTCTAGGCTTGCGGCATTTAGGCATTAGATGCTGACAGGCCAGAGGATAAGAGGCCGGTTTGCCACCCCTGGCTTACCCCGGATGCTGGTGTTTATTTTCACAGTACTCATTCCAGAGATCGCCACCTGGTTGTCCTGAGATGAGACTGCCCATGGAACAGAACTGTCTGGGAAAACCATGTGGTCCAGAGCATCCCTCCTGATACCAGGCTGGAGGAAAAAGAAGCATCTAACTTGTGCTGAGCCTCCGAATTCAGTGCCAGATCTTACTGGCTGGTATGAATTGTAGTCAGAGTTCCATCAGCGAGAGGGTCAGAAGCAGACTCTAGGCTTTCTGCACAAGGGAGGGCAGAGTCATGGGCCAGTCCACAGATGCACATTGAAAGGCAATCCCCAAGTCCTCTCTACTCATCAGCTACCACACACCTACTATGGAGGCAGGTTCGAGACACATGTGGCTGGGCTTGGAGGCACTGTGTGATTACATGTGACCCCCTTCCTCTGACTGATGCTTGAGGTTTGAATGAGAAATGAGCCTCTATATGCTCGGGTATTTGAGCCCTTGCCTCCTGGTTAGACCTGTTTGGGGAGCTTTAGGTGGTACAACCTTGCCTGCTGAAGTAGGTTGCTGGGAGCCATCTTTTAGAGTTCAAGTTTCACTGTGTACTTGCTGTGAGCTCTCAAGCTCCTGTGGTGACTCTCATGCCTACTGGCTTGCTATCATGAGTCCTGCCATGACAGACCCTCACCCCTCTGGAACCATGAGCCAAAACACCTTCTGTGAGAGTTCCCTTGCTCATGGTATTTTATCAGAGCAACAGAAACTAATGCAACCCCCAAGTATCTGTTTATGTTGCATTAGATCAACAATAACCAAGGCAACAACAAGCACCTGGAATAATGAAGAGATGACGGAATCTGAGCTTTACTCCCAATTTTGTCTTTGTGAACAACAGAAGTGGCTGCGGCCCATGGTGCTCAGGCAGGACCACAGGTGAGGCCTTCCTTTAATATTCCTGTTTCCAAAATCTAAAATCACTAGAGCAATCACTGAAAAGACAAATATCCATTTGGTGAAAAGATACCTGGTTTACACAGTAAGGTAATGGTGGAAATTTCTCTATATTTACCACTTGTCAAAACAGAAGAAAGAAATTCCAAAGTGTTAGACGCAATTGTTAGTTGAATGCCAATTATGAATACCAGGAGACTACCTCAGAAGCATTTGGGGAAATCTCTGGAGAATTGTAATTTGCTTCACACACTGTTTCTATGACTGTCTTCTTTTTGTACAATAAGACTGAGCTGTAAATTATGGGTATGTCACGGCTTGTTGAATTCTCTCCAGGGGCCTGACAGGAGCATTTCCTGTCTTCATTGGATGCTGATCTCCCTGGAAGATTCTGTTTCCTGCATGTATTGCTTTTCTCTGAGTGCGGATTATCCCGACTGAATAGCCTTGAACAATAGAGATATTGATCACTTGTCCCATCAAGAAGTTCGCAGACAGGAAGTAGTCAGCTTGCTTAATTCCTTCCACGTGGTGAAGCCACCAAGGGCCAGTTACTTTCTGCTCTTCTCTCCTATCTACAGTGTCAGCCTGGATCCTGCAAAGTGGAAGATGGCTGGGAATCCCCAGGTCTGTCATGATTGAGTCAGAAAAGAAAGACATCTTTGCACAACTCTCTTTTTGTCAGAAAATCTTTCCCCAAAGGTCCTTGCTAGCTCTTTAATCAAGGCGGGATCGCATGTATACTCAGGTGCAAAGAAGTCTGCTGACATGCCAGGCTATCCCATACCCACATTCAACTACAGCTGAAGGAGGTTGGGAAAAAAAAATCTAGGCTCGGTTGTATGATTCCTACTAGAGGCTTCTTCCCACAGCATGGCCCATCTCTGCACACGTGGGGACTCAGCAAATGAAAAGCTAAGAAACAAGACATCTGAACACCATCAAAGGCTGATGCTGACTCAACCACATCTCCATTTCCTGGGGACTACGTCTGACTTTGTCGTAGATGTCTCCTCAGACCAAGAACCAGGCCTTATTATCCTTCCTGTCATCAAGACAGTAGCTGGCATACTGAAGTTGGCACAGACACACCACACACCAAATTCTCACCACAAAGGAGATGTATGTACCCAGAGGGGCAAGAGGTGGGAGTGGGGTCTACAAAGGCAGACAACAGGCAGCAACAGCAGCACGCAAGCAGGCAGGCAACAAGAAGGTCTATTGTTGTTTTGTTTATTTTGCAGAAATCGGTTTTTAAATCTGTGCATGAGTGAGTCGGTAAGTACCGATTGGGCATATTAGCCAAAAAATGAATTTTGATTGTTGGACCTTGGCATTTGGTCTCAGGAATGAGTCAGTGGACAAATTAGGGAATGGACCTTGGTGGCTAGCTTTAGGAATGCAACCTAATGGTTTTTAGCAAGGCTGAGGGAAAGGGAGGAAGGGCAAAACCTGTTGGTGCCATGTTTGCCGTGCTCAGGCCTGTTAGAGAGCCCTCACTGCCATGTTCTTGTTCCCAAGCCATCTGAGAGACTGACTTGCTCAGGCAGGAGACCCCTGCGGACCAGCTACAGACACAACCAAAGCTGACCGCTCAGAATTAGGAGCCTTGACCTCAGATCTGGAAATAGAAGGGCTTTGTTGGCATGGCTGGCATACAGAGGATACTCTGAAGTTAAAACAGGCCCTTTGGAAGAGCTAAATCCAAATGACTTTCAAGAGGAGAGAACAGCAGTTCAGAGGCAGAGTAAGACAAACTATCAGAGACCCCATCTCCAGCAGTGGCACAAAGACAGGGACGGTCCCTTGGCTCTGAAGATGTTGGTAGGGCTCACTGAAACAACTCAGCTTCTCCAACTCGCAGTGGTTAAGAATCTCATTCAACTGAGGGGCCTGTGGCCTTTGACAGGCTCTGTTCCTATGTACTTCCAACATCTTTTAAGAAGCCAGGAAGAAGTTGAGTGACCTCATCAAACAAGCAGATCAGAAAGGCATTTTTGCCCTCTCACTCCGGGGTAAACACCCCAGGGCTGAGTGCCCCTAGAGGGCAGCAGACCATTTGAGATGAAGGGATTACAAGGACAGTTGCTTTCAACCAAGGAAACCAAAACCTCAGTGAGACACAGGTTCTGCAGCTCATTGGATAGGCGATGGACTCCTAATTAGCTACATAATCTTGAGCAGATTGGTAAGCTTTCCAATACCATTCTTGTCCCATGTAAAATGGAATTAATAGTGTTGAATGTGCAAGGCTGCTGTGAGCTTTAGACAAGAAGGGGTGTGTGTGGGGGGTGCTACTTCCTGCAACAGGAAATCTCTGAAGCTTCTCCACTCACATATCTCCCCACTCTGCCTTGAGAGTTCCCGAGGTAGCAGGGAGCTGGACACTTTCATGCCATGAGCTCCTTCCTCCCTCTACCACAACTCGGGGGAAAGGGCTGGGCAGGGGCTCCCAGCCATGAATTCTGACCTTCAGAGAGTGGCATCAGCTAGGGTCTGGATGGTGTGGGGTGCTTTCCTGGAGCTGTCCGTTTGGGGAAGATGGCAGTAACTGCTGCCAAGAGTGACATTCATTTTCCCATCTCTTCTTTCCAACCGCACACTGGGCCTGATCACTTTCTCTTCGGTTCTAAGTAGAACAATGGGTCTCTGTGGTAGAGCACATGCTCGGCATGCATGAGACCCTAGGTTTAATCCATAGCCTTTTCAAAAGCAAAAAGCACATGAATAAATAAGTAAATCAATAGCTCACATAGACTTCTGGAAGAAGTCATTATCTATAGGGAGGAACCCTTATCCTACAGCTCCTGAACTCCCTTCCACTCACTACTACCTCTATGGTCATTTGGCAAAATTTCCCAAAATTTTCCCTTTGAATTGGAAGTCTGTCCTGCAAAGGAAGCTTCGAGCACAAATAGGGATATCCAGAGCCTGTGGGCAGCCCTGAGGTGGCAGCTTGAATTCCTGCTTGTCACATGGGACCTCAGCAAGCAGCATGTTGCCTCCATATCTTCCAGAGCTTGATGGGAAGATGCAGTCGCCTCACAAGGAGCTTGTAGGGAATGCCTGGGGAGCAACTGAATCCCTAAGGCACTCTGCAGAGTGCCACACAAATAACTCCACACATAAGCGATTGCCATATCTACAAAACACTGTGGATGGTAGGGGGAAAGTCCATTGCTGCAAGCAGAGGCGCCATCACTGTGCCAGGAAGCAAAGGCCCTGGGAGTGAGATACCTGAAGTGTGCCGAGAGTTATATGTCAGCCCAGACTTTCTTCTGCTCTTTGCTTCCCACCATCACAACATGCAAACTGCAAAAGATGCATAGATGTGCTCTGAAAGCCACCAGCAGTAAAATCCACTTAAAATATTCAAACAGCCCTCGTGTAGGGCATTTACGGTAACTTTGATTCTATTGACAGCTACCTTTAATATTCTGAAAAGTGAAGAGAATTAAGACATGAACATTAATCTTCAGCCTTATCTTTGGTTGTTAAGCCCTCGTGCATTGATTACCTGGAGAGATTTCTGAAGGAGGAGTCTGCCTTCATCTTACAATGCAGTGTTTAAGTTAGCTAGATGTCATTTGCAGCCAGGCAGATGGTACACATTAATACTCCCAGCCCTGGTGAGACCAAGGCATAAGGATCTCTAGTTCAATACCAGCTTGGGTTGTATAGTTAGAATCTTCAAAAAACCAACCAAACAAAAAAAAAAAAAAACACACACACACACAAAGCAAACAGAGGTCATTTATAAAGATAGACCAAAGCCAGCGTTCTACTCCCAACACACACACACACATACACACACACACACACACACACACACACACACACACAAACACACACCTCCATTTGATAGAATGATATTGAGACAGCTTTACTCTAGGTGGAGAAAAATCAGTAGACTATGACTGTGTGAAGCCACACTGCCTTTTAGTGTGACAACTTAAATGGTCTCTCTCTGGGTTGAGAGCAGAGTCAACACAAAGTGCCATTTTGGTGACCAGCCAAGCCTGTCCCAACTTGGGCCAGATAGAGAACACAGACAGGCCAAACCTTTGAAACCGCAGTGCAATTTGGCAAAGGAAAAGTACAAATAAAACATAATGGGGGAAAAAGCCCAATCGAACATTAAATAAGCATCACAAGAAAATATATGGACAATCTTCTGCCAATAAAATTTAAAACTTAGATGGATTAAATAATTTCCTAGACAATTTAATTCACTCCCAGAAACAAAAAGCAGATTTGTGGGTTAAGGCAGTGAGTGAAACAGGCATAGCCTCTATTCTTCCTTCCATAAGCCTCATTAAAACTATCATAAAAGATCATTTTAGGTTTGAAAAAAGAGGAGGTGAAGCTGGAAATCAGATAAATACATGGTGACCAAGTGAAAAGCCTTGGGAGAATGGAATCTGGTGGTTCCTGAGCAGAGTGTCACACACACCCAGACACAGTTCTTCCCGTCCTGATTCCCAGATACCCTTCCTTTGGGGACTGAGAGACACATGATGGTAGCATCATGTGCCCATGGCCAGTTGGGGCTGCTATCCCCCAAGAGGAAGCTGGATGTTTACCCTGCCCTGTCTGCTGGTGATCTCCACACCCACAGTGCCAGAGGGACAAGAGTGACAGGGGGCGCGTGTCCATTCTTACCAAGCCTCTGGTCAGGAGGCCTCTACTGCTTCCCTTACATTCCCTGTGATGCTGGCATACTGTCCCTTCTCCAGACAGAATGAGGTTGGAGAGGGTGTCACAAGAGATTCTACCTTACCTTCACTGGAGCAATGTCAAGCCCAATGTCCCATGTTCCTTTCCTCTTTGGCTAGCCTTGGAGGAAATCTCGGGCTGATTGATGCTTGAAGAATCTACACATCTCTGGCATCTCCTAACCCACACACACACACACACACACACACACACACACACACACACACACACAAATACACACACACCAACTTAAACCTTCCACATGCCACTCTAAGTTCTACTGTGTGTTCCTGCTACTCAGGCAAGAACCGACTTTGTTGGGAAATTTAAGTACTTGTTCCTTACAGCTCTCTTCTCCCCACCCAGCTGTAGAACTTTCGTGCAAATAAGGTTGAGCAAACAAGGTTGTTTTCAAAACTTTCCATCGCGCAGTACAGGTGTGTCTTGACCCCAGGTGTGGGTGGTGCATGACTTCCTCCTATGCTTAGCCCATCCCCTGGCTTGGATATATAAGCCCATTACTCTCAGTAATAAACAGTGGCAGCAGTTTCTTCACTTCTCGTGGTGGTTAAGTGTTTCAATCCCGACACCCTCCGCCAATCTCAGTACCAGGCTGTGCAGACGTGGCACGACTTTTAAATTTTCTACATAAAATAGACAACATGTAATTTTGTTTGCACTTACAGTGATCACACTTGATAGCATCAATGTAACTGTCTCCTTCCTCACACATTTAAAAGTGTAATCGGACCCACTCCAAACATTTTAAACTCTCATTTCAATCAGAGAGATCAACCGCTGAATCCTTCAGCAACCTAGCATCCCTTTGCTCCCAGTGCGTTGTGAGAAACTGAGCAGAAGTCCAAGCAAGTCATCTGCACTTACCAAGACGAAATTGTTGTAGAGGTCTAGAATAAGTGACTTCTGATGTCAAGAAACATCTTTCTGATAAAAGAACATGGGGTTAAAAGAATGAACACAAATTCCAGGCTTTCTGTGTATGCATTTATTTGTAATACTAGATGACAGAATGCCTTCAGAGTATGTCTGTCCTGAATCCTGGACTGAACGCTTACATACTCTCCCATCCAGTTCACAGCAACCCAGGCCAGCAGACACCACTAGTACCCATCTTGCAGATGAAGAAAATTCTCTTTCTGCTACCACCAATATTTCATTTCCATCAAGCTTGAGAGAGCTAGACTTCTGCTTAGCCTGAGAAAGAGTTTTCTATACCTTACTCCACCCCTCTGCTTTTCATCCTTTGGGTAGGTAAAAGTAAAGGCTTCCAGAAGGTAGATCCTCTGCCAAGGTAAACCAGAATCCCAAGGACTCTAGGCTCATTGGCCAAAGTTATCAAAACCAAAGGCCAAGTGTCACTCTGGCCATGTCAGTCACACCGTTCTGTCAGGCCTACACCAACATTTTTGGTTTGGTAAATGACACCAAAAGGAGCTCTCTGACCTTGACCGTGCTGGTTCCAGGACTCTGTCAATGGAGAGACCATTGCTGATTTACATGATATGGATTGCCCTTCTAGGTCTGGATAACAGCTCAACTACCCAAGACAGTTTTTTTCTGGTCCTTTTGGGGCACACAGCAACCTCTTAGATGTCTGTGTGCCATAATTACCAATGCAGCCACAACTGGCTCACTGAACTCTTTTGGGTACCCGCATGCTCCATAGGAAGCCTTCTCAATCATTAGTTCAATGGCTCAAGGCCTGCTGCAGGCTGTACCATTTACCCACAACCACCCACTTTGACCCCAAACTCACCAGCTCTAACCTTGGTGTCGGGGCTCTGCTCTTTCTGACTTCACAGTGACTGCTTCTTGGAACATCTATCCAGTTCAGCCCCCTGCTTCTGTTTCCTTTTTAGTCATAGACTAAAATTCCCTTAGTCCTCAGTCTTCCCCTAAGATTCTCAGCCCTCCATGTGGACCTCCCAAACTGAGAATGGGAAGGAGACATGGGTTTCTATGATCAAGGAAAGGAAGGAGCATCCGTATGGGGCCGGACATTTAATGGCTGTCAATCTGTACAACATGCCATTTATTAATCCCACATTTTATCCCAGAAGTAGATTAAAGAGCCCCATGAGACCGCATGAAAGACCAACTTATCACGAGTAGAAACTAGAAAAGAAAAAAAAAACTAACAAAATACAGAAACTAAAATGAAAGTGCAACATCTGCCATATACATTTTTCATTGTGTATAAGCCATCACGGTGTCTCTAGTGTCCCCAGCACGTGGTAGGGAAAGAGCCTGGGTGCTTACAGGAGGCTATCATTGCCATTTTCAGCCTGGGGTAAGAAAATGGCCAGAAGTTAACCAGTTCATCCAAAGCACTGCTAAGAGGTGGCAGGAAAGATTTGAAATTCAGTATCTTAGATTTAGACTCTGAACTCACTCCAGTATCAGCTAGGGCCACAGCCTTTTCTGAATTCCTGGTCCATCAGCATCCATCAGTTGTCATGGTCACCGTGGTCAAACAGAAAGGACAGAGCTCTTTATTAAGATATAGAGTTGGTGTTTAGGGTCAGAGCAGGGGCTTGTGGGTAACTGGAAAAGAGTGGCAGCAGATCTTAGGCAGAGGATCTGGTGACAGTGCTGGCTTTTTTATGGAATATGTGGATGCTTTACAAAGGTGATCCCACCCAAGTGAAACAAGATGTGAACAGCTGGCTGGTGTGGTCCTGTGTCCCCTAAGATGAGGGAAGCAGGCTCTGCCTGTCATTCTACCCCAGTAAGAGGCAGAAATCAGTCCACCAATGTCCCACTCAAGACAGAATCACAGGGTGGAGGGAGGAAGGGAAAGCCCTCCAAGGTGCCCCCGACCTCTGTGTGACTGCCCTGTTCCCTGCTTCACCTCGAAGGCAGTGTCTACAGCTAATAGGCTCATCATCTGGGGGGATAACATTAGCCTCATCATTACATCTTACTAAATAAGTCATTTAAAATTAATTACCATGCACTCCAGAAAGAATTAGCTATGGTTGACTCTTCTGTTCCTGCTGATTATCGAGTTGGCAGAATTCATTAGCCCTGTAGACAAACCAGTGGGTTTCTAAGCACCGAGTAGAGATGAGCTCAGTCTCCTTCTCGTGGAGGATTGCTACTGGAAGCAAGCACATCTGGGAAAGCTCCAGCCTGCAATGAGCAACACAGCTGGGGGAACATGGCTGACCGCACTCACAGGGTATCCAGCATGAGTGCTATAGCAAGGGCAGATATTGACTTTGTCCTTTCCCTTTCTAAGGATCTCTGGGGAAAACTGTGCAAATTAGCATGTCAACTGGTCCCCTAAGGACTCAAGAGTCTCAAAGGACCACAGAGCAGATGTTCTGCGTAGAGGACATTACTTTCAGAGTGAGCCCTATGTGGGACAATAAGCTGAGGAGTGCTGTGTGGGTAGCCAAGGGCGTGAAGTCTACTCACTCCGTAACCTCTCTTAAGCCGCAGTACTTCCAAGCATTAATAACCAGATTCCATGGTCTATGTACTATATACTGATCACTGATCTGAATACGTGAGACACTGGTGTCACCCTGACCACCAATGCCATGAACTTGCTGCAGCCATTGTTCCCATTATCAAATGAGAAGACATGGGGACAGTGTGGTAGTTTGGATGAAAATGCCCCCATGGGCTCATAGAGAGTGTTTTACTTAAAAGGATTAGCAGGCATGGCTTTATAGGAGGAAATATGTCACTTGAGATGGGCTTTGAGGTCTCAGTTACTCAAGCCAGGTCCAGTGACTCACTCACTCTCTTTTCCTGCTGCTTGCTGATCCAGATGTAGAACTCTCAGCTCCTTCTCCGGCACCATGTCTGCCTGCACACTGCCATGCTGCTTGCCCTGACTCTAAAGGACTAAACATTTGAACTGTAAGCCATCCCCAACTAAATGTTTTCCTCTATAAGAGTTGCCATGGTCATAGTGTCTCTTTGCAGCAATAGAAGTCCTAAGTCAGAAGTTGGTACCAGGAGTGGTTTGTTTGATAGGCCTGACCCTAGCTTTGGAATTAAGGATTAGGATAGCAGTTGAATGCTTTAAGCAGGGCTTAATGAGTCATGCTAACAGCTGCCTGGAAAACAGTGGTACTGAGGGTGATTTGAACTGTGGAGGCCTGGCTCAAGAGTTTTCAGAGGAGAAGAATTTTAGTATGTGGCCTAGAGACTGTTCTTGTAATATTTTGGTGAAGAATGTGGATTCTTTCTGCCTTTGTCCGAAAATCTGCCTGGGGCTAAATTGAAGAATTATGAATTAACAGCTTTGGCAGAGGAGACTTCAAAACAGCCTAGTATTGGCTGTGTTCTATGGTTATTAGTGGCCAATATTACGCAGATCTATAATGAAAAGGAGCAAGCTAAGCAAAGAAAAATACAAAATGCACAGTCTGAAGAGAAGGCAGCAGGCTGCTCTGTGGCAGTGGAAGCGCAGGCTGTTTGCTCACATCTCAGAGCCTCTCAGCGAGAAAGGAGAATGATGACGCTCAGCCGCCGTTATCAGCCCTCAGCAGCCTCAGGTGGCTCTTCTTCCTAAAGTTTATCTGTTTCTAGAAGTGCCCTCAAAACATCACTCAAGTGGCACCTCAGTACTCTCCTCCGGGACCAAGCTGCCTTGGGTATCAGCTGTCCTGAAAAGCAGAGAGAAGCTGAGAAGCCTAGGGAAAACACGATGGAGGAAAGTGGGGACGACCATGGGCCTGGCAGCTCACAATGGGGAGATCACCCACAGGAAAATGGAGTAAGGGATGGACAAGAAATGGAAATAAGGGTGGTAAGAAAAGAGGTGACCCAGAGTATGCAAACTCCCTTCAATCCCTGGGGCCCATATGGGAAATGAGAATGTATTTAGTCCCTACAGGAGTACTTAAAAATGCAGACATTATTTAAAACATAATTTATATAACTCAGATTATTATGCCTGCATTCTTCAGGTTAGTTCTCTTCTAATGAACTCAAAAGAAGTCTTTATCATAACCACAGATTACTGAAACGTTAAAAGCAGACAAACAAAATAACAGGTCCACCCTTCAATTGTTCCAGTTGAAAGCATTGATACCCTGTGAGTCCTTTCTATTCTTATGGCAGAGGCTTGACCAGTCCTCCTTTATAAGCATGCCCAGGGTTTGACCCTACCTCCATAGGTATAAACTGTCCCATGCCACTGCCCCCTCTCACCTGGGCTGTGACCACAGTCTCCTGGCAGCGTCTCTGCTGCTCCTCAACTCCTCAAGTCACCAGCCAGCCAACACTGATAGAATGCAAGTGGAACCTTCTTGTCACTCTAGCTTGGCTCCTCCGAAGACTATTGTCCTTGTCTGTTTATGCTGTGACAACGCAATTTATTCTAGAAACTTCTCGTGGAGGCTAAGAAATCCAAGATCACAGCATCAGGCAAGCTCAGTGTCTGATGGCAGGTCTCTTTATGGGTTCTCTCATGGTAGAAGGCAGGAAGGCGAAATAAAAAGGCCCTAAGCTGGTTTTCTCCAGTCTTTTTTATAAGGACAAATCCATTCACAGGGGCACAACTCGATGACTTCATCACTCCCCCAAAGGTCCTCATCTCCAGTAGCACCACAGTGGGGGTTAGGTTCCCACATGAATCCTGGCAGTATAGACACTTCCACTCAAACCAGAGCGACTTCACACTTCAACCCAGGTCCCCGTATGATCTCTGCCCCACCCCCTCCTCCCTCGCTGTTCTTCAGATTTACTGCATCTGTTTCTGGTGAAGCACTCATCTGAACAGCCATGCGGAAGGTTCCTTGTGTTTCCGTCTTTGTTCAAATGCCTTTCCAGAACTCTCTTTGCAGAAGTGAATACTTACACACACACACACACACACACACACAGAGAGAGAGAGAGAGAGAGAGAGAGAGAGAGAGAGAGAGAGAGAGAGAGAGAGAGAGAGAGAGAGAGAGGCATCCTTATCTACTCCCCCACTCATGTTGTATTTCTCTCCCTATGATATGTGATATATGATATGTGACATTGCAGCGGGGTACAGAATTTACTCAAATTGAATGTGACTCCCCAGAGATAGGCATTTTTTTAAATGGTTTGTTCTCTGCTGTCCCTCTGGGACTAGAAAGTACCTCACACCCTGTGGGTGCTCAAAAACAAACAAAACTGGCTCTAGATTGAATTTGAAGCTCATGAGAGGTACTGACTCCCAAAGCTATGGCTGGATGTAATGGACCTCCACAGGCCACCTGGCTGCACAGGAGACTCTGTCAATAGGAGAGGCAAACAGCCGTCACAATTTGCAGCTTCAGCCTCCTTCAGGGCATAGCTGTTCCAGCCCCAGGACCCCAGCTCCGTATCCGTCTGAGGTTCAGTTTGCTGGGATCTTGCCAGTGAATTGGTAAGTTTCAATAACCCCGGTGACGGCTGGGTAGTGGTGTGTGCCTATGCGCCTAGCTAGTCAGGAGCAACACTCCAGTCCAGTACACATAGCCAGACTCAGTGATAATAGTATTCCCAACCGCACACCTTTGTTCACTGAACATCTGGAAGCAGCTACCTCCACGGAACATTGAAGTTCTCATTTTATCCAGTCAGCCTCTACTTAGAACCTTCTAGCCTGTTTAAATGTGTTCTATTACATTCCTTCTGTTCAAATAACTAGTGTGGTTTCTGTTTCCCAAAGGACAGGGTGGACAGCGCACACTCGGGATGACACCCTCAGCCTCCCTATCTAAGCTTCTGCCAGGAGCCTGGCTCCATAAAAACATTCATGACCCCTTGGCCTCACAGCCCAGGGAGGCAGCCCCTGCTTCATAGCCTCCAATGACCCACAGAGCCCTGCCTAAACCCTAAGACAGAGCTTGGGCTCCCCGTGGTCCTTGCCCACACCTACCTCCTTCTCCACTCCTCCCATCTCTTGATGGGACACATACCAAGTGACACATACCAAGCCAGGCCCCCATCTTATTATATTCATAACCCTGCTGCCTGGAATACTTTCTAATACACAGTAGGCACTCAGTAATGTTCACTGAGTCTAATAACATTTGATAGCACAGATATTCCCAAATGTGATGGGAAAACCCTCATTTTTATGTGCTGTCCAACCTGGTGTAAATTTAAAAAAAAGAAAAGAAAAGAAAAGAAAAAACCCAAGTGGCAATGATAAGAAAAACCAGAGACTAGGAGCCCTTGCTTTAATCACCACCATGCAAATCGGGACTTTCGGATGTGAAGGCACGCAGGTCCCCAGCGAGTCTCCCTCCTCCTAATGCTGGGCTATAATTATGTTTGCATTGAGTCTGCATGTTATTATTTACATTTCTGTGCTGGTGTTTGCACAGCTGGCACAGTTCCCAAGGAAGCCCTTCCTATCTGAGCCCAGAGGTTGATGCACAGCTCTCAGAAGAGCTGCTGAGGTCCTCAGAGAGAGGCCTTGCTCCAGAGCTAGAAGGGTTGTGTGAGCCAGGGATCTTATTCCCCAGCTCAATCTATTTCTCTCCCCTCTTCTTTCCTCCTCTCCCCTCTCCCCTCCCTCCCCTCCCCTCTCCTGTCCCCTCCCCTCTCCTCTCCTTTATTCTACCCTCCCTTGCTCATCCTGGTAGCATATATTGCAATAGATAAGGACCCCTTATAGCTGCTCGTTCTTCCCCTGTGTAATTAGGAAGTGTATTGTTGTGTAATACAAAAATTAATTAGCAGTTAATGTTTCAGGAATGCAGGTGGAAGCTGGATTGCTTTCTAGCTGGGGAGGGGGGCTTTCTGGTACATTCTTTATAGAGGAACACTATTCAGGCCACTGAGATGCTGGGGCCCCTCTCTTCCTCAGCCTTGGCAGGTGGGAAGGACATAACCATAAATACCACAAACTGGCCACACACCAAGGGGCCTGCCTTAACCATTGCTGGACAGCAACAATGGAAGGTATTCTCAGCTACTCAGAAAGCTACTGGGGAGGTTCTAGCCCAGATAATAGGGGTGGGGGTCAGATATTACCAAGCAACCTGAGCTTGGAGAGAGGTAAGGTAGCCTGCAGTAACTTTCCACTGGTGAGAAAACAGCATAGGTTAGTTCACGAACCAAAACAGGACTAAGATGGGGGGCAGCTGCTCTCTGGGCCAGACAAGGCTACGGGGCAGCAAGCTTGCAGAGTCGTCGACACTGTGAATTCCCCAGAAGCACAGAGCTCTCCAAGCAGACATGTCTTCCTGGCCCCTTACCTTCCCTACCCTGTTCCCTCCTTATGGAATATTTCCCCCTGTCACCAGTGGCTCAAACATACCGAGAAATGCATGGTACACGAGGTTACTGAATGAACAAAGCTCCATCTTTCAGTCCCCCATCTGTCCTGTGTTTTGAGGCCACCACTACCCTCCCTGCCAGTGTCTCTGACATTGACAGCCACCGTGCTTGCCCTGTGCAGCCCACCTGCAACTCCCTGGGCAAAGGCTGAGCCTGACACGTGGTGGCTGCTTAAAAACATTTGTTGATTGAATGAGTGAGATGGTGACTGATTCTACTCCAGGTGATAGTGAGGAGATGGGAACTAGGAAGTGGGGAAGGGGGCAGGTCCAAGGTGCAGAGCCACACATTAGCGTCCATGATGTCTTGGAAGGGACTCTCCAGCAACTCTTTCCCTTACAGAATGGCCTGGGCTGGAACTTCAACAGCAGTGTGTGATCCTCATCTCTCTCCATTCAACAAGCCTGGGTGCTTTATCAGTGCTCCTCCGGGAGCACTACTATGGCCATGCCACTCATAGGAGCACCTGGGAGACAACTCTGAGAGGCCTGCTGAACCTCCGTCTTCCCAAGCTTGAAATGCATGGAAGACAGGCGAGCCTCAAAGTCAGCAAGAGACCAAACCGCTGTGGCTCGCCAACAGCAACACCTGAGCTCACAGCTGGCCTCTTAGGGTCTGGGCTTTCCAGCTGTGTCCACAGATGTCCACAGACCTTCCCAACAATGCAAGTGTCTGCTTTCAGCTCATTTTACAGACAAAGAGGCACAAAACTGGTGGCAAAATGTAGACATTCGATTCGATATACTAGAGTAAATGAAGGAATTGGTCACAAGAAATTCCAGGCAGGGAGGGAGACCCTTCTGGACTTCTTTGCTCTGCTTTGGCATGCAGAATAATCCACAAGACCTCAGGCCTAGCATGCTGTTCTCTGTGATGTCCCTTCTCATGTGCCCACTGAGAGCTAGCCTTGAGCTCTCTGTAGCGCACAAGCAGTGCAGGGAGCATGGCTTCTAGGCTTTCCTTTATGTCTGCACCCCTGGAGATGCAACCCTGACCCCAAGCATCCTAGATGAGCACTGGACCCAGCTCCAGGCTCTTCTTGTCTGAAAGCTTGCAGTCTAGAAGGGAGGGGGTGACAATGAGGTGGGAAGGAAAAAGAAATTCTTAGAAGCCAGGAAGGACCTGCTCCCCATCCCTGGGAGGGTCTCAGGGAAAGCAAAAGACTGAGAAAGACTGGGTGTGGGCCCTGGGCAGAGGCTTTTAGCCCAGATAGTCCCCGGGCATCAGGTCCAGGAGACAGAGGCCACCTCCAAGGATAGGCAGGTTTGGACGGCATCCCTGTCAGAGTGAAAATGAGACTTCTTCTCCCACTATGCTGTGCCTTGTAAAGCATACTGTGTGGCCCTCTGGGGGCAGATAGAATGGGAGCCCTGTGTGAGATTTAATTAGGCCGAGGAACAAACGTGTTGAACAAATTCACATCACCAGCACTCTCCTCAAAGTCCAATTATTCCTCACTCACTCAGTGGCGTGAAAAAAAGGAAGACAGCTGTAGATTACAAAGTGCACGACAAGGGAGCATTCGATTCTCCATCCAAATAAACCAACTATAAAGAAGAAATAGATGTTGACGTCAGTCAATGAAATTTGAATGGAGATTGGTTTGTAAACATGATTAAAGAATTATTGTTAATTTTGTTGCATTGGATCAGGAGCTGTGGCTGTATAATGTCTTTTCACAGGGAAGCATACAAATAAAGTAAAATGTCAGATTCCATGGCATGATAGCTGACATTTTACTTGAGCAAAAATGTCTTCAGCACAAAAAGAAAAAAAAGAGAAAACAAATATGGACTAACATTTTTTAAAAAATTGTTCAGCGTATTTGGTAATATATGGGGCTTTGGAACACTGTTGTTTCAATTTTATTTATATTAGATTTATATAAACATATATATTTTAATAATTAAATAAAAGTAAGTTAATTTCTATAGAAATAATGTGTAGGGAGCTGGACATGGAGATACATATGTACAATCCTGGCACTTGGGATTTGGAGGCAGGCAAGTGAGGTAGCGACCACTTGGGATACATAGGGAGGCCTTGTCTCAAAAGAAATGGCTAGGGATTGCCAGCAACTAGCACACTTGCCCAGCTTGAGGGGCCATCCTAAGTGCCACAAAGAAAGAGTGGAGGGAAGGAAGGAGGATGGGTGGTGGCATAGCAGAGTAGGAGAGACTGAGGCTCTGAGTATTGAATTTGCAAAGAGTAAGCTTACAGGTAAAGGCACATGTGTAAATATAATATACAGAATCCAGTAACTCAAGAGCCTTGTACATCGAGTACACTACAACTGAACTGTGTCCCAACACTTCCTTTACTTTTTAATTGCCCAGATGGGCCTTAAACTTGTGATCCCCCTGCCTCACTCCTGAGTAGCTGGAGTTACAGGCTTGCAGCAGCAGTCTGCTTTTTGTGAGTATCACTAGATGGCAGCTACTTATGGGTTCCTCTTCCTTGGTGCCTGTGGTCTCCAGCTCTGCACTCCTGGTAACAGAGAGGAGACATCATCAGCTTTAAGTAGCTCTGTGGAGGGGATGATGCCTCTGCCTTATTTCCCCAATGAAGCCTTCCTTAGACAACTAGTGTACCAAGACAGGCCTCCCCACGTCGTGAGGAGCCAACATCTATCTCCACAAGATGCAGACTCTTCATTATCCTTTTGTCCCCACTGGTGGGCCCTCCTCTATGCAGTGTCATCAGCGTTTGGCTAGTGTGTTCTTTCCCAAAGACCAAAGGCACTGGCAGGAAGCTCAGGCTGGCCCACCAGACAGACACTTCTGGGTTAGTCTGTCCACACACAATGCTGTAGGGCACACAGCTCAGTACCAGCAGATATTAATCCCTCACAGTTTGGGAGTCTGGGAAGTCCATGGTGACAGTGCTAGCAGGTTTGGTATCTGGTGAGTATGTGGTCCATGATTCCTAGAGGTCTGGCGTCTACTCTCCTTACATGGTGGGTGGAATCGGGAGCTCTCTGGGGGTCCCTTTGTAAGAACTCAACCCACTTAGGTATGTTCCACAGTCATGCTAAAATTAGTCCTAATAACAAACACTACATCTAACAATGAATTTGGGGGAGGGAACACAAACTCTAGTCCACAGCATATGCTTTGCTAATGATAGAAGAACAGTCACAAGTTCTTAAATGAATCCTGCTGATTTCTCTTCTGAAATCAAAGAAGTCTAGATAAGCAGAAGACATGGTCAGTCTCTCTGTCTCTCTGTCTCTCTGTCTCTGTCTCTGTCTCTGTCTCTCTCTCTGTGTGTGTATGTGTGTGTGTGTGTGTGTGTGTGTGTGTGTGTGTGTGCGCTTCACAAGTCATAAGATCACCCACACCTCTGATTCAGTCACGTGATTAAGGTACAGAAGAGAGATGAACATTCATCTAAGACTCAGCAGTGGGGTGGCAGTGTGTGTGGAGGGGGCTGTCTTGTGGGAGAAGAATAGATAGGCAGTGGAACAGGACACCCATGTCCTAGGGCAGAGCTACAAGTGGGTGGAACTCTCAAAAATGCAGTGTGTCAAACTGAAGATGATGGACATCTAAGGACCCAGGCAGGATGAATGGGACAGAAGGGAGTCACGTGATGAAGCCTGGCTAACCAGAGAATTACAGCTCACTAAAGGAAGAAGGTTTTGTGCCACGGACACACTGAAGAGCAGCTGGCATTGGAGCGGAGCCAGAGAGGGACCATTCAAGTGAGGTGGAGATGCTCTGAGACAGATGTGCTGGATGTAGGTCAACTCTGCAGAGCCAGCCCAGAAGAATCTCTAATGGTCTGTAGATGGACTGTGTGTCCAATTCTCCCCAGCCCTGCTCCAAACAGCTTCTGTGATTATGTATGATTATAATAAGACCTGCCTGGGCAGAAGGATGTGAGGAGAAAGCTAATTCACAAAACTGTCTCAATAGGATGTTCTTGCTGCCATGGAGTTGCATGGAATAGGTTCACTCGAAACACCTCCCACCTAAATGCCAGCTCCCCAGGTCCAGGGACAGGGGTGCTCCAATGAGTCTGGGATCTGTGTGCGGCCTTTGTTTCTTCCTGTTGACCAATGAATAATAAACAGTACATTTAAGAGACGAAGTGAATGGCTGAGCAGCAAGGGAGGATTGGGTACAATAAGCCATGAGCAATCCTGCCTCTCCACCCCTCCCCCGTCATATCCCTCTAAGCTGTGTCAACCACCCCACTAAACTGCTTTATTCTTCTCATGGGAGGTGGGAGAATCCAGGAGCTCTCAGGAAATACATGCATGCATAAATCAAGACCTGTTGTTTTGAGGGTCAGCCCACAGGGGCACAACTTCCTCTGTTTCTGGTATTTGGGTGAGGATGTTGGTGTGGACCTTGCAGGTATCACATGTTTCCAAAAGAAGCATGCCCTTTACAGTGGACAGGGACCTGGCATCCCTATGTCAACTGTATCCAGGCTGGGCTCTTGATGCTGTAAACTCCTGTGTCGTCTGTATGGGGCCTGTGAAACCCCATCCTCTCTCCCCGGAAACAAATGAAGTGCCTGGTGGTCAGAACCTCTTCACTGACAAAGATGTCATCTCACCGGTTGCCTGCTCTGTGCCAGGCACTGAAGCTGTCTCAGGTGGAAGGTAGGGGATGGACAAACACCATCCCTGCATCCACACACTATCCAGTGGGGACATGGAAGGCCAGCAGGTCAACATGCTAATTCAATCAAGTGTGGCATGGGCTCCGATAGGGGACTGAGGGCTGTCATAGAGGCAATGCATAGAAGCAGCTGCATCTAAGGCAGGCTTTTGTGTGCGTATGGATATATCTCTCAACGGCCCACACTTTGAGACTTAGCACCCAAAAATGATGCTACTGGGAGATGGTAGAATCTGCAGGAGGTAGGGTCTTCAAGGTTGTGTCTTCACGGGGGATTTGAGACACCAGCAGTGCACTCACTCTGTTTCCTGGCACATGGTGTAAAATGAATTGTTCACTCTACTGCTTGCTCCTGCCACAACATGCTGCTGTCCCCAGGACCCAGAGCTATGAGATTGCCTAATCTTGGATAAGAACCTTCAGAATGACAAAACAAATAAACTCTCCCTCTTTATAAGTATATTGTTTCAGTATTTCATTATAGTGACAGAAAGCCAACTAAAGCAAGGAGTGAGGGAGAGGCCATGCCTAAAAGCAACATTTCTAATGCCTGCATCCGGGAGAAGAGCAGAGAGAAGAGGCCTGAAGCAAACTCTCAAGAGTTATAGCACTGGGATCCTCAGCCCACTTTGTGGTGGAATGTAAGACATCAAAGAAAATGCCACTTTTGTAATGAGATGGTTTTATTAACAATCCATTCCCTAAAGTAAGTGAAGCCTGAAGGCTTAGAACAAAATACTTTCAAGTTGATTATAATGCAGCCCCGTAAAACTACACCAAATTTTCTAAACACTCTACAAGCTCAGTAGATTCCATACATTGAACTCTTCCAGGCTAGAGATATGTGCTATGGCGTTCTGTCACAGTGCAGGGCAATGACATCAAGCCACAGCTGTGGACTGGGGACTTACTTGATTACAAGGGGGACATGAGAAGATGCTGCAATGCATTGTTGTTGCCAGGGCTCCTGGACACAGGCATTCAGTAATTACCAAACAATCATCAGCATTGTCATCTTGTTTTGTTTTCTACGACTGCGGTAAACACCCAGACCAAAAGCAACTCGGGGAGGAAAAGTTTATTTCACTTTACAGCTTACAGTCCATCACGCGAGGAAGTCAGAACAGAGACTCAGAAAAGCAGTCACTGAGCAGAGGCTATGGGGGAACAGTACTGACTGGCTTGTTCTGCAAGAGTCCCTCAGCTCGATTTCTTAGACAACCTGGGACCACTTGGCCAGGGTGACACTGCCCACATTGTCAAACATTAATGAAGAAAATGCCTCCAGATATGTCTACAAGCCAATCTGATGGAGTGAACGCCTTGGCTGACTCTAGCTCTGTGCACTTAACACTAATCAGAGCAAGCAAACCCTGATCAGCTTGACACACAAACCTGCCACTATTAAACCGTAGCCTTTTCTTACTTATTTATCCCCAATATCACAATATAAAATACATCCAACTTTGAAAGTCCCACAGTCTTTTAAGATTTCAGTCTCCTTAAAACATCCAAAATCTCTTCATTGTGGGTCTCCTCACAATCAAAAATAAGTTACAGACTTTCTTATTCCAAGAAGGAAAGAACCAGGCCACAGTTATAATCAATTCTAAGCAAAACCATGCCTCGATGATGTGACCTCTACAACTACAGCTGATTTTTTATTTATTTCTTTCCATTTAAATTAGAAACAAGCTTTTTATATATGGCAATCCCAGTTGCCTCTCCCTGCCCTCCTCCCCTGCCCCCTATCAACCCTCTATTCCATTTCCTTTCTGGTCCCCAAGGAGGGTGAGGCCTTCCATGGGGGAATATTCAATGTCCCACAGCTGATTTTATTTTTTTTAGCTTCAGCTAACTAGGGCTGGTTTTCTCAGTAAAGCAAAGGTTTCACTTCAGAGTTGCTGGTCTTTTATTCATCACAGCTGGTTCTTCTGTCCCAGCTCTCCAGCAACCACAGATTCTTAATTAAAATATTATATGAGTTACCCTGATAGAATCCTTGCTTCCCTCTGAAACTTCACAAGCCAGGCCTCTATTGCCTGCATTTCAATTGCCTGTTATTCTCTTCCAAGATCCCACAGAACGTCCCATTAAGCTCTGAGAACTAATGACTTATCTAGCCTAAGTTTCAAACTCTTCCATAATCCTCCCCCGAATCAACATGGTTAGGTCTCAGACCACAACAGCCCACTCTCTAGTACTAGTTTATGTCCTGCTTTGTTTTCCATGGCTGTGATAAATGCCATCCCAAAAAGCAACTTAAGGAATGGATTTATTTCAGCTTGCAGTGTAGTCAGGACAGGAACCTGGAGGCAGGACCTGAAACAGGCACACACCTTTAATCCCAGCATTCAGGAAGCAGAGGCAGGAGGATCTCTGTGAGTTCAAGGCCAGCCTGGTATACAGAGTGAGTTCCAGGGCAGGCTCTGAAGCAATACAGAGAAACCTTGTCTCGAGAAACCCTGTCCCAAAAAGCCAAACAAACAAACAAACAAAACCCAAACAAAAAGTTGAGGCAGGACCAAGCTTCTCCCCCGGCCTTAGGGCTGGGTGAGGCATCCCAGCATGGGGAATGGGTCCCCAAAAGCCAGCTCATGCACCAGGGATAGGTCCTTATCCCATTGCTAGGGGCCCCACAAACAGACCAAGCCACACCTGTCAACCACATGCAGAGGGCCTAAGTCAGTCCCATGTCCGCTCCCTGCTGTCAGTCCAGTGTCTGTGAATTCCCACTAGCTCAGATCAGCCGTCTCTGTGGGTTCCCCCATCATGATCTCTATCCCCCTGTCAGACAGGTTTTTTACAGAACCCAGGAGCACCTGCACAGGGGTGGTACCTTTCATTTATCATTTGGATGAGCTGCAGCCTGCAAGCTGAAATAAACCCTCTCTTCACAGAGTTGCTCTTGGTCATGGTGTTTGTCACAGCAACGGACAGCGAAATAGAATGATCTTGCAGTTTCATGTTTGAGCATTCAGTCGCCTATCTCATGCTGCCCCCCTTACCCTTTAGTTTAGTACTGGGGGTTGAGTACAGGGCTCCCCTACATGCTAGAAGATCAGAATGACAATAGAAATCAGCAGTAAGGGTTATGCTCATAAAGTTTCAGATGGATATGAAGACCATGTTGGGAACAGGACTCAGGGTCATTCCTGTTACCATGACGAAGAATCCAGATGGATTTCAGCCATGTCTTTTACTGAAGTTGAATTCAAAAGTCATGGATTAATGTATCTGGTAAGGGAAATTTCAAGCCAGCACAGCACATAGGCTGTGGCATGGTTATCACGGGCTGTTTTTAACCAGATTTACAATGAGAACCACTGAGAATAAAGAGCCGATGTCTTATGGCTTTTTAGTGCTGTGAAGAGATACCATGACAACAGTAACTCATAAAGAATCATTTAATGGGGCAGGGGACTCTCATATAGTTTCAGAGATTCATCATGGCAGAGAGCAGTTGGTATGCAGGCAGATGTGGCACTGGAGCTCAGAGTCCTACATCTTGTCTCAAAGGCAACAGGAAGTTGAATGTCACACTGAGGGAGCTTGGGAAGAGACCTCAAAGCCTGCCCCCACAGAGATGCTCTGCCTCCTACAAGACCACACCTCCTAGTAGTGCCACACCCTCTGGGAGCTGTTTCCTTTCGAACCCCCACAGTAAAGCAGAAGGATCTGTAAAACTTTCAGCAAAGACATCTGAATGTGGTCAAAGTAGTGAATAAACCAAGTGAATGCCACAAGCAAAGCCATGGCTGCTGTCAAAGACAAATGAGCTCTTTACTCTGATACAAGAGCAAAACCTCAAGGCAAAGATCCCACCTGCTGAAGACCGTAGGGCATAGAAACTCATTTGACCGACTTTGGAAGGATCTATAAATGAATGTCTAAAGGGTCACCCAGGAAATGTTTCCCCAGGCTTTGGGGTATGCAAAATCCACTGCCTTCGTCGTCTTTGGAACCCTGGCTGTATCCTGGATTGATAACAAGAAATTAGTGTTGCCATGTGGTGCTGGGTTTTCAAGCACAAAAAATGAAAATGCTGTAGAGCTTTCCTATGAGATTCCAGGAGAAAACCTAAGGCTGGGAAGTGTGCAGCAGAATCGGGTTCCCTACGCGGACTCTCTTGAGTGGGCTGCAAAGGTGAAGCCCAAGTTTCATTGGCGACTCCAGAACACTGGAAACACCAAAAGTAGGTGACAGATACATGCTGACAAAACATACAGGCAGTAATTGGAGATGGCTCCAAAGGGAGCCCGTGTGTGCTGCAGGCAGCTGGGGAGGGGCTACCCCAGCCCCTAGGAGTTCAAATGGTATCATCCCATGCCCCACATGCCAGACACTGAACTATATGATTTAGTCGTTTCCCTATTTGGCTGTGGTCTATTCTCTCCTTTCTGGCTTCCCAGTCCTCCCTCTGTATAGTGAAGATGTATAACCTGTTATTTTTGTAGAGGTTCAAGTCTCAAAAGAAATGTTAAATTTTTGAAGTGTTGGAGCTATTGTGACTATGCGGACTTTTGAAATTGGGCTGAATATTGAGAACACAGTCATAGCATCCCAGCGTGTAGACAGGTGAATTGGTTACTTTTATATTGCTGTGACAAATACCATGACCAGGGCACCTTATTGAAGAAAGACCCCATTTGGTAGGGTTCCAGAGGCTGAGTATCTCCGATGATGGAGTGAAGTCGTGGCAGAAGCAGGAAGCCAAGGGCTCACATCTTGAACCACAAGCACAGTTTAAGCTCTCAAAGCCTACCCGCAGTGACACACTTTCTCTAGAAAGGCCTGTGCTCTTTCTTAGCATGGCTAAAATGCTGCCTCTTTCCCCTAGAGCCCTTAGAAATAGCCCTGTTTCCATCAGGTCTCCCCTCCAAGAAAGCATCCATCTTTTCAGCTTCCTGGTAGCTTAGAGTCGTATCTTTTCCCATCACAGGTAAAGCCCAAGTTGCCCATCATTGCTCATCTCTAGAGGACAGCAGAAACCATTCTGGCCCACAACTTCAATTGATTGATTTCCTTCCACTGGGCCCTGAGATCAGCTCAAACAGCTCATAGTTCTGTGCTGTCGAGAGATCCAGGGCTTCCCAGCCTGCTCTGTTGAGACAGACCAGTGTCTCAGGAACAGTGATTATCTGGAACAATACAACAATCAGAAAATGTCACTTGAGGATCCGTGTTCATAAGATTGCAAAGAGACAAGAGGAAGGCAGGGAAGTTGTTGATGTCCTAAACACCAGGTCAGACCAGCACACAGCACAGCCACTGCAAAAGAAGATAGATAATCAGTGCATAGCCTCCAGGGAGCAAGTGGGCTTTGGCCACAGATGTCCTCCTGCCCCGTATGTCACCGCTTGTCAGAGCTCCATCCTCCAGCCAGGACCACGCTCGCTTACAGGAAGCTCTTTACAAAGTCACTCAGAGCACTACAGAAAATATGACTTAGATAAAACTCTATACCCAAAATGGGCTTCCAAAAGTGGGTGTGTCAATGAGTACAATGGGTCCTGTCAATCTGCAAGTTCTACATCCATAATTCAAGGGCAGATTAAAACTCCTCAGAAAAGAATTGCATCTGGGTTGAATAGGAACAAATTTCTTTCCTTGTCATTGACTCCATAATCAATGCAGCTCTTTACCCAGCATTGGCATTCTATGAGGCATCATCAATAGTCTAGAAAGGATGTAGAGTGTGCAAGAGGATGGATATCGGTCCTATGCAAACACCATACCATTTCATACAAAGGTCTGATGCATCCAGGTGTCTTAGGAGAGTTCTGAATCCAAACGCCCATAAAGGACAATTATGTTCATACATGTATATATCTTTACAAATATACATATAGCCTTATATATGTATTCCTGTATTCTTATGTCTATATTGTATATATATATGTATATAGTCCTACATTCATATCTGTATTTCATATATAATTATATGCATTCCAATATGCATGTGCATATGCCTATATTTGTATTTTATATGTGTGTGCATATATGTTCTTATAGGTATCTATGTATACTTCTACATAAACACTTCACTTTAGGTTATATACTAGTCTCCAGATGTCTACAGAAATCTGCATATATGTTACAAAGAAAGCTTTTTCTTGATCATAGGGAGTTTTCAATACCATTTTCATCCACAAGAAGAGTAAAAAGCAGTTCAACTCAGACAACATGGTAGGATAGTAATAACCCCATCCTCTAACATGGCAGGGAGGGTAATAACCCCATCTTCTAACAAGGCAGGGAGGGTAATAACCCTGTCTTCAAACATGGCAGGGAGGGTAATAACCCCATTTTCTAACATGGCAGGGAGGGTAATAACCCCATCTTCTAACAAGGCAGGGAGGGTAATAACCTCATCCTCCAACATGGCAGGGAGGGTAATAACCCCATCTTCTAACATGGCAGGGAGGGTAATAATCCAGTCTTCTAGCTCTACCACCCTAGGAACAGGTCAGAGGCCAATGCTGCCTCATAACTTGGACCCTTGAGCCATGTGTACACTTCCTGTTCCCTCTAGCTCTCTGCAGCAGCCAAAGACAGCCCCCCTTATCCACAGTTCCCCCTACAGGCAGTGGGTGGCTCTCTCTCCCTAAAGCATGTTGTGACTTGTGTGCGGTAGGGACACTCATTTATTTTGCACCTTCATTCTACCTTGTTGGAGATTCAGTATTGGCTTCCAGTGCCCTCCTACATGTCACCTCAAGAAGTCTGGCCCTTTAAATTAGATCTGCTCCCCCCACCAGACACGCATGCACATCCAAGCTCATCCACATTAACAAGAGTTTGCCTCTTTCAAATGGTTTTAGATGCGGATACCTATTACTTTATCTTTAAGATAGAGAAAGAGATGAAAGAGTCAAGGGGGAGGATATTGACTAAATTATATTAACTGAATACAATGCCTAACAGACTTCTTAAGAGACTATCCCATTCCTTCTCCTCCAGCCCACCAGGGAACATTCGGGGTTTCCGTGGCAATGGCTGATTGGTAGGAATAAATACAGCGTAGCACCTATGCTGTCCAGGGATTTCAGAGATCTGTCTACCAGGAGTGCTTCAAGCCACGGGTCATTTACCTCAGCCTGGGAGAGCTGGACAGTGCCATTCTGGTCCTTGTCCAAAAGCCTGAACAGTTCTGGAACACCAGAGAAGGAAGGAAGTTGGTGAGGGTTTTGGAATATCAGAAAGCTCTCTCTGGCCAACCCACACCAAGCTTCAACTCTCCTTTCCCTCCACCCCTGCCCTCCAGATCTCATCCAACCCAGGGACAAGCGGTTAGGGTGAGCTTGTGTGGCCACAGGTGTCTCCAAGACTGAGTGGATGGGCCAATTTGTTTCCTCTCGGTCTTCACCTTCAGAAGCTCACAAGAAACTGCAGTTCTTTGGCAAGTGGGTTGTGGATAGTTCAGTCCTTGCCCCTAAGGCTTCCAACCTTGCAGTCTCCCAATGGAAGGAATGTCCCCTCCCTTTAAAAGATATGGTACTGATTATAAGATAAGGCCCAAGGAAGGAATACAGCTACTGCCTTCTAGAGAGAGCCCACGCTCTTCCTGGAAGGTGGCACAGTCTCTCAAATGATCCTAGCAGTGGCACATAGATGAATAAACACTAAAGGATCCAAACACAGGACCATTAAGAGAGTCAATGCCTTGGCCTAGTGACTTTGTATAGCTCAATAATTAGGATGGCATTCTCTAGATCTCCAAGGAAAAACAACCTTGGCCCTTTTGTGTGACCATCCATAGCCCCGAAAGTGTCTACCTCCCCTTCCTCCTGGGTATCACAGCTATAAAAATCCCGCCTCTACTTCCTTAGTCCCCAGGTTCCAAAGGCATTGACAGGCCTCTCACCTCCTGGCCTGGCCCCTCCCATGCTCTGTGTCTCTGAAGAAGCAAGGCTAAAGAAAGCAGACTTACTGAACAGGTTCTCCAGGCGGATCACACAAGCCACAAAACCATCAAAGTCAACGCCAAGCTTGCTGCACGCATACCTCATGGCAATAGTCTCCTGCACCTGGTTGTTGAGAGTGAAACCTGATGACAGAGAGAGACTGTGTCACAGTTGGCGCAAAGGTCTTAGCATCTTCCAGATAAACTTCAAGGTGCTGGCAACCTAGGGACCCTCCATGATTATGTGTAAGTCTGTAAATCAGGACTCCTTGCCCACAGAGTCCAGGAGATGCTCTTCTAAGTCTCTCCCCTCTTAGGGATATCCCATCAGCTCAAATGTCTGCTCAGCCCTAGGACAGTCATGGCTAGGCAACCACAGTATATACAAGTAGAAAGGGTAAGGGGCTTTGTGTCTGTGGTGCATGTGACAGAGCCCCACACCTTGTCACCACTGTTACTGCCTCAGTATCAGGCAGAGTAATACAGCGCTACCCTCTCCTTCCTGGACCAGATGGATCCTCAGCAAGGCTTTGTTGTCCACTGGCATCCAAAGAAAGAACGCTCTCAGGAATGACCCTTAGCCACTATCATGAGAACAACTATTTACAGTGGGAAGTCTTGGACCTAAGACCTCTTCTATGGGGTGGGTCCTCACCTGCTTTCTTGAGAGCTGTTCTCATCTCATGGGCATCAATGGTCCCTACATGGTCATGGTCTAGTTCCTGGAAGATCTCCTGAAGCCAGAGAGAAATTGGACATTGGGGATAACATAGTCCTAGACAACAATTTCCTCCCACTGTACTCCTCTCTTGGGAGCCCAAGGATGCACTCTAAAAAGACTGTATTTGTATCTTCAATGAAGTTCCAGAACAAATAGAAATAGGACTAAAGGACAGTGTAGCACTTTGTCCTCCGAATGGGGCTTCCACTGAAGGAGTTATCATCTGTATCACTCGTTGCCATTGCCTTCTGACTCTCTTTTGAACAATGTGCCCAGGTTTGCATGGTTTTGACTACAGTCTTGTCAGACTAGGGTGTAGAACAGTCCAGGGATGAGTATTATAGAAGGTCAGAAGGGATGAAAGGACCAGGGCCCAGAGAGATACCCTTCTATGCCAAGAGATATAGAAAAAAAAATTAGTTACCAGATACTTGTGAATTTTCAGCCAGAGTGTCTTGAGCTCCTCAGGTCCCAGGGTTCCAGTCCCATCACTCTAACCTTGTTAAAGAGCAATATTAGCAATCCCTGAATTTCATGTGAGTGCCTTGAAGCCTTAGCGGACCTTCCATGTCTGAAGCAAGCCACACAAGGGGGTGATGTTGGGAAGCAAATACATAGAAGGTCAAATGCTCACTCCTGAGGCCAGGCACAGAGAATGAAGAACACACCAGTAGCCTGAAACCTCCTACACTAACTGACATCATACCTTCTTATCCCGGGTGACAGTGGATGAGGCTATGTGGCTTATACACTTACTTCCAGAATAAATCTCTATGATTAGTGCAATTTCTCATTTTCGTGTTAGTATCATCAGAATGCAAAAAACAAACAAACGGTTGCTACAACCATGGGGTCTTCTCAAAGGCACAACAAAACCAAAA
This sequence comes from Cricetiscus sungorus, assembly GCA_030556225.1. Lineage (NCBI taxonomy): Eukaryota > Metazoa > Chordata > Mammalia > Rodentia > Cricetidae > Cricetiscus > Cricetiscus sungorus. Next base: position 11,329,149 of record JANBXA010000730.1, read on the forward strand.
GAGGTGTTTGTGTTGAGGGAGGTCAGGTAGAATTTTCCATATCTGATGCATCTTCCTTCCAAGAGCACTTACTGAATGCTGAAGTAGACATGGGAGTTTGGTTTTAAATTGCCCTCACTCTAAAAAAATTTGGTCTCTTTTCTCACCAATCACAACAAACCAATAAACCATCAATCCTCTCCCTGTGTGTTAGACAGCCAAATAGGAGTTTGCACCCAAGAATGTAAAGCGCTGTCTCCCTCTGGATCTGAAATGACCACCCAAGGTCCAACTGAAAGACTCAGTGCCCAGCAGGGCACTCTTAGGAGGAGGTGGAGCTTTGGAGAGAGAGGTCTAGTGGGACACCACAGGTCATCGGAGGCACGCCCTTGCAGGGGCTATTGGACCCTGCCTCTTCCTCTTCCTCTCTCTCTTTTACTTCCTGGATGCTGTGAGGTAAATGGTTCATCTCATTTCCACTGTTGTGTGCTTCCTCATCATAGGTCAAAACAGCCAAAATTGTGAACTCAAATCATTCCTATTACAAGTTCATTATCTCAGGTGTTCCGTTAAAATCGTGGAAGGCTGACTAACATTCTCATCCTTTCAGAGCATCTGGTCTTGGGCTGTATCTCTGAGTAGTGCTGAATGTTGGCTGGACCACATTCTTCACACCCTTACTACAACATAAGCAACCAGTCTCCACAGGGAACCCTCACTACCACACAAACAACTGTTCTTGGCAGGATATTGGGCTCAGGGAAATAGCACCCCAAGCCTTGGCACTTTCCATGCTTGTGTCTCATATCACCCCCGCAATGGCTGTACAAACTAGACATTTTTATTCCATTCTTCTGCAGTAAAAGAACTTGATGGTCCAAGCATTTAGTGACTTCTCTAAATTTATATACCTGATAAGCAATGTCTACAGAATTTGAAGCTTTGCTTGTTCCGACATCCAGATAGACCCACTAGTCAGGGTCTCCAGAACTGAAATTCAAGCAATGGCATTTTCAAGTTTCAATGGGTGAGGGGATACTGACGTGCGTTCTAGTCCTTGAAACATCACGCTAATGGAAGCACCCTATGCTGCAGGACTCCATGGATACAGATGTCCACCATACGCAGATTTGCAAAGGTAGACAATGCAGTAGTACCTGCCATGGAATGGGCACTGGGGGAATAACGAGTGACTGCTAATATGAGAGCAGGGTTTAGGTGGGGTGGGGGTGGCAAATGTATTCTAAACCAGATGGTGATGCTACACAGCTCCAAATCTAACGAAAGCCATGGAATGAAGTATAAATCCAACTAAGTTCACATTCTCACATGTGAACTACATCTGAATAGACTGGTCATCTTTCTAAGTCCTCATGGGCATTTTCACTATACATGGAGATTTAAGCCCACGTGCAGACTCAAGAAGAAGACAGAGTCACCAAGCCAGCATTCTTTGCAGCCATAAGAGTTCTAGTGCCATTGGGAACAATGAGTGGGCAACTACAACAGAACCTGAGTCTGAACTGAAACCAACAGGGAGCTTTGATGACAATGATTCTGAAACCAAAGACCTAGTCATAGCAAGTGAAGCAAACAGTTTTCTGTGACCACGGGTTGAACTGTTAACCACACTCCCGTGGAAGGACACAAGGGCAGGGGGGCTCCAGCACTGTTTGGCTAGTGGCCACCTGGGGCCCTGGGACTGCCAGACAGCATGCCACCTCCATCAGTGATAACTTGCACAGAGATGCACACACATTCCACTGCCATGACTGCACAACCCTGCCATGTCTAAAGGAAAGTCGCTCTCTGTCCCCATGAGGCTGGAAAGGGGGTTCTGGAGTAAGTTATCATCATGAGTGAGGTCCTAAGAACTAACTAGGCTAAAGACCTTCACCACCAGTTAATGGAGAACGGCCCTGGACCTGTCCCAGACAAAGTTTAAGGAAGGGCTGTTGAGCCGTCAGCGCCCTGTACCTTCCTGAAGAATTTCCCTGACATGCAGAATGTCCCTTCTCTATTCATCATGAAAAGCCCTACCCATTTTTGTTTTGTTTTGTTTTGGTTTTGAGACAGGGTTTCTCTGTGCCTTTGGAGGCTGTCCTTGTAGACCAGGCTGGTCTCAAACTCTCAGAGATCTGCTTGCCTCTGCCTCCCGAGTGCTGGGATTAAAGGCTGTGTGGCCACCACCAGGCTTGAAAACCCCTACCCATTTATAACAGATTGCTTATGTACCCCCAAATTCATGTGTTGAAATCTAATCCCAGTATAAAGATATCAGGAGACAAGCCCTCTCCAGACACATTTTCTACATCTCGGTTCTTGGTCTTAGGTCCAGCACCTCAAACTGTAAAGTATGTCTATTATTTATAAGCCCACAGTTTAAGGTCTTGTTCAATAGTATTCTGGCAAACACTGAAAAGACCAATCTTCAATAGGAGATAAGATCAGAGAGAACAAATGGGTTTTATCTTTGTACCATAATCCTAAACTATTGGTAGTGGATATCCAGGGGCCATGTTGAGAGTCTGACAGGGAAAGCAGAGGAGGGGCTCAGCGAGTGTAGAGAGTTGGGTGGATTTTAGCAGGTGAGGACACTGTGATCAGCACAGTGGAGGAAGAAAGGGAAAACTTCCACTTCTGAGTTCCATAATTTTAGACTAGGAACTCAACTATGGGATATCTGGGTTTTAATCAATAACTTGGAGATAGTCTCAAGTGTGGTAAAGACAATTTGCAAAAGGACACATTTTCCTTTAAAACTCTAAAACAATTCCTGACATATGATCAGTAAGTTTGTTTCCTTTCTGTTCCTCCTCTATCCCTCCTTACTAGAAAAAGGTAGAGAAGGCTTTAAAACAGAAAAAAAAAAAAAAAGATGTGACATTTAAAAGATACATCCAGCAGGCTGATCATTTCTCTGCAAGTGTTGATGTTGAATCCATCAAATTTCATGCCTGTTCCTAAATATTTAAAAAGAAAAGAAGGTGGGAGTCAGGGTTGTTTGAAGACAGGGAAAATAAATGATCTAGACAGTAGGAGACTATCAAAGAGAGTACCGTTTCGATGGAAAAGGTTAGAGCATCATGAGAGGCTCAGGACAAAACCCACCAGCCTCCTGGTACCCTGGGATATAGTGTTGACCAGCATTGGCATTGTGCTTCAGCCTCTGAACCTCAGCTTTGTCCCCACAGGTTTGTGTTTTTCAGCTTAAGTTTTACCTTCCAGTGGAAATGCAATGGTGACAATGATGCCACTTGCCACCAAGCACTGGTTGAGTATTGCAGTATGAAAAGTGAAGCATGCTAGGTTCTTACTACAATGGCCCATCTGTGTTAGCAGGATACTGATGTAAACCCACCTACTTCCCATCCCCACCCCAGCCCCTCCTTGGCTCTCCCTGTCGATATATGATCTACTCTACAGAATAATCCTGCCTGGCAGATGTTATCATCATCTTCATTTTATAAACAGGGACCCTGAAGCCCAGGGAGCTTCTGCAGTTTAATCAAAGTCATTGACCTGTAGGGAGCAGGGCTAGGTTTTAAACCTGGGTCACCTGACTCCATAGTCACAACACACAGTGGCTTAATGATGCTGTCCCTGTTATGGCACGTGTCTCTCTGGAGCTGCAGACATCCCTGCCCTCCACCTTCACTTGGTGGCTAAAGACTTTGTAGTCCCTTCCTCTCCTCTCTGCTCTAAGCCATAGAAGCAGCAAGCAGAGCAGGGAGGGCCACCCTAAGCTAGGACAGAGCTCTAAGCCCTGGGACACTGCTCAGGGCCCTGTCTGACTCTGGGCTAGCATGAAAGCCCAGCACCCAAGCAGATGAAGAACTTAATCCTGAACCAGAACAGTAAGTGGCTGGCTCCATGCAGGCTCCAACAGCATTGAGGCTTGAACTAAGGTGCAACGGCCTCCTTGGGAAACAGTTGGACACTTGGCCATACCCCAAGCTAGCAGAAGTCTGAAGCTTTGAACAACTCAGTATAGGCAAGAATAGTCAGAATTGCCCCTCCCACCCACTTCCCCCAAAGAAGCTGGGTAAAGGATGTTCAGGCAACATTAATTTTGTAGGAGAGTGTCACATAAATCAAACATAGTCCAGCTTCTTTGCTCTCAGGGCTTACAAATAATTGCATTTGATGTCAAGATTCTCAGTCCTGCAGGGTCTGGGTACATACCAGTGTGAGTCCTCCCAATCCACCACCTTGCCAGCCTCTCTTACAGGCCAGATACTCACCATACAGAATCAGGATCTCTAAGGTCAGAGGCAGCCTGAACCGCCCCTGCCAACACATACACCTGGGTATTTCTGGCCGACCTCTGCCTGTCCCCTCTCTCAGCCCGTCCTGATACCTCTCTTGGATGCCATGGACTTGCTGATAGGTCCCAGGGGAAAACTCACGTGTGGGAAACACTCCATTCAGAACTCTCTTGAGTTGATTAGCACCGACCTCAGAATCCTAGAAAGAGCCCAAATGCGAATTTCGTCAGACCCAAAAAGCTATTTCATAGCATCCAATTAATGCAGAGCTCCCTCCAGAGCCACACTTCAGGTCCACCAGCCCTTTGATTTTTCAAAGCATGTGATATTTAGAAACTCAGCTTCCCCATTCCCTCTGGGGTTCAGCAGCCTGGAAGGGCACAGAAGGGTTAGTGGGGAACACGAAGAGATGTCGGGAACATGGAGAGATGTCGATTGCACAACTTGGCACCTAGCTCTGCAGAAGGCTGCCAGCCCAGCCTCTCGCTGTGTTTCATGGGACTTGCTTAGTCAGAGAACAGAGTGTGACAAGTAGTGACAGCAGGAACTAGCACTAATGTACCACACGCCAATGTGCAGCATCATTAAATCTTTAACAAAACTGCATCCATGCTACAGTTAAAGAGCCATGACTACAGAAACTGCTAATCACTGCACACACATACAGCAACACAGATTATTGTGCTGTAACAGCTTGGGGCTCACAGGCACTAAGTGCCAGATTTCCCACGTGTGGGGGCTGCTGTTCCATGCAGGAACACATTTCAGGCTGGAATTCAGATTCAGGGGATAAAGCAGTCCGTGTGTATGTTGTAGGAACACTGAGCAGAGAGAAGATGCACACCTTAACCTACAGATCAAAGATAAGCCTCATGCAGGATGAGGAGCAAGGGGCACAGTAGAAGCTGTGACTGAGCTGGGTTCCAGGCTAGCTAGACTCTGCCCATTTTTTACACTCTGGTCCTCCCCCAGTCAGGTCCTAGTATTGGAAAGGTCAGGCCAGCATTGCACAGGGCAGTGTCTCCGGATGGTCTCTCTGAGGCATAGGGTGGTCATTCTTAGAATAAAACCGGGGACCCCTCTGAAAAACCTCTCAATAGATAAGCTAATCATCAACCAGGAAAACATAGAATGCTCAAAATCCATACTGGACCTTGGCTGTGACCTTCATGACGCCTTGAGACCTTGGACCAGCTCCTTAACCTTCTGTCACTTTACCAGCAGAGGAGGGAATGGGGATCTGTGTCCCCTCTTCATTACCTCTCAACCAGAGAGAAACATAAGACAAGCTTGGGAAGAAATCTATGAGCAACAGTGTTTTTATTCCCTCTGGTGTTTCGGATATGCTAAAAAAAAAAAAAAAAAAAAACAAAAAAAACATGGCCCCTTGGCAGCTGAGGTAACAAGCCTCTGCTGGGAAAACACGGGCCTAGCATCTGCGTAGTGCGAAGTGATGTATTCTATGGGAGCATTTGCCAATGGCCACACAGAGGGGCTGCTTGCAGGGTTGCTTGCTTTGTTGCAAAGGTTTCTGTAGTATTTTCTGTGTGTGTGTGTGTGTGTGTGTGTGTGTGTGTGTGTGTGTGTGTGTGTGTTTCCATTCCTCCTCCACCCCCTCCCCAAACAGAAGATTCACCATATATTCCTGGTTGTCCCCAAACCCTGAGGTCATGCAATCTTCCAGCCTCAGACTCCCGCGTACCTAGAACGACAGACTGCTGCACCAGAGCTCCATTCCATTTTATAGCCCAGAAAGTCTCCTGGAGCTTCAGTGGGGTAAGAGGTGCAGGTGAGGCAGGAAACATGGCTTTTCCCTTCTCAGGGTCTTTTTTTTTTTTTTTTTTTTTAAGCAGTTTATGACCCATCAAGGGTCTTCTATTTCTATGAGGCCAGTGGGGACACACTGAGTCTTGAGTGAGCTTGGATTTATGACTGCTAAATGACTGGGACCAAAATGGACCCTGGACAGGAGGGCAGGGCAAGAGGAGAACACTGTGCAAACCCTGATGATGATGGCACTCATACACACACCAGAGACAGACTTAGGTCCCACAGCATGGCTGGTCTCCAGTGGGCCAGGTGTGAGTGTCTCCATTTCCTGGACAGGTTAACTGAGTGGCCTCCTGCTGAGGCCATCTATTTAAAGTGGTCACGCTGCCCTGGCTTTCTAGGCAGAGGCCCCATCTGACAGGACCAATTTACAAACTGAAAGGCTTTTGGCCAGACCTAGAGATTGGGCTTTTCTATTTTCACAAGTCAGTCAACGCAGGAAGAAAAGTGGCCTCTGGACAATAGTTATTCTCTCCCCCCCAAAACACAGGAAAAGCCTGCCGGCTTCAGGCAGGATGAAGTGACAAATGATAGGCACAGGCCAGAGACCCAGAGAATGCAGCTTCGCCCCCTGTACTCCTGCAGACCCGAGGGAGGGCAGACAAGCATGACCTGAGCCCACTGCCGCCCTGCACGAGAGGCACCTGCCCTCCACTCACCTTGCCTGCAAACTCCTCAAACAGGCTCCGGAAATGCTCATCTTCTTGGTCCATGTCACATGGATGCGGCTGGAAAGGGGGACAGTGATGACTTTAAAACAAGAACCGTGGAATGAAACACGGAGAATCCCAAGCAACCCGTTGGCATCTGCTATGAGGCTGTCCTGGGCCAGGCTTTGGGCTGAGTTGGGGGCATATGGTGGTGTGGAAAATGTAATTCACAGTCACAGGCATCTGGACTCTTGTTTCCTAGCTGGTGGCACTGCCTGGGTAGGCTTAAGAGGTGTGGCCTTGCTGAGGGGCTATGTCGCTGGAGGTCAAAAGCCTCATTCTGCTTGTGGTTTGTCCTCTCTGCTTTGACTTGCATTTGGAGATGTGAGCTCTTAGCTTTCTACTCCAGCTGCCTTGGCTGCTTTTGCTGTTACGACTCCCAGCTGTGATGGATTCCTATCCCTCCAGAGCCATAAGCCCAGATAAACAGTTGCCTTGGGCACATTGTCTTATTATAGTGACAGATAAGTAATGAATATGGGTGGTAAGGAAAGGAGCCACCCAGAGGGTTGGCAGTCCAGCAGGCTGCCATGCCTGATCCAGAGCTCCTCTCTGAGGCTACTTTTAAGACTTATTTAAATGTTAACTATATGTGTGGGGAGGGGGTGTGCGCACGCGCATTCAGTGCCCACAGAGGCCAGAGGGGTTAGATCCCCAGGAACTGGAGGTACAGGCAGTTGTGAGCTGCCCTGCATGGGTGCTGGGCACCACACTTGGTCCCCTACAAGAAGAGCATACACACTTCACTGAGGAACCCTCTCTCCAGACCCCTAAGCCTTGAATTTTGGGTTTCAATCCGGAATCACCTTCAGAGAACAACCAAAACAGGCATAGGAAATCTTAGGCTGGGTCTAGAGAATGTCTAAGGATTTTACCTCATAGGAGTCTGAACTTCAGAAATCGTATGAAAAATGTGAGGCTTTTATATGTGCTTTCCTAGCTTTTGAAGAGTAAAAAAAAAAAAAAAAAAAAAAAAAAAACTAAAGTGTAGTTAAGACCACAGCCTAGTAGATGCAGCAGAACCAGAAGCCAGAAGACTAGAGTCGATGCAGATGGGTTGCTTAATGAAGCCTATCTCTGCAGACTGACTATCCACTTCCTAATGCTAATATTAAACTACCTTGGACCATCTCATAGTGTCATTTTTGAAAATCAAATGAGAGCTAATGTGTGTCAGTCCTTTAAAAATTACAAGCCATTCTATAAATGCCTCTGACCGAAAGCTTTCAAAATTATCTCTGATTGTCATCACCACAGCACTAAAAGGGCAAAGCTTCCCAGATAGCCTGAAGAGTTTCCAGAAACCAGGTCGATTCCTTCCAAAGCCATCCCTAGGGTAAGTACACAAAGCCCAGGATAGCTAATGCTACTGTAATCTAAGTTACGGCAGTAGGAAGGGTCTCATCCTTACTTACTGCCGATGACTCAGTGCATCGACGCTGTGAGATCGTCTCATTACTATACACTTCTCATATATGGGGAGGCCGAGGTTTATAGCGTTAAGCAACATCACAGAAAGATTATAAGAGCCAGAGGTTGGGGAGGATGGCTGCAAAGTGGTGTGTCCTAGACATGAGAAGGCTGATATGCTCATGAACTCACAGTAGCTGTGAATTACCTCTACAAACCTGCACAAGATGGACCCTACCGACATGCCTGTGTGGGTAGGTGAGAGGCGTGTGAGACCCAGCACCTAACTGAGAAGGTTTTGGCAGGCGATGGCTGTGAATGGGGGAAGGTCCGTTTTCTTCAGCCGTGGGGCCGTGGGAGATTGCCCATGGACAGCACTGATTGCATTCAGTGGGTTTTAAAGGAGGAGGAGAAAGAAATAAAGGTGGAGTTGGGGGTTGGAGAGGAGACATGGGGTGGATATAATCTAAATATGCTGCTAAAGAATACAGATTTAAAACACAAAAATAAACAGTGAAGTGGCAGGGGTCAAGGTCGCACAGCTAATGAATGATGGAACCACGACTCAGATGTCCTTTTCTACCATCCTGTAGTGTGACTACCAGAGACTGCTGGATGGATTAACAAACCATGACTTGGAGATTTGTACAGGAAGAAAACACCAATTCTGGTACTCCAGGAGATTTCCTGCCTCCTACATCCTATTCTCCCAGCCTCCAGGGCTCTACCATGAGGCTACTGGTGTTACCATAACATAAAACATCCTATTTTCTCAGTCTCCTGGGCTCTATTGCGAGGTTATTGATGCTACTACCATCACACACAAGATGCACAATCCCAAAGCCACACACAGGTTCTTTAGAAGGAAGGAAGTGACAGTTTCATACACATGATTTAAAGCAGTTTTTCAGGAGAGAAACTCGTTATATTGTTCATGTAATGTACTTTAAAGTCTAGTGGCAAGCCCATAAATTCTAGACAGAGCATAATCTATTATTCTGGGGAGAAAATGTATGAAATTGCATTTTAAAGGGCAGAGCCAAGTGAGGCGGGGCACCCTTGAATCCCAGCCCTTGTGAAACAAAGGCAGAAGGAATGAGCCAGCCTGTGCTACATAGCAAGACCATGTCTCAGGCACATGCGAAACAACCCAGTGTGTGCATATAGACAGATGCTGTCTGTATCAGATAGCATCTGCCAGTTAGGGGAACCATACCACTGGATATGGGAATTTAGGGACACAAAGTGGGACGATAGATGTACCACAAAGTACCGCAATATTGCTCAACATCCATTCACTTGGTACAAATTGGAGACTGCCCTAGGTCTGTGAGAAAATATAGTGACTGGTGAACAAGATGCTGCCCTTATCTCAATGTGTTGCCGGAGGCGTATCTACTCCGCTGGTAGAATTGTGTAAAAACACTTGGCAACAATGTGGCAGCCCAACAAAGGCAAGGAAGGAGTCTCATGACCAAACTGGGTGCTGATATCATCTTAGCAGCCCTCTCACAGGTACATATCTGACCACCCTTGGGCAGTTCACAAGGCAGCCAGGCCCTTTGAACTCTAACTATTCATGACTTGGTGGTGAGGACACGGGAATTCCAGAAGGCCAAGGCTCTTCCTATCTCCTGTAAAGTCCCAAGTTCAACAAAGACATTACTACTGTAGTGTGTGTGTTGAGCACACATATGGGTATGGTGGGTGCATGTGCTGTGTAGGAGCGTGGCATGTACAAATGCATGTGAGTAGTGTGTTTGTGGCATAAGTCTGGTTATGTGTGCATTATACATACATGGTATGTGTAGTGTTATGAGTATAGTATATAGTGTATAGTATACATACATGGTGCATGTATGTAAAAGAATACAGTCTATATGATAGGTATATGTGATTATACATGCATGATATGTTTTATGATAGGTATATGTGGTATATAGTATGTATGTGTAATATGAGTGTCATGTGTATATATGTATGTGCTGATTATGTGGTGTGTATGGTATGTAATATGCATGTGTGGTATGTGTATGTGGTGATTGCATGGTATATATAGTATATATTATGCATGTGTGATGTGGGTGTTGTTGTACAGTAGCATGTGTGGTATGTTTTGTGGTGGGAATGTTGTGGAGTATGGTGAGGACATGTGTATGGTATGCATATAAAGTTTGGTGTGTATGGTGTGGTATGTATATGTTGGGACTGAAGTGGCCACAGAGAGAAAGAGAATCTAAGTTTCTGTGAACCAGAATATGCTGGAAGTCCCAGGCCCAGGAATCCCAGAATCCCTCATATGGTTCCATTGCCATGCTCTGGAGACCACAGAAGGCTCTCTCTCTCTCTCTGAAGGCCAGCACTTCCCCAAGCTGCAAGCCAAATGCAGCAATCTGTAAACTGTAACCCCTGAAGGAGCGTACGATCGGATCCCAGGATGGCCAAGGCAGACCCATGACCAGAAGAGACTTTATGTGGCTTGAGGCTCTGAAAAACACCAAGACCATGGGAGATGAGACAGGGAGCCCCAGTGATGCCAGGATTGAGCCCCTGCCAGCCTGGTTCAGTTAGCAGAAACCAAAACAGACTTGTAGATTCTGTACTGTCTACCCTGACACGATGTGTCTCCTCTAAGCTTCCTCTGCCCACAGTGAGGAGGATAAGATCCTGGGAGGGATGCAGCTGAGTTGCTTTCTGCACCTAGTGCTCAGTACCAAGAGCCAAGCCCAGGACGGGACTCACGCTGCAGGGAGAAGGCTAACGAATGGGCTGTAGACCTGAGGAGCAGTCACACCTGATAGACTAACTGTGGGAAGACAAAGCAGATAACAGGGAATTTCCTGACAGATAAACTCACACCCGAGCCCCAGGCCGATGGCTCCTCAGGTGGGATCTTTCCACTCATCTGTAGAAAGATGGTTGATTATTTCCAATAATACAAGATGTCTATCCCGCTGCTGTTCATTCCAGGATGGCAGGCTCAGCCACTAGAGGGCGCTTTTAGCTGTTCATTCCAGGATGGCAGGCTCAGCCACTAGAGGGCGCTTTTAGTAGCAGCTGCATATAGATACTCAGTCCTTTTGGGTGAACAGCAGAGGGGTGGGGCAGGACCTGTGTCATTTGAAGACACGGGTCCTGTCCCATGGAGCAGAAACATATCTCACTCACAACACACACACACACACACACACACACACACACACACACACACGTTCATTTATGAGAGTGCATGTGGAAGGTACATGGGCACATGTGTGACAGTGTGTATGTGTGTAGACTAGTGAATAGTCTCTGGTGTTATTCCTTAGATACTATAGTACTCTGTCCCAGGGAAATAAAATGTTACCATTATATATAAAGAACTCTATTAAATTAATAAGAAGCTTAAATGTCAGCTATGCAGTAGTGTGAGAGCTTGGCATAACGGGATTGCATACTGCTGTGAGATAATCTTTTTCTACACTGTGAAGATGTGTCTTTGCCAAGGATCCTTCTGATTGGTTTAATAAGGAGCTGAGTGGCCAATAGCTAGGCAGAAAGAGGTTAGGCAAAACTTCCAGGAGAGAGAGGAACTCAGGGGATTGAATCTAGGCACATTAGAGAGATGCCAGCAAGACACAGAAGGACTCCAACATACAGAATGAAGGAGAGGTAAAAAGCTACATGGCAAAACATAGATTAATAGAAACAGGTTAATTTAAGTTATGAGTTAGTGGGACAAGGCTAAGCTAAGGCCAAGCTTTCATAATTAATAATAACTCACTGTGTCATTATTTGGGGGCTGGGGGTCCTGATAAGAAAGTATTACTATAGCGTACCTCATGAGAGTTTCCAGCTACAGCATCCCCAATTTCCCTGAAATTCAGACAGAAACAAATTAAACATGAAAAAGCAAGTTTAGCCAGTGGCCGGGTTCTTTCAGAGAGAATTTCCTGTAATGGGAAATTGATTTCACACCCAGGATTTTCAGTTCCTGCTTAAAAATAACTGTCCAGCTGAACCCCTACAAGGAATCCTTCCCTTTATTGCTGCAAGCACACATCCCACACTAACGTTTTTGTCAGAGATAAGGCTTTCTGCTCCCCCACAGATTCTAGAACCCTGAGATACTCCCCCATCTTACCCCAGGCTACTCTTCTCTCTTCTAAGAACCTCACTGCCAGATCCTCTCTGCGGGCCTCATGAAGAATGTGAAGAGTGAGGGGTGGGTACATGGCAGGGGGTATGTAGTATGTATGTGGTGTGCATTGAGGGTTTGTGGTATGGTATGTGTATGGTACATGTGGTATGTGGTACACAGGGTATGTATATAATTTCTGGGTGTCTATGTAAATATTATATGTGTGCTATATGTGTAGTGAGTATGGGTGGTGTGTGTGTTACATATTAATGGTATGTGATATTGAAGTATATGGTATGTATTATGTATGTGGTGTGTGGTAAGTGTGCACATAATATGTTGTGGTAAGTGTATATGATATGGCATGTATAATATATGTGTTTTTCTGTGTTGCTGGTTTGTGTTATGTATTTGATGCATGTGTGTGTATATATGTGATATACATGGTGCACATGCTGTACATGTGTACATGTTTATCTATAGTGTATGTATGGTATTATATTGTGTACTGTACATACATAAGATGGGGGATACATAGATGGCAAATATTTGGTACATATATTGTATATGTTATATAATATATATATATATTATGTGGGTTGTATATAATGTATATAACTGGTGTGTGTGTGTATGGTATGTGTACTGATTATGTGTGTACTGTGTACACACCCCTGCCCCAGATCTCATCAACATCTGCCAGGAGGTAGGAGAGCTGGTCTATAGGCTGGTGATGGTGCCTCCTGTCTTCCCAGCCTTGACTTTTCTGGAGGAGGAAATTCCCAGTGCTATAGAGCAAAGTGGGGGCAGCAGGAGGCACACCCAGGGGAGGCCGCTGGGAGGTGCCACGCTTTCCAAACTTCCTCTAGAAGGATCTACCAAGATCCAGGGACAGATCACTCAGCAACGGATGCCTCCCAATGCTGCACCCCACCTGTGGCCTAATTCAGAGAACACCCCTCACAAAGCAGACTCACAGAGCCTTGGCCTTAGTCTCTGAGAACACCCTCAAGCAGAAGTCACCGTCCTTGAAGGGCTCAAAGGTGGATGGCACCACCAGGTACTGTCCTGGAGGCAGTCGGACGCGGCTGGACACTTCCCGAAGGTTTATGTAGGTGCTGGAGCAGGCAGAGGGCTGGTGGCCCTGGAAGAAGTCCCGGCCCAGGTGTGTCTCAGTGTGACTCTCCAGCTGCACAAAGCAATGGGCAGAGTCAGGGTCTCCTTGGAGTTCAGCCCAACCAGCTGGATTAGGGATTGAGCACTGCACCTAATGTGTGAGAATTGAGAGGTTTTCAGTCCAGTCACAAGCGAGCTCACCGTGTCTGAACCATCAAGTGGACCGGGCGTGCCTCCTGGGTGCCACGCCCCATGAGGCTGTGACCTTGTCCAGCCCCTTTGCTCTCCGGGCCTCCTCCGTTAAATGAAAGGTGTACCTTGGGGTACCTAGTGTGCGCTTTGTGTAATGTCCCTCATGTTTCCAGCAGCCAGCACTCTGCGGCTGTCTCTGTGAGCACAGCATTGGCTCTCACGATCCAGACCAGGGGCTGGAAACTTTAACCCTGGTCCTCAAGCAAAGCTCTCTGGGAGCTGACTACAGTGACCAGGCTCTGAAGAAGACAGACGGAGGAGGCAGCTATCCAAGCCCGGTTCGGAGTCTCTTCTGGCCTCCTGGGGATCTGGAATCTTCATTAGAGAGGGTAAGATGCTCCCATGAATTTGTTGTGAGGAAGGGTGGGAGGATGCTGCTAGTGTGTGACGAGGCTAATCACTAACTGCAGAGTGCTCTGAAAACACAGGTGCCAACATCGTTAGTGCTGTAATTAAGCCTCTCCGGACCTGTACCTTTACAATCAATCTTTATATGATTTCTGTGACAGAGGCAGGTGCAGGCAAGCTACAAGCGCTGAAACACCCACACTGGAGTGGTCAGTGTCTGTGCATGGCCACCACTTCTGGGTCTCAGTTCTGCTGAGAAGTAGGACCCCTTGCCCCCCCCCCCCGTCATTGCCCTGGCTGGGATGCCTCAGAGATCTTCCAGGGGGCAGCCAGGATAGCCACGATGCTTCGGATTCCCTCTGAAAATGAATACGCCCTGGGCATAAGTGTGCTAAGGGAGGCATCAACAGGGCCACAGGCAACATCTAAGTGTAACAAGTTCACTGTGCTTCGTGGTATCCCTGATGGAAACGAGGAGGGAAAGAGCCCGGCAGGAGAAGGTACTCCCAGTACTGATGGGGAGCTAACTTACATCTGGCTGGGGAAGGGCAAACAGAGTTTCTGGGAGAATCCAAGGGTGGAACAAACCAAAGAGTCCTCGTTTAGGAGGGCAGAGTGGAGTGGGGACTGAGGCCACTGAGGCAAGAACTGGGTTTCTTCTGTGCTATCAGAGACCCCTGCCAGCTAGGTGTCAAGGATCTCTGGTGTTTACATGTTCCCTTGACCTAACTCAGCTAGTGATGATGGTATGGGGATCAAGTGAGGGTGAGGGTGATTCCCAAAAGTGTGAGGCTAAGGTTAAGAGACAAACCCTGCAGGGTGGGGCATGTGCAAACTGTATGCCCATCCCAGGCCCACAGAGCCAGATGCTATAGGTGTGAGGCCCAATGGTCTGTGACTTAACAATCCCTCCAGAGATGCTGAAGCAAGGTCAAGCTTGGCCAGTAAACTCTGTAACACTTGCAGATCGCAGAATCTACACCAAGGGCACGGTGGGTGCTCCTGGGGAGAGACCCACCACCCATACATAGGCCCCCACACTCATCGATGGGGCATCCCTGATGGGAGCCACACTTAACTCGGATTTGGCTTCCCTTGTTTTCTAAAGTGAAAATGATGCAGCAAACTGCCCATCTGTTCCCTCCGTGATAAACAGCATGTATTTGAGGCCCAAGGGCCCGAAATATCAGGAGTCTGCAATGTGGGAACACAGCCTGGGCCCAAGCCTATGCATCTGGGCCTACCCACCACCCTGGTCAAGCCGAGAACTTGGGAGAGGAGAGGAGAGGAGAGGAGAGGAGAGGGGAGGGAGGGAGGGGAGGGGAGGGGAGGGGAGGGGAGGGAGGGAGGGGAGGGGAGGAGAGGGGAGGGAGGGGAGAGGAGAGGGGGAGGGGAGGGGGAGGGGAGAGGAGAGGAGGGAGGGGAGGGGAGGGAGGGGAGGGAGAGGAGAGGAGAGGAGAGAGAGGAGAGGAGAGGAGAGAGAGAGGAGAGGAGAGGAGAGGAGAGGAGAGGAGAGGAGAGGAGAGGAGAGGAGAGGAGAGGAGAGGAGAGGAGAGGAGAGGAGAGGAGAGGAGGCTGCAGCCTGTCACACACCACTGCATAATTAGTGCAGTTGACTCCAGGTCAAACCCCAGGCGTGGCTACACACTGAAGTTGAGGGACTATCTATAAACCTACAATGCCTGCATTCTCCCAACCACAAGATGCTGCTATAACTTGCTGGGATGTTCTGAGCTGCAGGAGAGATGACCCTGGTCTAGCAGGCTCTGGGTCCTTGCTTTGTGCGGACTGCACTCTCCTGTGGGGCCATGCAGGTCCCTCTCAGGAGTGCTTCTGGGCCCCTATCTTCAACCAGCAGAGGTGGGTGGAACCCATGAACAAGCCTCAGGAGGTCAGAGGGAACCTCAGACCACATGGACACTACTGAGAGGGTTCCCTAAGCCAGTTGGAATTACTGGGGAGCATGGGACGAGCCAGAGCAGAGGGTGAAGTTAGCATTCCCCTTTCTAATCAGACACCAGGGCATTTGTTCTTGTTGGCCAGACAAGAAGGAACCTACAGTATGCTGCAATCACCTTAGTCAGGACAAGCCACCATTCATATAGGGGCAACAGCCCAACAGGTGGGACTTGAGCTTGTTTTCACTGGCTCTCAGGGCTACAGGCTCACCATATCAAAAGACTACCCACAGGAGAGCCTGTCTGCATGGCAGGAGGGAGCCAAAGGCAGGCGTGCCCTTTCTTACCCAGTGAAGACCACGTCTGTCCAGGCGGTACATACCTCCTTGGGAATCTGCAGGGCAAAGGCAAGAGCAGGTCACCTGGGAGCTCAAGGCCCCCCGTTCGTGCAGCTCTCCCTGAACCTTGCAAATGGACGGGCTGCAGCACACAGGGAGGAAGTCAGAGCTAAAAGAAAGGCTGATGAGCTTTTCTGCACTGGAAAGTGATGGGTGGATTCAAGCCTGTATGCAGACTGCTGAGTCCAGGAAATCTGGAGCTGCTGATGCCCCTACCTTTTACTTTGTGTAATCTACCAGGATCCCCCAAATACTTCAAAAACAGTCAAGTTTGAGCTCAAATTTGATCCAAGTTCTTCCCAGAGACTTTCTACCTTGCCTGGCCTGCCAGACCAAAGATTTGGCTGGAAAGAAAATTCTACTCAAGTCATAGTTGATCCTGTCTTCAGCCACAGTGAGCTAAACTGAGCCTATAGGAGATTCCTCAAGATCTTTACTTTGGAAGCAAGGAAAGGGGCCCCTTCTTTAAGGCTAGTGATGTTGGTGAATGTCACTGACATTAGAGAAAGGGATGTGGAGAGAAATATAGCCCGACTCCCTCACCCCAAGCAGCCTTCCTCTCTGTCCTTTGCTTTGGTTACGTGAAGGAGTGAATTCTTCCTCACTGGCCGGGTTGCAGCTTCTCTCAGGCACAGCTGGAAACATCAGCTAGGGAGATGAGCTCTCAGACCCAGAGAGGGAGCCCTGCTATGCCCAGAGCTCCTACATAAGGCTAGAAAAGAGAAGCCCTGTCCTCCTGTGTCCTCCCTTCCCTGTCCCTGCCACACAGGCTGCTTGAACCAGAAGCAGCTTAGGCCCATTGTGCAACTGCCTTCCACTCTGAGGGGAAGTGAGCTTTGGCTGGCGTTCCCTCAGCAAAGCTGGAGTGGTCAAGGGACATGGGCATGCCTCTAATTTGGAGTTTAAAGCACAATTAGCCACACCCATCAGGAGCTTCCATAATGACTTTGGCCAGTTTCCCTCAACAACCTGGACACTTCAGACAATATACTCTGAGTCCACCTGACCCTGAGTCCCCTGGGACAGACAGGAAGAGCCACTGCCCACAGACACTGGAAGTGCAGCCATCTGTGAAATGCAAGATTTTGCGTGAGTGACAGGAGGAGGGCTCTTTAGCCACCAGGGGTGCCTAGCAGCTCCTCACAAGTTTTCAGGCTAGAGTTCAGTTTCAGACAGTTAAAGCCAGAGAAGGGAGTCATAGGCAGGGGTGAGAATATGATATCCCTACTAGCCAAGCTACTCCCCACACCCTATTTCCTGCAACTTAGCTACTCCTCACACCCCAGGTGTTCTCCTCACCCGGGCTGCTCCCCTTGCCCCAGCTGCTCCCCACATCCCTCTCAATTTGACTTTAAAAACCAATCTGTTTGCAGAGTTCAAACTCTAAATGATATGCCGCCAATGACAGGAAGTGGGACCACAGATCGCATACTCTGTAGTATTTTATAAACAGCTATAATTTGATACATGAAACTGACGTGCTGAGTGTATTTATTACTTGTTGGTGAAAACACCACAGCACGCACAGCGATTGAGGAAGAGTGTTTTGTTGATCTGAAATGAAAGACCTGACAGAAGAAGCAGTAGCCAAGGTCCCTGAGTGGCTCAGCCTGTACCCGCCCCTGCCAACTGTCGGTTCTCTAAAACAGTCACTAAGTTTTAAGCTGTCAGAGAGCACAGGGCATGCCTTCAAGCTAGAATGTTCTCTCTTCTCCACCTTTCAAATCTAGGTCATCTTTTGAAGACCTGATTAACGTCTCCCCCAGCATGACGCTGAGGAACCCAGACCTCTGCTGTAATACCACAGTCACAGGCCCCCCACCCCCCTGCCCTGTCCACAGTCACAGTCCCCCCACCCCACCCCACCTCCGCCTTCCCCCCCACCCGCCCCCACCCTGTCAGCAACTGAGTGTTGCTCTCCTATTCCTGATTAGGAGCACCCAGGGGACAGGAACCGTGTGCCAGTCCTCAGTGTCCCCAGATGCTAGCTCTGCACCTGGCACAGAGTAGATGCTCAGGCAAGTTTGTTGCGTTGGAATACACACAGGGCTATTATCTCTGTAAGCAGCGAGGGTGGGTTTGCAGTATTTATGCCTACACAAGGATCGAAGAACTAAGTTGGAATAAAATGGAACTTTATTACTTTCAATTCTTCTCTCTTGCCATCAAGTAGCAATTCTTTTGCAACTCACATTCTTCAAATTACACACACACACACACACACACACACACACACCTGAAACCCTAAGCTTAAGAATATGATAAACATAGCTGGGGGGGGGAGAGGTATGGGCTTGGCAACTGAATTTTTCCTTGATACAGAATTTATTACAGTACTTCTTATTATAATGCTTATTTTATGTGCATTAATTTATACTGAGATGTGGGGCCTCCCAGCAGCTCTGGATCTTCCTGATTAGAATTGTATTTTTAACCAAGAAATTCACTTGCAATAAAACCATACCAAAAAGCAAAAGCCTGAGGCCCTATGGGATATGTTGTATAGAGTCTTTGCCTGGGTAAAGAAGTAGACAGTAGCATGGTCCTAGCTAGACTGTCAAGCATCAGGGAGACAAAGTCCACAGAAGGATAGTCACTGGTGAAGGCTGGCATCCTGAACCAGGGACGGAAGCCTGAGACAAGAACGGGCTGTGTTCCTCAATCCAGAGACTCCAGAACCAAAAAAATAAAAAAGGCTATGTCATTCCTCTTACCCTACTGGTGCCTTGTGTGTTCCAAGTAACTTCCTATAGTAGAAAGAAGGGACTGTATACATTTGGTTTCTCTATCCAGCCACCTTCCCCTATTCTGAAATGCATTTTATTGCTCAAATATAATTTATCCTCATGTTCTGGGCTCTTGTCCCTTGAGACACCCATTCTTGGAAAAAATCTAATATGCACATTTGTACTGAGTTCTCATTGACAGGCAAAGTGTAATGAATTGCACATCTCAGTGTAAGCTGCAGAAATTCAGCCATAGGGCTGACTCTCTAACTATGGAACCCAAGCCTCTGTAAGAGCACTAGAGATGTGAGGGAGTAAGGAAAGTATATTATTAAGAGTATTTGAGCAGTAGGAAAGATGCACCCCAACTACTAACCAAAACATCCAGATCAAAGACATCAGTATACCAAACAGAGGAACCCAACTCAGCTGTACCTGGTAGATGGCATAGCCTATGCTGAGCATGCCCTGGCCGATCCTCTTTCGCCGTCTGCGATTCTTCTGCATCAGACCCAGCAGCACGGTACAGCAGGGTTCACTGGTGCCCTCCTCCTGGTCCTCATCCACCTCGTCCAGGTGGATTTTAAACTGGGGGTTGGTCCAGTAAGTGGCTGGAAGTCATCCAGTGACAGTGGTCCGAGAGGAGTGAGGAGATGAAGAAGGGAAATTTTAAAGAAGGAACGAGCCTCCATTGTCCCAATGAAAGAATAACACTGGCCAGGTTGCCTGGCACAGTACAACTGGAAAGCAGCCCTCCCACCTCCCCAACCCACCCCACAGATAGATACTTAGGATGTCTATCTTGTCTGCTTGACCAACCAGTAGCCCAGAACGGTGGTGAAATCTGAGATCCTGCCATCCCAGGCTGCACTGGTCTGCATCAGGAAGCAATATCTTTCATTCCTGGAAGTCTTTCACGTCTTCATGTTCTTAGCTGAAAACTCCACTTGGAAGGAGCTCTTTAGGGGAAAGTGTGTCTCTGGGATGGATGACAACTGAGTCACAGGACAACTTAGGAGGCCTCTACCTGATGAAAACCATCTGACTGCTGTGAGCAGCACCAAGCCCAGGAGAAAACCCAGCTTTGGATTTCAATTCCATGAGACCCATCTTCTATCCCACAGCGCAAGGGGCCTCCTATGATGCCCAGTGTTGCAGCCTACTGATGAATCATCATTCAATAATGTGAGAGAAATCACAATGTCATTAAGCATTCCTACCACACCACCTGTGAATACTTAAAAAGATGTGTTTTTGAGCTGGGGAGATTGTTCTGTGGGTAAGGGGGCTTGATGTGCAGGCAAGAGGACCTGAGTTCAGGTCCTAGCACCGTGTCTAAATATCAGTCATGGCTACATGAGTGTGTTGATGGATATTAACACACTGTGAATCCCGAGTTTGCATTTGTATTAATGAAATACTAACCTTTGGTCAAGAGGCTGAGTTAGCAACTAGCTGACAGAAAATAACCATAGAGCCTCAGAGGGCATCCAGGAGAGACAGAAGGACACAAGAAGTAATAGGGTGGGATTTGGAGTGGTGCAGCATTTTCTGGCTTGGCAAAGCAGAAGCATGGGTTTTCCATGGATGTCAGCAAGGAAAAAAGATTAAGCTGTTGTTACTCAGTGTCTCTGAGCTCAAAGGTTTTCACCCCAGCCTTTATCTCAAGTAATATTCATAATTAAAATGATAGAGATTTAGTTAAATCTGCCTTTAGTGGCAGTGACAGGGCCAGTGCCTGTTGGAGCAGAATTCTCAACAGGCTCAGCCTGAGCAACCAGGACACTGCTAGAGAAACAGGCTTGTAACTGCCGAGCTGCAATTATCGGCTGAAATAGCAGTAGATTTAGTGTCAAAGCTAAAACAACATTTGGCACCCAATGGGGCACATATTTCTACACAGGGTCTGAGAAAGCTGGAAAAGAAAAAAGAAAGAAAAGGACAATGGCTTCCTAGTAGCCTGGTGCTTGTAGCATACAGGGGTGTTCCTGCCATACAGCATACTTGAGCAGCCAGCACATTAAATAAAAAACAAGCTAAGAAAAATACCTGCCAGAGTGCAGGAACCAAGAGCGCGGGGAGTTAAATGCAGTTCCTGGTTAAACATAGCTCTCAGTTAAATGTGGCTCTTGGCCACATCCCCAGGGCATAAAGCTCTGCTCTCAGACCCGACCAGGGAGGAGCCAGCCACAAGTGCAAAGCCACTTGGCAAGTTTAAGGTTTGACTCACTTGGTCAGGGAATGCTACAGGTGTACAGTAAAGCAGGTCCAGATCAAGAAACACCTCTAAACAGGTTACAGTATGTTTAAAGATGTGCATAGGCACTTAATAAAGAAAAAAGATATATAGTTTAAAAACAATAAAGTCTTTTAAGAGATAATAAAGTCATATAAAGGAAAAGAGCCACATAAAGATGGGAAATATACAGTCTGGATCATGTCTGAATGCCAATGAGCAAACCACAGCTGCTGAGAAACACTGAATTGTAAAGGGAACTGCTGAATTAAACCAGCCTAGATACTTTAGGGAAGTCCTAGATTTAAAATGAAAATGAAAAAATGTATTGTGTTAGGGAAGATATTATGCTTGTGTTTTCACAAGAAAGAAAGGGCTGCAGATTCCTTCAAGATATTAATCTATTAAGAAATCAGGTTTTATTGGGGGAGACCTCCTGAAAATTTTGGCTACAGACATAAAGATATAAACCAAGAAAAACTACAAGTCAAGTGACATATACATTGATCCCTCTGCATGGGAAAAGTTCTGAGATTGCCTCAATTTTCCCCTGGAGATGTCATCATCTCCAGAAAACAGAAAGCAGTCCAGAGAACACAATGCCCACATTCCCAAGAGGTGTGGTGGGTGGCTTTGGTCATTTGGTGGGTTATGAATATTTGTAATCATTTAGGGGTGATATAGGAACATAGATAAAAAAGACAACTATTAACCTCAAACATTTTACGTTGGTATGGATTTTGGTATATTTATACAAATACAAAGTTATTTTTATTATACTGCCTGTATGTTTCTACTCTTATTTAAGCTATTGTACCTATGCAGCTCATCTTAAAATATAACATATAATTAAGAAATACAGGTTAGTAGTTAGTCATCTATAATAATCAAACTTGTAGTCATGTTAGGTGTGATTTCAAGGTTAAACAGATATATTTTAGATAGCAGATGGTCTTCAAATGCTTTAGAGACCCACAGAATATGACATTGAATATGCTTAATAACCTAAGGCTTTTCATGACAGTGAGACACATCTGTTCCTGGCAGCACCAATCTACTTCATAAAAGGATGATGGGCATCAAAGAGCCTCCATATGGAGTTTGCTTTCACGGTGCTGAAGCTAGCCATTTGGGCAAGAAACTATCCTTGCCTTGACCGTGACAGTACTCCATCCAAACTGGATATGCAGGACACAAGGGAAAGAGACTGCTGAACTTTGCCAAGACAAGGCAGACAGTCCATCAAGATTCCTGCTTCACAGAAATGTTCAGATATTCTAGGCCTGTAGGCCAAAGATGGATGTCCCAATGTTGCAGAGGAAACTTGGGTGACTGTCCAGGCAGCCAGATGCCTTTGTCATTTCTATAGTTTTGGAAGTGGCTTGTACTGCACTTCCTATAATTATGTGGGTAATATAATATCCTTCTGGGGTCTTTGATGGAGCTGAAGACTAGATAGTTATAGTTACAGTTTTCCTTAGTTGTGATACAAGGTAAATTAGGTACAAAACTTTGGATTCACCATGATAGAATAAATAATGGAGTATTTTCTCTAAATTTGCCAAATATAAATGGACTGGATACTGTAAATGTAATTCTCACTTAATTAACTTATTCTTATTATACATAGTTTTACTATATTAAAATTAAAAACCTTTTCTTTTTATTTAGACAAAAAAAAGGGTAAATGTAGACTAGAGTATTTGTTTAACTAGGTAAAGATGTGCTGCTTTTGTTTATGCTGCATTTGTTTAACTATGTAAAGATACATTGCTCTTTTACCTTGCCTGCCTAAGGCACCTCATTGGTCTAATAAAAAGCTGAAGCGTTGCCAGGCAGTGGTGGCACATACCTTTAATCCCAGCATTCAGAAGGCAGAGATAGGTAAACCTCTGTGAGTCTGAGGTCAGCCTAGTCTACAAAGTGAGTTCCAGAACAGCCAGCCAGGACTGTTTCACAGGAAAAAAAAAAAAAAAAAAGCTGAGCAGCCAATAGGCAGAGGAGGGATAGGCAGGGCTGATGAACAGAGAGTAAAGAGGAGCCCCCATCCAGCTGGGGGCCAGACAGACAGACAGACAGATAGACAGACAGACAGACACAGAGGAAGCAGGAAAGCAGGATAGGTAGTACATAGATTAATAGAAATGGGTTAATTAGGCTAGCTAGAAACAAACCTAAGCTAAGGCTGAACATTCCTAATTAAAAATAAGTTTCCATGTCATAATTTTGAGTCTTGGTGGTCCAAGAATTCCTGCAACACATGTGCCTATAAACCCAGTGTATCCCCCAGGGGGATACAAACAGGGGTGTTGTTAGGCCTTGTTGGCATAGCTCTAGGTTCAGAAAGAGACCCTGTCTCAAAGGAGTAAGAGACAGAGGGTGAGACAGCATGAATAAGAAGAGGTGGATTGCTGTGGAATAATCCTCTTGTACACTGTAAAGATTTGTCACACGATTTGGTTTAATAAAATGCTGATTGACCAGTAGCCAGGCAGGAAGAATAGACAGGGTGACCAAACTAAGGATGATGGGAAGGAGAAGGGTAGAGTCAAGAGTGACCAGCCAGATGCAGAGGGGGCAGGAGATGCTAATAAAGGTACCACCACACAGCAGAGCATAAATAGAAATATGGGTTAATTTAAGTGCAAGAGTTAGCAATAAGCCTGAGATACTGGCCAAGCATTTATAATTAATATAAGCCTCTGTGTGGTAACTTAGGAAGTGGCTGCCAGGAATTTGGAAACAGACAGTCAGGATGAGAAACATCTGTTTATGGTGAATAAGGGACAACATGGACACCAAACATCTTTTGTGAGTGCACGCACACACATGCACAAAGCAACACCACACACACACACACACACACACACACACATACACACGACAATTTTATTGAAGGACAACTTTTGAAAAAGATCTCTCAACTTAGTAACTACCCAAGCTAGGTGCAGAGAAGACTAGCAGGATCTGCCACAGACTCACAACAGTTCTGTGATGGAATTGAGCTAAGCGTATAATTGAAGAAGGCGGTCTGACAGGCTCCACCATGCTAGGCGTTCAATTACAACAAACAGTTGGGGAGGAGTGTTTGTTTGGGGGTGAGCATGGGTTGGCGAGTGTTTTGACAATCTCGGCATGATGGCACAAACTTTATAGAGCTGCATAGCATTCACATATGTCCAAGGCCCATTAGTTATTTTTTCCCTAACAATGAGAGTACTTATTCACTCCCTACTTCCCAGCGCCTGCATTTCTAGACTCTTTTTCTTTTTCCACTCAAGGCACAGGTGTGTATAGATTTTAAGATCAGGTGTCTGTGAATTCCAAGGGAGACAGGAAATTTGGTAATCTTCTATACTTACTTCATTACCACCAGGCAAGAACAATCCATCTCTTCCTGACAGCTAGCTGGCAGCACAGATGGGATTATGATTTGGTGCATGTGGATACCTTGAGCACCCCCTATGGTTCTGAGCTTCCAGAATGATCCATGAGACTTCCTATGCCTCTTCTAAGAGCTTGTTAATGGTGAGCATATTTTAATTTCTCCCAAATGCAGCATTACTGCAATCCCTATATATTTTTTTGTTTACTCCTTAACAGTACTAGAGGAAGAGAATGGGCCATAAAAATAATACATCCCATTTGTATAACACTGCACAGTTTACAAAGCACTTCCCCATGCACTCCGTGCTACAATGCTCACTGCGCTCCAGCGAATTGGAAGGTAGGAATTATGAACCATTGTGAGGACTGAAAAACTGAAGCTCCAGGAAAGGGGTTGCCCCTTGGGCCTCACAACCTACGAGCTGACGGATGGGGGCAGGCCACCAGCTCCCCCTTCAGGCCTGTCAAAGGCTGCTCTTTGCAGCTTGATGGAGATGGATGGGAAGGAGGTGAGGACGTGTGCTCCCACTGTACCCACATGCGGTTTTGCAATGCTGCCATTTCTGCAGCATGCAGTGCTCCGGCTGGGAAGAAAGCGGCTGCCCCGGCCCCTGCACGGAGACACTGAGTCAATCAACACAAATCAAGTGAGCAAGCGCAAAGCCAGGGGAGCATGGAGGGGGAGCTAGCAAGCGGGAGGGGAGCGTGCTTTTCTTTCTTTCGCTTCTCCTGAGAGCTGGGGGTAGTTTCTCGGTTGTTTCTTCGGCCGTGGCTGTCTCAGTGGACCGTGACCTAGGAGAAGTCTACACAAGCACACGTTAGTCATCTTGCTAGAACCAGGGAGGACACTCTCACCTTTCAGGAGCCAGAGTTAAGGCAGAGGCAGTGGTTTGCACCAGGGAAAGAGCTCTGATGACCCCACACACAGAACGGAACACAGCCCCCCACACTTAGCCTGTGCATATCCATTCCTGACCCCCTACAGCCTCACCCCTTTGGCTGTGACTCAGGCAACACAAAGCAGAATGGCTGTCCTTCTCAGCGCAGTCCATGGAAACACCAGATTGTCTGCTGACATCGTTAACTGACTACTCTACCTGCAAGCTCAGTGGGGTGATGTCAGCCAGCTGGACCAGGCAGGGCAGGTAGAAACCCACGAGAACAGGAGGCCTTAGTAATGGTCCAAGAGCAGCTGGTGAAAGCAGCACGCTGGGAGAGCAGGGAAGGGTGGGGTGGGGCAAGCAAGGATGATCTGAGCACACAGGGGCCCAGATGAAGCCTTGGCAGACAGCTGCAAAACCACTGTCCACCTTGCTGGCCTGGCCTCCAACCAGAGTAGAAACAAGATCTCAGATCCAAGGGCAATGATTATCCAAATAATTATTCAAAGATCCTTGTTAAGAAGCCATGCACCCCAGAGAGGGAAAGCCAAGCAGCCTTTTGCCTCACCTGGGTAATTCTGGCAGCCCCCGGCCATAGAGCCTCGTGTCCAGCGGCCATTGAAGAGTACCAGGTTCCATTTGTGGATCTCGTCACTGCTCAGAGAATCTGGGGACAGGTTGCATATCTCCAGTCGAGAGAACTGTTTCAAGAAGTCTGAAAAGGACATCCTGAAAAGCAGAGGGACCAGAAGGGAGGGAGTGAAGTGGGTTGGCCCAGAAGAGAGGCTGCAGGTCCAGGAAAGAGCTCTATTCTTCCAGCAGCCGAGGACTGGCCAGATTCCCTCCTACAGCCCAGTGACAAAAACAAGCAGAGCTACCACCACACAGGGTTAGAATCATGAACCAAAGGAAGTCCCCCCCCCCCAGGAGGGAATGCCAGTGCGGCCCTGGCCTCTAGGCTGGATCACAGCAAAGGCCATCAGAGATTCATTCTGAAGAACTCTCCATGATATCCCATGTGGAGATGTCCTCTAAGACATCCCATTGTCCACAGACTTCCTCCCAACCCAGACAAAGGAAAGAATCCTGTTTGGACTGCAAGCTGGGCCTTAGAATTGGGTGGAGGGTGGGGAGTATTGTTTTAGGCTCACAACAGGCAGACAAGCTACTGGTCAGGCCATGTTGTGGGCACAGAGAACTGGGTTCCAATGCTTTAGACACGAGAATTGAGGGAGAATTGTATGAGGACAAGGGGGCAGAGGAAAACAAAAGCCCCCATGTTAGGAGTCTCATCACATCCCTAGAAGTCCTCCAGAGTACTTGGGAACAGATGGACCACTGAGCCACAGCCCTCTGGCACACAGTCTCTTACCAGAACTCTCCATCCTCTGCTGTCTTGTCCAGCTCTTCCTTCTTCCCGGGATCTATGTGATTCCACTCAGGTGCACTGTGGAGGTGAAAAATGAACCAGAGGTGGTCGTTGCCCAGATGCAAGCTGTGTACTGCAGCTAGATGCCCACAAAGGACCATAAACAGATGCCTGCCCATCAAGGAAAGAATATGGGCTTGGACTTGGTATGAAGTAGTGTGCCACTGGAATAAGCCGAGGACGTGGGCCCCCACAGGGTGGCCTGAGCATGCAGCAGAAATGAAATGGCTTTATTCTAATTTTCACTCTCTGGGTAAGTTTCACATTCTGATAAGACTCAGAGCCCTCTGACCAGAGGAACAAGGAGATGCTGTCACAGGAAAGGCAGGTACTCCTGTACCATTAATAACTTGCCACTCTCATCTTCTATCAGACTGGGGTGGACTTATTTATAAGAGGACCCAGCCAGCTCCAGGAACAGAGACACCGTCCACTCCCTAAGCCTACTGCTTTGATCATGGGGCCCAGTTTTATGAAAATTTTCTTGAAGTAATGTCACCCAGGTGTCCTGCTGGTGGCTTTCTGTGGCAATATCCATGTACTTTGCTCAAATGCCATCCACAGCTGCCTGACCTTTACAGCTTTGGTTTTCCTGAAATGCATATGCAATACCTACATAAGTGAGCAGTGTTAGTATCAATCCTAAACACAAACCAAGGCTCTCCCCTGAGCACACTCAGCAAAAGCCCCACCTCTCCCTCCCCAGCCAAGAAGACAGCCCGGCCCAGCCTCTCCCTCCAGCTGGCAGAGTGTTCTGGGGCTTCTTAAAGTCATGAAAACATTCATTTGGTCAGTACTGAGTCCCACAGTGTGTCTGTGACAAGCAAAAGTTAGGGGCTCTGATTGGGGGTTCTAGACATAATCTAACATCCCAATTGGTTCGATTTTCGTTGTTACTCGTGGTTTTCAATCTTAAACAATAGCAAAAGCAGGTAGATGCTAACTCAGTTCAGACTCAGAGTTTCCATGTCCTTCTTCTCCAACTGCCAGTAGGGAAATAGTGCAGACTGTGCCTCTGGCTGGTAGAGGATGTCAGGAACATGGATGCCAGGGTACAGCGACTCCCGGCCCTCATTTCCTTGGACTGATTTTCCTTACCAGTAGATAGGTAGCCCAAAGAGTGTCCTTCCACCCTGTAATCAATGCCCGTCTAGTCAGGAACTTGTGGAGTGATTGAAACCCCTGTTCATCACTGCCTGGGTGGTCCATGTCTCCCAGGATCAAAGTTCCCCCAATACCTTTGTTCTTTCTTGGTACTGAGAGGAACAGTGTTTGTGACAGGGAAATATCAGATTGCAAGTGACTGATCTTACCTTGTAGTACCCAGTGTGGTAGGTAAGAAATAGGTAAGCCTTCAGTACTAGGCAATATTCCATGGAGCTGCCAAATTACCAAGTGCCAAAGCAGAAATCCATATTCAAAAACTGCAATGAAGTGGTTTCTAGTCTGTTTTTCCCATCCTGGAACCATGAAATACTATTTCCATAGCACACTATGTAATCAGTGGACAGCAAGTCCAAAATACACTGAACATTGGGTCTCATTGCTTATGGTGTGTATTACATGACACCTTTACACAGAGAGAGCTGAGCATTGGGAAAGAGAGAGGAACCTACGCATCACTCCAGGCTCCTGACCATTCCACTTCACCCCACGGGTTCCTCAGTCTGATCAGCTTCTCTGGGCGGCCACGGAAATCCACCTGCAAGAGCCACACACAGGCAAATCACCACACTGCTGCTGCCTGACGCACACATCTGCACCCAGGGCATTCAGTGTCAAATGTCTCCAATAGACAATGCTTTCTTTTTCTTGCCATGTTTGATTTTAAGCTTTGGTCAAACATTTTGTTTTTCACAAGCTATTTGAACAAACGAGGAGTGAATCTATCACAAAACAAACTATATATCTACTTAAACTTAGGTTTAGATTTTGCAGTTGATTAACTTGGACCTTGTCCTGATGCTGTTCAGAGACAGAATCCTACCACATGCCCCCATAAACAATGCCAATAGCATGGAAGTTAACATTTATCGATTGCTTATTAGTGGGTTAGGCACAGGGCTAAGCATTTCAAATGCATGATTGCTTTCTTTTAAACTTCACAGTTTGACCTCAACAATATGAGACTCAGAGAACTCAAGATTACCTAGATAGCCGAATAGCTATCCCCAGCCCCTCAAGAAAACTCATTAGACTTGAAAATAAAGGAAACTCGGGGGCCCAGGAAGTTCCTGAAAGTTACAAGATTCACAAAGCCCCAAAGTTATAAAAGCAATGAACAAGACAAACATTGAGTCGTCATCAGGTTCTGCCTGCAAGTCATGCAAGGAGTTCCAGAGATGCAGTTTTCATGTGTCATCATCCACGCTGGCTTTCTGGTGACATGGCTGTATCTGAGTTATCCCTGACCCTGTAAGCAACCCTAACACAACCCCTGGTTCCCCGAGGTGGATCTGAGTAGAACTGTTTCTTTGATCTGCCTTATCTGCTGTGAGTATATGTTTTCCACATCTCTTCAGGAAAAGGGGAGGAGCCTAGCAGAGGGTCTCCAAAGCCTACATGGGTAAATTCCCTCAGGAATGTGTGGGAACATTTGATCACCACCACTGTGGAGTTTGCAGGAGGAGCTTTGAAGAGATTAAAACTTGAGATGGGGTCAATATCTTTTCTTATGAGCCTGAGTTCATTTGGTGTGAGTTCTCATTCTCTCAGGACTGGATTGGCTGTTCAAGATCTTATAATGCAAACCCCCTCTTGTTTTGTTTCTCTTCTAAATCCTTCCAGTTGATGCTGTTATGAAACCACATGAAGCTATCCAGTGTTAGACTTTCCTAGCCTCCAGATGCATGAGATAAAAGTAAACAAAAAACCTCTTTCTTTTATAAACCATCCAGATCCCAGTATCGTGTTATAGTAACAGAAAAGGACTAAGATACTACCTCATGCTACTATTTAATGAGCACTCAAGTATGGTCCCTGTGCACCCCTGCACACATGCTGACACATATACACACAAATGTACATGTTGTCACATATACACATAAATGCACATGCTGTCACATATACACATAAACACACATGCTGATACATATACACACAAACGCACATGCTGACACATAAACACATAAACAAACACACATGCTGACACACATACACACAAACACACATGCTGTCACATATACACATAAATGCACATGCTGTCATATATACACACAAACGCACATGCTGACACATATACACACAAACGCACATGCTGACACATATACACACAAACGCACATGCTGACACATATACACACAAACGCACATGCTGACATATATACACACAAATGCACATGCTGACACATATACACACAAACGCACATGCTGATACATATACACACAAACGCACATGCTGATACATATACACACAAACGCACATGCTGACACATATACACACAAACTCACATGCTGATACATATACACACAAACGCACATGCTGACACATATACACACAAACTCACATGCTGACATATATACACACAAATGCACATGCTGACACATATACACACAAACGCACATGCTGACACATATACACATAAACACACATGCTGACACATACACACACAAACACACATGCTGACACATATACACATAAACGCACATGCTGACATATATACACACAAATGCACATGCTGACACATATACACACGCACATGCTGACACATATACACACAAACAGGTAAATCTGTTGGGTCTTTATCATCATTTCCACCATATGCTAGCCCAAAGTTTCCTCATGTATTCAATTCACGTTTATGGAGTTGGCATGACTTAACAATAACACATTCAATAAAAAGATGTGTAGTGAGTGTTGTTGCCATTGCAATAAGCACTAAGAGTTGGAGTAGTCGGTGTTCTGCACAACTGCTAGAAAACCCAAAGAAAATTCATTTCTCAGCTGTAGCACTGTCTAGGTTAATGTGATTTACCTTTGTCTTACCATCCACTTATATCTATGTGTTTAACTATAAACCAAATTATTCAAATCCTATTTGGGTGTAGGTAGACCATATGAAATAAAAATCATGACTATTACAGGTTGTGCTGGGGGCAGAGAATGGAGAATATCTATGTGTCTTCTCATTGTTAAGTAACATCCTGAACACTGAATAGAAACCACTTCTTTTAGAAACTCCTATGAGTTTTACTGCTTTACCTACATGAACATTTGCTTAGAATGTGTATAGAATCTAACTGATGGTCCCTATAACTTTTCTGACCACAACTCAGAAAAAAAAAAAAAGTTAAATTTAAATTGAAACCAGAGAGATCGAGTGAGACGCTGTCCTCTGAGAAACTAAGAGTTGAGGGCACCCTGTAGTGAACATGAGTCAAAAGTGAAAGCTCAAAGGCAAGTCGATGTGACTTCCTACTTCTTTCCCAGGACACCCCAGATTTCATATCAACCCCTTCCTACCTCTTCAGCTCCAGTAACAGAGTATGCATGGCCCTTAACCAGCTTTTGCTTGGTGGTGGCTTCTGCTTCAGCTGCACTTGAGACCTGGCCGAGAAGAGAGTCCCATCAGGGAGGCTGACCCTGACCTCTTTAGAGTCAGTAAGACAATGTTTTCTGAAAGGACACCATACCTCCAGGGCTCTCCCAGGTGGGAAGAGCGCAGGGGCAGCAACCACCCACAAACGGAGAGACCCGTCTCTAGACACTCCCTTTAAAGTGAGTGGCTGCTGAGCCCAGCCTGGAGTTTGACTGAGAGCATAGTGACTGCCTCAGAGCAAAGCAAGCAAACAAATGAAACTGCCCATTATGACATCCAGAGAGGAAAAGAGAGCATCTCGGTAGATAACCACCGGCCCTCAGGCTGGTGACTTCCACACCTGATCTCTACGGCCACATAGGCATTCCACACAGCCAATCTTCCTGTCAGGGCTGGGCCTTCCTCTTTCCTTCAGGGATCTCCAAGTCCATCAAACAGTATCAGCTGACAATTTGTTTTCCCAAAGACTAAGATGATTTAGCAAAGAGATGACAGGTAGATAGGAACTAGGATCTAGGGGATGAGGCTACACTCTCACGAGGAGTTTAGCCATCCTAAAGTGGTTCCAGCAGTTACTAGCAAAACATAACCTTAAAGTGTGACTAACCCTACTTCCCACCCACTCACTAGGTCGTCACCAGTTCCTGAACACTGTAAACCAACATGTCGCCAGAGAAAAGAGACAAAGAGAAGACTAGAGGCTCACATCAATGGAACAACCCAACAGAGAGCCAGCTCGGAGGGCTTTCCTGATGATGTGGTACAGAGCGCCAGGCGGCTTCCTCAAGTCGTAAAACTCAGAGATGCCACCTGTGAAATCTTCAAATCCCTCAATTGTGGAGCCTCCAGCAAGTGCCTCATAGGAACCATTGAGCCTGTTAAAAGAAAAAAGAAACTCCATCCACAGCCACGAACAACCCAATAAGGGAACCATGGGGCATCAAAAGGGCCAATCCCAGGACATAGACTAAAGGGCATGAAAAGACCAAGTGTTTGACAGACATCCCAGGATTCCACTAGGAACAGATCCTCAGGCAGCCCTTCTCCAGGCCTCCACTCCCTTTCAAAACCAAAACCCCTTCCAGAATTGACCCTGACTGCTTGGGTTTCTGGGTTGTCCTGGCACAGTGATGAATGGGGAGCTTTCCCCTGAGGCTGGGAGGGAACTGCTAAAGATCGCCCTAAAAGAATGAGAAAGTTACTGGGGTGTCAGAATAGAGTGCCAGCAAACAAGACCAATTCAAAGAAGCCTTCAACTTTGAATGTCAATCAGGAAAATGACATTCAAGAAATGAGCAGAAACTTTGTTGAGTTTGATAGCTAAAATCATTTCTTTTCTTCATCATCATCAGCAGCATTTTAAACATTCATTCTGCCCAAGATCTTACCTTGGGGTCTGAGAGAGGAAAATATAATGGCTAGAGAGACATTCTTAGAACCAGGCTTTATGCTTGCTAAGCAAGTGCTCCAGAACTGAGCTACATCCCCAGCCCCAGAGAAGAGATCTTAAGCTCCCAGCCCAAATTTCTGTATCTCTTCAGAGGGGTGCTTTCTGTCTAGCCTGTGGATGTCTGGATCCTGGGAAAACCTTGGTCATCTCACTCTGAGTGGGAGGGGGACAGGTGAGAACCTTCAGGAGGCCCCAGCGTCTCCCGATTCCTCACATCTCACTTACTTGGCATAGGCTTTCTCCAGCAGAGCGCTCCAGAATTCACTGCCTTCTTCCGAGTGCAGAAAGAGCAGTTGTCCATTCTTGGTGGGGAGTCTGTCATCAACGACCACGTCCACCCACTCTCCATACTGCCAGAACTAGGGGTGGGAAAACACAATGTGGACCACATGCAGAAGCGGAGAGAGGCCCTTCGGTGGCCTCCTCGGATGGGGTCTCTGCTGTCAGTGAGCTAGTCTCTAGGCTTGTGAACCTTAAACACTTTATCCACACACAGGAGATGCTATATCACCCAGAAAGCCAAAGCAGGTGACTCAGACACACATCTCCTGGTCCTTAGTCCAGAGTGAGTCCCCGTACGGCCCCACGGCCTAGAGGAAGAAGGAAAGCAAACGAGGGGGCTTGAATGGATGTGTAAAGGGATGGTTCTCAAACTGGAGTGCGTACCCAAATCACCTAGGGTACTAATCTGGAGTAACAACTAAAGTACAAAAGTGGTGGCAAAGGTCTCATTCAAAGCCTAATACCTGGAAATGAAAAATGCCTGCGTAGTTCTTCTGGAAGCTCTGGTCTGGGGGGACCACTCGGTAAAGCAGTTTTTCATTCAAGGTGAGGGAGGCAATGGCTGCCAGAAGCCAACAGTCACCTGCAAGGAATCAGAAGAGACAACAGCCAGTCACTCTCACTGTCCCAGTTACTCCAGGGTTCATGTCTGTTGTAGACTGACTTCAGCTGTAGGACAATTCCCAAGAGTGGGTTATGTGTAAACAGAAATGTATTTACCTAAGTTCAGGAAGCTGACAGGATTGGTACCAGTGAGAGCCGCTCTCTGTTTCTACTTCTCTACTTGGTGCTGTGCTCGGGCATGACAGAAAAGTGAATGGGCTAAAGGGCCTGGCTCATTCTCCCACCCCTTTAGAGGAGCACTGATGCCTAAGGCCCTCTCTTAGTATGATCACACTGGGCTTGGGGCCTGGCACTGAGTCTTGGAAGGACACAGTCAACCAGAGAACACAAGGCCACTCTCCTGAGCCATGAGCTCCTGGTGAGCCCCACTAGGAGGGCTTTACTCAGGCATGGAAACTGTTCATCTCTATTGCTGAGCCTCTCTTGCATGCTGATCTCTTCAGTTCCTAGGCTCCCAATCAGTGGAATAGAAAGAGAAAGAGAGGAATTTGTCCTTTTGCCTCATTTGTTGTCAACTCAGATGCATTCGGTTGGGAGA
Organism: Cricetiscus sungorus; assembly: GCA_030556225.1. Classification (NCBI taxonomy): domain Eukaryota; kingdom Metazoa; phylum Chordata; class Mammalia; order Rodentia; family Cricetidae; genus Cricetiscus; species Cricetiscus sungorus. Next base: position 11,363,568 of record JANBXA010000730.1, read on the forward strand.
AACACTGAAGCTATTCAGAAGCGCATAAGGTATGAGAGTGAGTGAGTGACTGACAGACTGACTGACTGACTGACTGACTGATGACTGAGTGACTGACTGACTGACTGGCTGGCTGGCTGACTGACTGACTGACTGGCTGACTGGCTGACTGACTGGCTGACTGACTGGCTGACTGACTGGCTGACTGGCTGACTGGCTGACTGACTGACTGGCTGATTGGCTGACTGGCTGACTGGCTGGCTGGCTGACTGGCTGACTGGCTGACTGACTGGCTGACTGGCTGACTGGCTGACTGACTGGCTGGCTGACTGGCTGACTGACTCTGACTGACTGGCTGACTGACTGGCTGACTGGCTGACTGACTGGCTGACTGATGGATCCTTTCCCACTATAGCCTTAGGTAACAACACTTGATGCTGCATGATGTGTAGAGTATCATGGTCCTTTTATAATTCAGAATTCACATGAGAGCCTTGGTTACAACACCCTGGAGGTATTGATTAGCATGGAATCATCATAATTTGAAGCAGAAGAAGTGGGAGCCAAGCAAGGTTTAACATCCCAGGGCTTAGTGTTGGTCACTTTGAATGTCTGAGTAAGTTTAGAAGCAGAGAGAAAACTCCCTTCTGTGTGAGACGGACACCCCCAGCCACCTCCTGAGACAGCATCACTGACTCCCAGTGACAACTCCAAATGATGAGTCACAGGCCCCAGACACTACATGCTCACTGTAACCTGCTCAGGAGGAGCAAGCGTCCTGGAGGCTGTATCATTTTGCTCACACCTGTGTAGATGTTTGTGGTACTGCGGAGTCTGAGGCAAAATGTCCTTAGTGTCCCTCACATTGTATAAAACAATATGCCATCATACTGCCCAATCTGCCTCTGTCCAGCTTCCCTGCGGACCACAGGCCCTAGGAGTCTGGGGATTAGTGAAGCAGTACTTGTTTCTCTTAGTCATTCCGTTCTTCTAGCTCTATAATCTCCTTGTGTGCTCCAGGCATCACTGTCCCCAGGTGAAACATTAGACCCTCGCAACCTCAGCCAGAGAAGCCCTTTTCTGCAGTAGGCACCAGAGCAGACTCCATTAGTCAAGTACTGACACTAAGAGACTGTTATGTGCTCAGTCCTAACTGGGATGTATATGTCACTCCTTCCCCCAGCAAGGCTCGGAAAACATTGCAGAAGGCAGAGCAGGAAGATTATGCAAACCAGAAGATGGGGAAGAACGCTGTGGAATGTTGTGTCCTAGACACAGCAGAGCCATTGCATTCATGAAGTCAGCACTCTGGTTCCTGCACAGAGTCAAGTGGACAAAGTCAGTCAACAAACCAACATGCGGCACCAGTTAGACTCAGTTAGTATATTTGTTAAAGGGGGGGAGGAGAGGAGGAAGGGAGGAAGGGAGGAAGAAGCTCAGTGGTTAAGAGAACTCTCTGCTCTTACAGGGGACCTAGGTCTGGTTCACAGCCCACACATGTGGCTCACAACACTCCTTAGCTCCAGTTCCAGGGATTCTATGATTCTATGCCCTCTTCTGTCTGATCTCTGCAGGCATCACACACACACACACACACACACACACACACACACACACACACACACACACACACTTTTTGAAGAAATTTTTGATTTTTGAATTAAGTAACCTGACCTTTATCATAAAACTCTATCCCTCAGATTGATAGCAGGGAGCCGAGGTGAAGTTTAAGATGAGCGTGGAGATGGTGCCTGTCTGTATGAATGCATTGGGCTACATTGTTCCACACTACAGAAAACTTCAGAAGGGGTAAAACACGGTTAATAAACAACTTCTCAAAAGTGGAAACAGATTTCTTCCTCCCCACCCGGTTCCCCTTAGCTCAGCTTCTTCCCATGAACTCGTGATAGGATGTCATCTCTCTGCCCTTCTTTGCTTAGAAACAAAAGGCAAACCTTTCCCAGGGTGACTCCGCCCTGCCTGCCTGGTCTCCCTCCCATTGTGAGTTCAGCTTCCACTCAAACATAGAAAGCAGAGTGAACGCTCATCATTTCCCTGCCTTTCCTTCCTTATTTGTTCCACCTGTCTGTACAGTGCTTACTGCAGCCTCACCAGCTGGGTCTTCAGCCTCCCCACAAAGCCTGTCTTAAGGTTTGTTCGGACCACACCTTATTTCTTCTCTGTGTGTTCTGCAGACCTTATCTATCCCCCCTCATCTGATCACAGTGCAAAAGATGGGCTCCTAAGTCCACTTACACAGAGGCTCCATGATGCCACGATCCTTGCTATCCCTTATTAACCCCAAACCCCCAAGCCCTCCCTCCCTCCTAACTACTGCCAAGGCCACCTGATACACCTATCTCTCATCCCTGTTCCTCTCCTATCTCTTCCTGCCAAGCAGGGACATGGAGTCTCTCCTGGTAACATCCCTGGCAGTAGCTCACAAATAGAGGAGACCCAGTAAATTTTTGACAAATAAAATCATGCCAGCAAATTACCAAAAGGAATGAATGAATCATGTTCTGTCCCTGTATGAGTCAACAATAGCCACACACACACACACACACACACACACACACACACACACACACACACGTTTACACCTGGCAATCCCAGGTCTGTAATAAAATAAACAGGGCCACACATTGACTCTCACAGATCTCACAGATGACACCTGTTCTACACCAAGATGCTTGGCTACTCAAAACTCTGTGACAGAAGAAGATAGCAGCTGAGTTGGGCACAGTCCCTAAGGGAAGGGACAGAAGAAATGCTCTGTGGTGTCTCTTAAGCAGGTGGCTTTCTTAAGGGACCCAAAGAGGCCCCCTTCTGTTGTGAAGACGCACACTTTCCATCTAAGCTGCTCCAACAACTCACTCCAAGCACTGCCCAGACATTCCAGTAAAGCCCGGTGGCCAACATCTAACAGGTCTGCCCAGCCAAGAAGGAGTTTAATGTCTTCTTTCTCTTCCTTGCTCCTGGCATTTTGCAGGGTCCACCCAGCTGCTACAGTAAGCACAAAGAAATGCCATAGGTATAGACATTTGGGTCCCTGTCAATTACTACATGAAGTGTGAGTGAACCCTCTTTACAGGATGCTTTTTCTAACGTGCCCAAATGAATGTGCTTTCTTCCAAAGGTACTCTTGGAATGACAGACATTTCCTCTCCTGTTCAAAATGCATTAAACACTTGTTTGAGGGGCCTACCTTGATGGTTGAGCAGTCATGAAGTTTGGGGATCTATGTTTGTTGACAGACAAGGTAGACAAGAAAGCCTGGGACTGTCTCCATAGACAAATGCCTTCCTTCCAGCCACCTCCCAGCTAGTGATGGGTTAGCATTCCTAAGAACTTAAGTTTGAAGTAGGAATTTGATAAAAATCACCTGCTTTACTGATGGTGTGTGGTAGATTTGCTACCAGAATCTTTCTGCCCATTCCTCCCCTGTCCTTTTACCTTGGAAATGCATCTTATGCCTGGAGATCCAGAGACATCTCATAAACCCATGGCTACAATGTGGAATGAAAGTCAACACACTTGAAAGAACAGAGCAGAAGCCCAGTGTGTGTCTGGGTTTCTAAGAAGTAGCCCAGGGCTACCCATCTCTAGACTCCTGTCACAATAGAGATATCAGCCCCTTATCACCACTTGTTCAAATCACTGTGGTTAGGTTCAACAATGCTTGCAGCCAACATTTTTCCTGATATAATAACAAAGTGACTAGTATGCCTTGCAAATTGGTTCTGAAAGAACTCTGCAAAAGGAGTTCTTTAAGCTATCAGGGATAGTTGAAATATGCACATTGTTCTATATACTGGCTGGGCTGACTGGGTTCTGGGGATCCTGGCTAGGATGTCTGTCTGATCTAGAAAAAGGAGCATAGAGTGTGGAATTACAGAGAGTAACATTTGCATGTGGACCAATCCACAGAAACAGGGATGGGGAGTATGCTGAGGAAACCCAGGCCCCTCCCTCAACCCCAACAAGCATAGATATGCTTTGGGGGACAGAAAGGATGCTTCTGTGGGGGACTGTGATGGTCAGTCTTAATTGTCAATGTGATAGTCTAGAATCACCTAGTAAGAGTCAGTGAGGCTCTGTCTAGATTGGGTTGTTTGTGGACATGCCTCTCTCTTTCTCTCTCTGTCTCTCTGTCTCTGTCTCTCTGTCTCTCTGTCTCTCTGTCTCTCTCTCTCTCTCTCTCTGTGTGTGTGTGTGTGTGTGTGTGTGTGTGTGTGTGTAGGGAGGGTTCCTTGCTTATGATATTGATGTAGGATGCCCAGCCTAAGAGTGGATGGCACTATTTTCTGGCTTTGAGTCCCACACTGCATTAGAGTGGAGAGCATGGAGACAGCAATCATACATTCTTTCTCAGCTCTCGATAGCAGACATGACCAGCGGTTTCAGGTTCCTGTCTTGACTTCCCCCACAATGAAGGAATGGAACCTGGAATTATAGCCAAATAGACCTTTTTTTCCTTGAAGATGCTCTTGTGGGCGTATTTTACCATGGCAACAGGAAATGAGACTAAGACAGCAACCTAGGCATCTCTTTCTGTTTTTTCCTTACTGTAACAGAATACCTGAGCCTGAGGGGTTCTACATGGAGGGGCTACCGTAAGCTTGTGGTTCCGGGAGTATGAGAAACCCAAGAGCATGACACCAACAAATGTCTGGTGCTGCTTCAACTCATGGCAGCAAGCAAACAGGCAGGTCAGAGCATGCAGGGGAAAGGAAAGCTCGCTGTCCCGTGGTGGCTCTCACTCTGCAGAAAAACACATGGGTCCTCTAAATGACCTCATCACTCAAGGGCCTTTCCTCCCAGAACCAGCACGTGGCAAGAGTCTCAGTGGTGACTGACTATCCAAACCTCAGCAACTGGAAAGACAGTCTTGAGCCCAGACGATGTGGGGAGGGAGACAGACAGGGACATAGACATAAGAGATACATATAGAGACCAAAAGAGAAAGGTAAGCATGTTGCCAAGGAGATGGAGAAAATTAAAGAATCATAAAGAGGAGACTGGGGTTCCCCTGTCCCATCTGAGCAGGACTAACAGACAAGACTGAAGCGCCTGTCCTCTCTCTATCTAATGTAGAGGGAGCTAGGTCTCTTGTGAGTGTCAGGCAGAGCTCTGCACATTAATAGACGCTAGAGGGCGTACTGGAGACGGCCTTTCCCGCTAGCGTCTCTAGCAGCAAAGGCTGTGGTAAGAGAGCGTATGAAGAGTGAGAACCACAGAAGGGCAGGCATGTGAACACCAGGGCAAGCACATCCACAAGTGGAAGCCAGAGGGTCCTATAGGGAGAACTTTGTCTTTAAAATAAACTTCTCTGGGCTAGAGATGGCTGGGGGAGGAGGGAGTAGAAAACTCTCTGCTCTTCCAGAAGACTGGGGTTCAGTTCCTAGCACCCTCCTAGTGCCTCTGAGCCACCCACATCTCTAGTTCCTGGGGATCCAAGGCCCTCCTTTGGCTTCAGCTTCCCGCCCCCCTGTGTGATGCACATAAACTCATACAAGCACATACACATCAAAATGATTTTTTATTTTTTTTTAAGTTCTCACATTCAGAACGGATTGCCCACCCAGGTGTGACAGTGTTCAAAGGAGACTTACTGGAGATCGAGAGTCAACAGAGAGGAATACCAGTTGGTGATGCCTTTGGGTTTCACGAAGAAGTGAGTTGGAATAGGAAACCCCACTCGAGGCTGAGGGTGCTTCTTTGAAAGGGCGGGGTGGGAGGTTGACTTTAGCAAAAGGGTAAGATTCCCTTCGTGGGAATACAATCTATGATGTCGGTGTAACTCCTGTCTCTGCCCTTCACTCGCTGTGTGGGCCCAGAGAGAGAGAGCACTTCCCTGAGCCTTGGCTCACCAACTACACACTAGGAGTTTTACTAATCCCCATTGGGATGGGCACTAAGCGATCAAACGGGATCTGTAAGGGCTAGAACACGGTATGTAGCCATTAAATTATAGCTCATTAAATTACAGTTCCTCAAAGGAAAGAAAAGGCTAGAAGCAGCTCCCAAGGCAAGGGCAAGAGTCACCCAGGAAATCAAGGGGGAGGGCGTGAGGTGGACACATTAGCAACAGGGTGGATGTTGCACATGAATTTGAGATGATAAAAACCGAAAACTGACCACTGCATTTAGCAATGCGGAGATCATTGGTGACAGTGTCAGAGACATTTGCTGCTCCCGGAGGTCGAGACAGAAGGATTACTAAAAGACTAGTTTAGGCAATACAGCAAGAGCCTGCCTCAAAACACAAGCAAAACCAAACGATACATGGGCAAATAAACAAATAAATCAAAATCTGCACATGTCAATAACCACTGTCATTATGAGACATAGCTAGCAAGAACTCAAGCTTAAGGAAATTTCTCAAACATTAGGAAGAGTGGCAATACTTCCAGGCCACAGGTCCTTCCACCTGCAGAGGCTGTGGGGTGACCTCAGAAGTCAGACACAGATGAAGGACTGATGTTGCCTATGGGTAGAGCTCATGGGCATGCATATGATGCTAAGACAGGTCTGTCAGGCCCTGGTGAACCAGGAAAGACCATACAATATGCCATCACCTCTTCAAGAGACCAGCAAGGACCCAGAGTACAGTACCAGGCTCTATAAAAACTATCTGGTCTGAGCTGGGTGTTGGTGGCACACACCTTTAATCCCAGCACTCGGGAGGCAGAGGCAGGTGGATCTCTGTGAGTTTGAGGCCAGCCTGGTCTACAGAGCTAGTTCCAGGACAGGCTCCAGAAAAAAAGAAAATCTAGTCTGTCTTCTTCATTGCCAGGTCATTTTGGCCTTTGTTGTATCCACCTACCATCTTGAGAAGCAACAATTTTAAGAAGTGAGGTGCCACTTATCTTAGTCCACTTGTGATGCTAAAATAAAATACTACTTACCAAGTGGTTCTCAGCCTTTCTGATGCCATGACCCTTTAATACAGTACCTCATGTTGTGGTGACCCCCAACCATAAAATTATTTCTGTTGCCACTTTATAACTGTAATTTTGCTATTGTTATGGATCATAATTTAAATATTTGATATGTAGGATCTCTGATGTATGACCCCTGTGGAGGGGTCATGACCCACAGCTTGAGGACCAGTATATTAGGTGGTTTATGAACAACACTGATCTGTTTCTCCCAGTCCTGCAAGCTTAAAGGCAGACTTGTTATCTCCTCCTGGTTCATAAATGAGGGATTTCTTCCCATATCCTGACATGATGGAAGGGAGACAGGATTAGTGTTCTTATGAGCACTAATTACACTCATAAGGGCCCCACCCTAAAGCGTGGGAAATAGGATTCACTAGACTTCAGTATTGGATAAAGTGTGGTTTATTCAGAGAGAATTCACTTACACATGAAACAGATGACTGTCACTGGTTCCTGGTCCACGGATACCACCCAGATGCTCTCTGCAACCCTGACCAGGAACAAGAGAGCGAGCTGGGGTCCGGGACCCCTGACCTAGCCTCCCTCTTCACATCCACACCTGTGACCATGCCCAAGTGGGCGTGGTCAGTGCAACAGGTACAGGTAGGGTGGATATCTCACTACTCTACCCTCTTGACTTGATCATCTCCTTACATCCTCAACTCCTAACACTACCACACAGGATGTTGAAATTTAACCTGAATTTTAAGGGGACACAGAGACCATTCATCCATATAATAGCCCTCACATTGAATACCTGGAGGAGGGAGACAAGGACCTAAAACAGGAAGAGTCATGATACCCTTGGCTGGATTTTACTTCCCTCCCTCCCACTCACTGCCACTAGAAATGGGACACCCTAGCAAGCCAAGAATAGTTGAGAAAAACAGTCTCACTGATTACACATTCAATTGCAATGCACAGATTTTGACCTCGCTAACAAACACTTGTTTTGGGTTTTCTTTTCTTTTTTTTTTTTTTTTTTTTTATTCATCTTCAATATTTTATCCGAGTGGAGGCACCCTTTGCCTGCTCTTCCTCCAAAAGACTGCTCGAAATGTTTTTACACACAGGCGGCCAATTTAGCTCTGCACTTCACTGCTCGGCAATCACGAAGCATCCTTCCTCCCTCCTGTTGGCGAGCATGCCTTTTCAAGCCCATAGCATTTCATTCATGCCATTTTGGCTGCATCAAAACACACACATTCTTTTCACTGCCCCCAATTTTGTTGAGAATTTGTTGTATCTCCGCCTAGACTGGAAGCCTGCTGGGGGTTGATGGTGGCTTCATCCTCCTCCCAGACACCAGCTTACAATCTGTGTCATCACTTCTGGGTGAAGCTGTCAGAAGTGAATTGACCGTGCATGCTCTGACCATCTAGGAGGCCCTACAGTGTAGCTCATTTGACAAGTTTTCTCTGACAGAAACACATGTGGCATGTGTTGATACTGTGGGAGACAAGAGCCAGGCTTACATCAGAGCTGTTCTCTTGGTGAGAAGAGACACATAATGAGTTACTGTAGGGTTCTCAGCCATAGCATGGTTGACATTAAGGAATGGATATTTTGTTAAGGTGGAAGCCATCTTGAGTGTTGAGCAGTGGACCTGACTTGTAGCAATGGATGCCAATCGCAGTGCCCCCCCATGTGACAATCAAATATTGATATAGATACTGCCAAGTGTCTTCTAGGTGAAAAGAAGGGAGATCAAACATGCATATACACCACACACACACACACACACACACACACACACACACACACACACACACCACAATTAATATTGTAAATGTTACTAATGGAACTCTCATGATATATCTCTGCCTGACACCACCAGAGTTTTCCAAGACCTACTTTCTTCTTTCCCTTGCCTTTTCTCAGGTCTGCCTTCTCTGGTTAAACACTTTTTTATCAGTTAATGGAAGCCTGTGCCCCGTTCCTCCCACTAGAACCCACACCAACAGTGTGTTTCTTCTTACCCAGCTTCCAATAGCCATTTCTCTGAAAACTCTTAGGACATGGTGGTGGCTCAGGTCCACCTGGATTTGTGTGGTTGGCCTCTTGGCCTCCAGTAGACCCTTCGAGACACACAAGCATAACATTCTTTGCTCTCTTCAAACAAAAGAGATACCATCTTTCACTCCTGTGAACAGAGACAAGCTTGACATTTCAGAACCCACCTACACTGGAGGCCTGAACCATCCTCTGAGGTCACCCTTCACCTTTGCCCTCTCCCAAGGCCAGCCTGGTAGCACCTGGCTCCAACTCAGCTCTGGCCTTTGGCATCTTCATAACACCTGTTATCTCTGAGATTATTGTCCCTTGCCCCCCAAAACATATCACCACCTGGTAGCCATGTTTGTGCAGGTTGGCCAGAAGCGGTCACTGAATTCCGTGCACCTCAGTGTTGTCCTCTGTAAAATGAGTCTGTGACAGCTTATCATACAGGGCCAATTGATACTGACATATATGTGTGGGTAAATATATTATAAAATTATAAAAATATATAAGATGACATGTTCCTTTTCAGGTACAAAGCATATATATTTTTATGTCTGTAAATATACAGTTTATGAAATTTATATTAAAATTGTATATTACATATTAATGTCACATATATTGTTTCTCAAGTGCCACAGACTACATATATCATGGGGTCCCATAAGATTGTAATGTAATTTAAAAATTTTCGCCACCTAGTAACAGTGAAGCCTCTGTAGCCCGTGCAACCCACTATACTTGGTCCTATGAAAAGCTAGCAGGTGTAAGTATACACAAAACATAGTGCTTGATAATAATAATAATAACTATGTTGTGGCTTGTGTATTTACTATGCTATAATTTTTAATCATTAGTGTGAACTCCTACTTGTAGAATTTATTGTAAACTTTATCCCATGTTATCTTAGCAGCAACTTCATACATCTGCGTTTACCACGTTTCCTAAAGACACCACAGGGTTACGGGCACCATTTTGTTTGTAAGTACACAATACTGGCATATCAGCAGGTGTCTCAGAATCTGCCTCTATCATTAGATGGTGTGTCACTATTTATCTCTGGTTGGATAGAGAGGACATCTATGTAGACAACATAGACATAAGTAGCATGAACCAGGAAGCATGGTATTTGTGGAGACCAGGTAAATGCCTTCATTAGCCTTCTCCTATGGGTGAGTGAGCATCTTTCTCCCTGACCCCATCCACCAATACAATTCCAGAGAAGCAAGAGTGAGGGAGAGTAGTAAGGTGTGGTCTTCACTAGAGCAGGATGTGCAGGGACCAAGGGCTCTTTTGCTTCTACTCCAGCTGGCTCACAGAGAAAGCCAACATGGACAACTCGCATGGACTCAAGCAACTCCCTGGGTTAGAAAAGAAATGAGCCACAACTAGATAGAGATTCCTAGATGACGCTCCAAAAGCCCTTCATCTTCCTTGAGCCTTCAAAAGAAAAGGGACAGGAGACTGCTACGCCACGCCAGCAAGGAGCACAGCAGATCCCTGAGGGCACCAGGACACTCACACACCAACAGCCCACCCCCCACACGCTCAGTGCCATCTTGAGAGAGAAGGGCAGAGGGGTTCTCGCCCCTCTGAGACGCTGGGGCTACAGTTGCATTTATTGAATTGGACAGAATTATAAACCAGATTGGACTACATTTAGTTTGCCACTTCTCTGACCAGGGCTCTTGAGAAAGATCAAAATGGTTTGAGATATCAAACATGTCCTCATGACCAATCCCAGGACTAGCAGAGTTCACTGGAGAGGCAGCTGGAAGTGCACTTAGGTAACCTTAGTGATGTCTCCTCCAGTCAGCAACTACTTCTCTCAAGAAAAGGCTCAAAACGAAAAATTCTTTGGCCTCGCTGTATCCAGGGCAAACAGTATCTTCCAAACCTCCTGAAGTCATGGAGGTGGAGAAAGGCTTCTACCAGAGTCTTAGGGTCTCTTTACCTTCGCTGAAGGGACAACATGTATACAAAGACATGCTCCTGTGAGCCCCTCACTGGGGCTCTGCTCTAAGTGGGTAACCCGTCACCACCAGCCTGCTGAGTCATCTTCAGAAGACCCTTTCCCTGCCTGCGCATCCTATCAGCCTGTAAAGTGTCTTTAGAATTAACAGACCTTGTTCATCTGAAAATCTCCCACGTGCCATAAATCCTGCTGAAGTTCATTTTGAATGGGGGAAACAACCCAAATATTCTCCCAACAAATTCTTGAAAAATAAAGATGAGGAAAACTCATTGTAGACTCAGCCCCTCATCCTCCAGCAGCTCCCCCACTCACGAATGCCACACCCTCATTGCTAGAGTGCACAAGGCTAGAACAGTGCTTTCTTGTACTGGGCGTCTATACTTTAAACCGGATAAATTACAAGTTTTATACCCACTTACAGATGAGTACAATTGAGCTCCATGGTCAGACAATCAATGCCCAGCCAGGCGATGAGCTTGCTGTCCCTCACATACCCTTAGGGCCAAAAGCTGAAGGCAGCATCATCAGCACCATTTGAAACAGATGTCTACACCCCTGCACAAAGGATTGGCCCCTCCTCTCCACCTCCCACAAGCAGCTTCTCAGCCTCTCCTCAACTCCACTTCCCATTTGCTTCCAGAACGTGCCCTCTCCCCACCTTTTCTAACACTGAGCTCACCCTGCCACCTACCTCATATAATAGCATCTGGCAGAGACACAAAACAGTCACTACCTCTCAGAGCTGTTAGGAAGATAAGAATAAGGTAAGATGTGGGAAGCATCTAGCTTATGACTGACACACGGAAAGCCCTCAATAAGCCTCCCCATTATTCTCTATTATCACCCAACAATTAACCCAAACATGGGCGTCCCCCCAAAAAAGTGAATCAGCAGACATTTATGTCCTGTCCACTACCTAGAACTAAGCAAAACTGATGATGACGGTAGGATGATGCTGTGGTCTCCCTGAGTCACTCCAGGTTGATTAGGAAGCAAGGCTGTAGGCTGACTCCCATCCACCCATGCTTGTCCCCACTCGGTCTCCTCCCTCTAACAAGCAATGCCACCCGTGATGCCACCATTCCAGCCTGGAAGCCATGATTTCCTCTCCCTCACCTTCCCCACATCTAATTGTTTCCCAAATGCCTCTAGAATCCTGACTCCCGAGCCATCTCCTCTCATAAGGCAACTTGAAGGGACCCCTTCCTCTGAATAGTCAGGATCTAAGAGCTATAATTGGGAAATTACAAAAATTATCAGAATACAAAAATAAAGTCAAACACCCACTTCCATTTCACATTAGAACCAAGCAAGCCAGCACACCTGCAAACACAAGGCCAAGGGGTAGCACAGTGCCTGGTGTGGTTTGCACATTCGAGTCCCCTTCAAAGTTCAATGGGATCTACCGCTCATTGGAGCTTTTTCACAGGAAACTGAATTTTGAGAGGTCAGCCCTCACAAAAAGGGTTAGCTACCCAAGAGTTGACAGGATTACCATGTTTTTCCCTTCTTCCCAACGTCATGTAGGGACACAGTGTGCCTTCCAAGAGTACACAGCAACAAAACACCATCTTGGAGGTGGGCACACCAAATCTGCAGCATTTTCAGCCAGGTGCATTTCTGTGACTCGTGAGTCACCCAGTCTGAGGTGTTTTGTGTTAAGGGGGAAGTGAGATCTTGGAAGAACCCAGAGACTTGTGTGCTTTCAAGATCTTGCTTTGACAGTCCGAATGAGACTCCAAGGGTGTTGCGCCCTTGTCTCGTGTGTGGCAATTATTTCCTAAGTATGGTAAGCTGTGAGAAAAGTGTTTCAGAGTCACTCATATCATTTTGATAATTTGCTATGAAACGAGAGCTTCCGAGTTAATCGACAGTCCCATCCACACCTGTGGCTATCTGAAGATAGCAAGAGTTTCTCCTACTGCAGCTGTGTCCTGCCTAGGGGCCCCATTCTACACACCCCACATCTGGCCACACACACATCTGCTAAAATCCTCCATGGTTCCCCATTATCCGAAGGAATAACATCCATGATTCTTCAAATTCACACAGCGTCAAAGCCTAGCGGGGTCTGGCACTGTGCAGCCTCTACAGGCCTTCCTCCATTTGCCCTATCCCACTCATCCTTGCAGACCCCTCTAACGTACTTGCTCTTCTAGGTGAAAGGGCTTTTTTTCAAATTTCTGCTGCCAGGAACCCTCACACCCCACCCACCTAAGCCAGAGGAGGAAAGACAGGGCCTGGTTTGCTAGCATGAGAAAGAAACTTACGACCCGTTCAAATGAACGAAAGAGTCATGAATGCTCTTCCTGATTCTGTCGAGCATGTCAGGCAACCCATGTGGTCCTTCCCCTTTGAAGCCAGGCCCCAGTGCCATCAACCAGCCCCTGCATCTGCAACTGTAAGTGAAGGCTCTACGGCGGCTTTCTGGTATACCGTTCCGACCCCATGGCCACCTGACAGCGAGATGCCACTGGTCTAGAAGTGAGACAAGAGTCAATCCTGTGCAGTGCACATCCAAAACTCCTCAGGGGCCCAGTGCCAGGCTCTCCGTGGGAGAAGGGGCACTGGGTTCACCCTTGGAGGAGAGCTACTTTCAAAAACCAGCCCTGAGTACCCTGGTATTGTTCCTGACTGGTGACAGCATACTCCCTTATAGCAACTATAATTTATGTCCTCAAAAATAACTCTTTCCAGATGTACTACATATAATAACACACACTAAATAATGTGCTTCTGCTGCCCCAAAGGTGGCCTCTCACCTCCACTCCTGGTTCCCATGGGTGACTCAGGAACGCTCCTCCGACCTGCCGGCAGATCTGCAGTAGTGTAGGGCAGCTCAGCATGGAGGACAGCTCTAACAACAATGGCATTTGCCCAAGGACCGTTCTGAGCCTGGGGTCTCTGCTTCCAGGAGCTGTAGAGTAGCCCAGACTTAATGTAGTCACAAAAAAGGGGGGGTACAGAAAAAGGTAGCAGGCCATGTGTGAATGCAAGCCTGTCGTGCTTTATCTTTGAATTATCAGTGGCGAGGAAAGGAAAGAGAGAATACTTCACAGCCAAGAGAACTTCCTAGAATTATTTCAGAGCACTTTGGAGTTGTATAGGAGGCCCTGTAGACCAACCCTCATCTAATATGAGCTATTGTTGAAGAAATTAAACTCTTCGGTATGAAACTGTTCAGGGAGTTCCTATACCCCCCACCACCACCACATAAATCAGACCTTTATGCTATTGAGAGAGAAGGAATTTCTTAGCAGATTATAAAAATGAAACTGATTCACCAGGGCAAGGACATTATTAGGTAAATATAGTCAATGGGGTTTATGTAAATACATCACAAAGTGCCTGGCTTGCTTACTGTGTTTAACTATAATGCCCTTTGAAATTAAAACACACACACACACACACACACACACACACACACACACACACACACACACACAGAGCAAACTTCTGTAAGACAGGTGTAACAGGAAAATACTGAATACTAAAGTAGGGTGCTAAGATTCAGTGAGTAGCACCAGCCACAGTTAAAGCCAAGGACAGCTTTGCTTAAAGCTCATTCCAAAACTGGCTGGAAAGTGGGTGGTGCTGGGAAGCCAGTGGGAGACTTCCGGTGGGGGCGGGCACGTGGGTTCTTAAAGTATATCACTTGTTAAACACAGAGCAGCAGGGTGCTCTCCCTGGAAAGTATGGAAGGCTTTCTGACTGCAAGCAACTCTGAGGTCAAAGAGCAAGAAGGTGTACAGATCAAAAAGAAGACATTTATAGGCTGGGTAAATATCCTGAGTACAGTTCTTAAGGGTAGAAAACCAGGAGAGAGGAAGAAAGCTGAGCCCTGGACAGGGAGGCAGGGGACCCTGCAGAGGAAGTGTTGTCACCCAAAAGTCACTAAACACTTCCTCTAAAACTCATTTCACAGGTGCTAATTGAGCAGCTACTCTGGACCAAGAATGACTCTGGACCTAAGAATCGAAGGAGTTTGTGGGACGCATATTTTACCTCTTGACAGGGAGGCTCCGACCAACTTCTGGGATAAGGGATAGCACAGCCCAAAGGTCACCAGAAACATTAGAGATCGCAGTCAATAGGTGACAGGAAGGAACCAGGCAAGAGAAAGCATCCAAAAGATAGGATGCTTTGAATGGCTCATGGACTAGCGCCTACTTCTGTGTGTCAGATTGGTCGCCTCGAGGAAGAAGGATGCAACTGTGTTATCCCCTGTGAGCAGGTGCAGTGAGTTCATTGCAGCAGGGCCAGGCTCTTGTGAATCCTGATTCTGGTCCTCACACAGTGGGAATTGGGTTCTTAGGGGCTGCAGTACACATCTCTGAGCAGCAGCCCCAGATGTAACTTTTGGAGCCTCCAGTAAAACCCCAGAGTTCCCTGCTGTGTGAAGGACCCGTGCATGGCCTGAGGCTTCACCCATGCTGCCTGTCCTCAGCCTGCATCCTTCTCTTCCTGTTCAGTGGCATCCCGGAGCCTGCACACACAGGACTCCAGGTTTCTGAGGTTCGGGACGTTGAATTGCTAATACCTAGTGCCCCATCAACTTCTCTGTCCTCACTAGTCCAAAGTCACCTGCAACTATGTCCTCTAACCAGGCATGTGTCTTGGCCTGGTGTCTGAGGTGGGAGTTCCTGAAGCACTGGGAAGAGCACAGAAGCCCAACCACTGTGGCTTGCCAACAATGGAAATCTCTTCTCTGGGTCTCCAAGTGACCCCCTGAAAATGCAAGCCATGGGCGGGAAGCAGGCAGCCATGCTGCCAGTGGGTCACAAACAGTGGCATCTGTGGGGTATACACAGCAGAGCAGATGGGTTTCAGACAGCCCCTGTGTAGGGATCTACCTACCACACTGTGCAATGTGGCTTGCACATCCAAACTAAGGCTTCTCAGCCAAGACAGAGCCTAGAGAGAAGTCTGTAGGCCCATAGACCACCTCCCCGTGAGGAGAAGAGAGTGTCGGAAGACTCTGAAGCTCACCTGCACCTTTTACAGTTGAGAACTACTCTATATGAACATATAAAACCAGAATACACTTTAAAAAAAATTGCTCTCCTGATCTCTCCTGATCTTAACCTTGCCCATGTCATGGTCTCGATGACAGCTCAGGGAAACCAGAAATTTCATCTCAGAATAGTGATTCTAAATGCATAGAATAAAAGGTAGTAGTGTAAAAATCCGATCCTATTGAAAATTATTCAAAAAACTGAAATCATAATGTTTGTGCTTCATTCATGTCTTAAAAGATATGGGCAAGTGCATAAGAAATGTGATAGGGAGAAAATATTGGGCAGAGTGACACTTTCTATAGTTGTAGCAATTGTTCTATGATATGAAAAATAAGTGTCTGGGGTTGCCAGCCGTGTTTTTCAGCACCTTCAGTCCTACCAGGAGGAAAGAGGTAAGCGGGGGGTGGATGGAACTAAGTGTATAACATAGAATTCTTCCATGCTCTTGAATAATGGCCAACACGAATCTCTTTTAATAACTCACCATGTCACAGTCGCATCAAATGTTAATGCCTGCCCCCAGTACCTTTGTTCAGAGTGGAAAGGTGAGGGGGACACAGTGGAGCAGGACACGAGTGTGTTGGAGACTACGAGCAGAAAGACGCCATCAGAATCAAACTTACCAATGTCCCACCTCACCTCACTGGGCCGCATGGAACTGGCCTCTGCAGTGTTTCCTGCCTCCGGGAGGTCTGACCCTATGCTCTCCAGATTCACCCAGCCAACGGCGCCCCTTGTGCTAGCAAAAGCTTCCCCAGTTGCTCATTAAAAGTAAGCATCCAGACCTGGCGAATTGATTTACTTCTCCCCAGTCCTGGAAGGCCATTTCAGATCAGAAGATGTCTTAAGGTTGCTGACACTGCTCTCAATTACTGTTGAGCGCTTATGCCCATCTCGGCTGCAGGAGTCCAGGCCCTGCTCCATAGGGGGTGCTGGCTCCCAGAAGAAAATGAATGCAAGGGCTGTATCTGGAGGGTGAGGAGTTTAGGTCATCGCTAGCGGGCTTCCTTTATCTTTAGCAACATGAAATGTTCCACTCTTTCCCTTTTTGAAACATGAATACTGAATATAAAACCCTATTCAATAAAAGTAACAAAGATGAATAAGACATCAATTCCAGAGAGGTGAAGAGAAAACCCCGGACCATAGAGAAAGGGGGCGAGCATTGTGGTGAGACAGGTGCGCATCGTGATAGGGTGTTACAGTGGACTGCTATGACTTAACAGTCTTATGATGGGGCAGAGGAACACTATGGTGGCACAGTAGTGCACTGTGACGGGACAATGGAGCACCATCTTGGGATAGTGGAGTACTGTAAAGGGACAGAGCATTGTGATGAGTCGATTCACCTTGTGATAATTATTTATTAGAGCATTGTGATAATACAGTGGAGAGCCTTGAGAGGAATCCCCAGAGCAAAGCATTGTGCTGGGACACTGGAGCACTCTTACAGAACAGTGGAGCACTGCGGTGGCAGAGTAGAGCACTGGGGTGGGATAATGAAACACTGTGATGAGAAAGCAAAGGATTACAGTGGAACAATGGAGCATGGTGACGGGGCAGTGGAGCACTGACAGGATAGTGGATCACTATGATGAGACGGTGGAGCACTACCGTGGGATGGTGGAGCACTACCATGGGACAGTGGAGCACTACCATGGGACAGTGGAGCACTACCATGGGACTCAGAGGAGTCTGGGACAGAAGGATCATGAGTGCATGGTCCACCTGGCTTCCAGACTGAGTCTGAGGCCTGTCCGTACAACTTAGTAATATTCTGTCTTAAAATGAATTTTTAAAGGAGGGAGGGCTGGGGCATAGCTCAGTAGATCCATTCCTGCCTGGTATGCCCAAAGCCCTGGGTTCAACCACCCGTACAACAAAAATAAAGAAATGACCTCTCTTTAACATGTAAGCCAATATTAAAAATTTTAATTAAGAAAAAATAAGTGCTAACAGTGGGCTCTGGGACAACAACAAAACATTAAGCGACCATTACTCCCTGCCATACTCAACAAGTGAGTGTCAAGTTCCCTGGGACTTGGGAAGGTGAGCTATCCAGTGAGGACTCTTTTCTCATAGTTCAGGGCCGGCCCTGCCTCAGACACTAAATATGATCTTGATAAACAGGGAGGGACCCAGGCCCTTTCCCAGACACCTGTCCCGCCCGTCCGTCCACCCGTCCGTCAGTCCAGGTGCCCCATGGCCCCTTCCCTCCGCCTCTGAGGTGACCGATCCACTTGTTTTGATGTGAGCGAGAATCAGGGTTCATTTCCTGCGCGTCCAGCTTGGGGCTTCATCCGCCACACACGTTCTCCATGGTAACGCTCCAGCCCCTTCTGAAAGCCCTCAAATCTGCTTGCTTAACAGTAATCAAAGGACAATCCTACCAAGTCAGTCGATGGAAAGGCATTCATTAACCGCCTTTCCCAGAGTTAAAAGGTCTCTAACGAGGAGCCATTGAAAGCAGACATTCAGGGTTGTGTTTCCCTGGGCTGTGGACTAAATTAGGCTATTTCACTTGAAGGAAAAGGGCAGGGCGACCTCACCCAGAGCAGGCAAAAGGTCAGGGCATTCTCCCCTCTGGGAGCCTCATGCCAGAGCTAGAAAGACGCGGGTGGGAGTGTGGGAGTGGGGCGCTCATGTGTGGCACCCCAATTGTGCTTCGTGCTTTGTACTCACTCTGCCTGAGTTCGAACTAAGCTATTTGCTGTACTCATTAAAGGACGGCCTATTGCAAGCATTTAAAAATCAAGTGCCCTGCAATTTTCCACGTCGTGATGGTTTCCCACAGGCTGAGGAGAGGTTTTCTAGGCTGCATAGAGGAAGGGCAGAAAACTGTGCTAACAAACAAAAGGTCAGGGGGTGGGTGTGAAAGGGGGGTGTTATTATTTTCATCGGGTGGAGTGTCTCCCTCCCTCCTTTCTTTCCTTCCTGTCTTTCTTCTTTGCCTTCATCTCTAATTTATATTGCACCTGTCCACTAACAGGTGCCAAGGCACTATGAAGGCCTAGCAAGCTCAATTGAGGATCCCATTGGGCCATAAAACCTATGAAATTTTGTCCAGCTCTCTGTAGAAACTCCCATCAGGGAGGCTCTGGGGTTAAAAAGGCTGGAGATCAACAGAGCTAACTTGTTACCAAGGATAGTCTATGCTTCTTCCTATTTTACAAGATATATACATTTGAAATATTTATATATCAGAACTGTGGAGCCATGTAGTATGAAGTGTATGTGTATGTGAGATGTGTGGTGTGTGTGTGTGTGTGTGTGTGTGTGTGTGTGTGTGGTGTGTGTGTATGGTGTGTGTCTGTGTATGTGTGGTGTGTGTGTGTGTGTGTGTCTGTGTATGTGTGGTGTGTATGGTGTGTGTGGTGTGTATGGTGTGTGTGGTGTGTGGTGTGTGTGTGTGTGTGTTTTCTGGTGGCAGTGGGGGTTCAGCCTAGGCCCTCCTGCATGCTGTGTAAGCACCCTACCACTGAACCCCACCCCAGCCCTAAGAACAGTATCTCTGAATGTTCTCTCATATTAAGAAGATGTAGTCACACAAGCTCCCAGTGATGCTATTCCTACAAGCCAATCTTTATTTTTCTTTTAAAGAAACAGGACAACAGTTGTAGCTAGTTTGCATTTAAACAGCCATTTAAAACTTGATATATTTGCAGTTAAATTTTGCTCCTTAACAATATTCTGATTTAAAATAATAAAAAAAAAAAAGTCCTATTAGGGTTGTTCCTCAGTGGATAGAAGGTTGGCCTAGTACACCAAAGGTCATGGGTTCAATCCTCAGGCCTGTAATCCCAGATGTTTCAGAGATGGAATTTAGTGGGTAACCCCACGCTCAACCTCTGGCCCACTCAGGATAAATTTTAACCCCATCAAAAAAAATTCCTAGGTATGTCTCTGCATGTTATCAGCATATTTAAACTCTGACGAAAGGATATTAAAAATTAGTGCCTCAAAATTGCCTTGAATGATACTGTTTGGAAATGAGATACAAGCTTTGTAATCGGGAAAGTGAGTTCTTACTGGGTTTTGTCAAACTCTCCTCATGAGTAAACTTTGTTTATTTATTTATTAGTTTTGGTGCTAGGGATTAGACCAGGGCCCTCTTGTATTGTAGCATGACCGGATTGGTGAAGCTACACCCCAGAGAGCCTAAAACATGGAAAACCAAGATAAAATTATTCCCCAAAATGAACCACTGCTGGGTTAAAAGGCATGTGAGACTTGAGGAAATGGTGGGTTCGGGGTTTCTTTGTTGTTGTTGTTTTGTTTTGTTTTGTTTGGGGGGGTTGTTTGTTGCTTGTTCATCTGTTTCAAGGATGGAACCCAGGACCTCACCCTGCGTTGGTACCCATTCCTCCCACCAGTCCTCACCACCCCCCCTAGAAGGAGGTTCTTGGTTCCAGGATCCCAGGCTTGTGAAAGAATGTTTGGCTGGAGAGATAAGATCATGTTTTCTTGCTAATGATGGAGGCATCTCCTGTGCTGTAATTATGCAGACAGGGTCACTCCACGGCAAGCTCCGCCTGCTTAAGGACAGCTATGGAAAACATCACAGGTGTCTTACTATGGGTCTGTAACACCAGCTCTTCACTCTATCGTGAGAGAAGTTCAGTGGGCTGGCAGAAAATCGCTGGCTAAGGGAAGCCAACATTGAGACCTGCTGTGAAGCACACAGCCGCAAAAACAGGAGCCCGTGTGTGCGTAATTTGGTTGGCCGCATCCAACAGCTTAATCTGGTGTTGCTCATTCCACACACTCACCTGCCCTCGCCCTAAATAAACAGGGCTCAACCCAGTTACTCACCTAGACCCCCTTGGCAGATGTCTGTGCGTGTGGCTCCACCAACAATAAACTGAGGGTTGGGACACAATTCCTGAAAGTAGTTTAGGAGAAAACACAAGTCAGAAGATGCTGTTTAATGGCGGAGGCAGAGTGAGTAAAAACATCAGTGAAGAATTCAGACCTGGAAGAAGCCTAGAAGCTTGTCTACTACTACACATATGTGCTTCTCTCCTCTCCCAGGTCTGTGAGACCAGAGAGGGTAAGACACCAGAGTCACACAGCTACTGGTCCACAAGACAAAAGCTGGAGCCTAGAACCCCTGTAATGACCAGGGATCTTGACTGCTATGCACACTAGGTGTGTGGGTGCATGGATAAGCGGGTGTGGAAAGGCTTTGGGGTGTGGTGTGGTGTGGTGTGGTGTGGCATGGCGTGGCATGGTGTGGCATAGTGTGGCGTGGTGTGGCATGGCATGGCGTGGTGTGGCGTGGCGTGGTGTGGTGTGGTGTGGTGTGGTGTGGCAGGAGAAAGGCAAAGGCTGAGATGCTAGTACAATGAGATATGACCTTGCCTATTTGGACAACACCCCTCTTTACACAAAGAGCTAAATAGAAGGCTGTTTGGCAAAAGGCAAAGCATGCTGTGGACATTCCTTAAACATATGACTGAGCAGCAAGGGTCTTGTAGCTAATCCACCCCAAGGGTGCCAGAGAGGATGTCAGGGATCAAGGATGAGGTGTCAGGGAGGACCATTTCCAGACAGGAGAGCTCAGATCTGATAAGGTCATATGCACACCTAGATCTGCCATTTCCCAGATTCCACTTGGTATCTGCCCACGTGTGATGTCACCATAGACCAGAAGGAGGGACCAGGCACTCAGTATGTGTTCAACCTTTTTCTTCTGTTTACCTAGGGAGGACCTGCTGGGCTGCATTCTGGGTCTTCCAGTGTCACAGCAGGAAGGGGAATAAAAGTGAAGAAACGGAAAGGCAGACTGCTGGCCTCTACAAGCTTTTGGTTTACACAGGCAAATCAAGCTGACACCATTGGGAAACGGGGAGAAAGAGCGTGCATTTTAAAAGTCCAGGGTAAATTCTGGCTGACCAGCTGGCCAGGTGAAGGTGATGGCTGTCGGCTGGAAAGGCAGGCTCTGGTACAGTCTGCAGAGGCGTGTCCAAAGAAGACAGTCATCCTGGACATAAGACAAGTTGTTGAGGGGAAGGTGTGGGACCTCAAGCGACCACGGGAGCTTGAACTACACTTCCTGAGAGGCATCAAACCGATGGGCTGCACTATAGGGAGGGAGGGGTGGCTGGCTACACAGTGAGAGTCATTGCTTACTGCACAGACATGAACAAGCGACAGACCCAACAAGGTGAGAAGCTAGAAAGTGCGCTGAGCAAAAAGGGCAGGGCCCAGGTGGAGCTGTGAACAGGAGTTCCATCCTACTGTAGCAGATGGAACCTTCTGGACGGCAGCCAATATGAACCTGTCAGCGCCTGCCTAGATGGCCAGAAACAGCCCCTCTCCGCCACCACCCCTCTCTCCTACCCCAGCTATTATTTTTTATTTACATTTTTTGTTAAGAAAGTAACTCTTACTGATGGACAAAATTATAATAGTAACCAAAAAAATAAAAACCCTCCCAGTTTTGCTTTTTATTCTTAACATTTCTAAAACATTCTTCAAAAAGCTGTCTTTGACATGATAGCACATTTTCATGCATGTGCGTGTGTCTTAGTCAACTTTCTATTCTTATAACAATATGTTTGGGATAATCAGCTTACAAAGAAGAAAAGTTGTCAGGCATGGTGGTCCATACCCACAATCCCAGCACTTGGAAGAATAAAACAAAAGATCATTACTTTGAGGGTATATTAATGAGGAGGTAAGAAGAAGAAAGAGGGGGAGAGGGAGGAAGAGGAGGAAGGAGAACCTCATTTGGGCCCACATCTTTGGAGGTCGAGGCATGAACAGTTCTACTACGTGGGAGTCTGTGGTGAGGCAGACAGCTTGGTAAGAATGTGTGGTAGAAGAGGCCTGCTCACTGCTCACAGCCAGGAAGAAGAGAGAGGGAGAGAAGAGCCCAGGGTCCTCATGCCCCCTTCAAAGGAGCACTCTCAGTGACCCCTCCCTCTCGACTCCTCCCTCTGCTGGGCACAACTTCAAAGTAAGGGGTGGGCACCCTAGAAAAGATGAGATGCAAATGATAACCCCTCCATGAGTGTGTGTGTGTGTGTGTGAGAGAGAGAAGCCCCCTCTGTGAGCGTGTGTGAGTGTGTGTGTGTGTGAGAGAGAGAGAAGCCCCCTCTGTGAGCGTGTGTGAGTGTGTGTGTGTGTGTGTGTATGAGAGAGAAGCCCCCTCTGTGAGCGTGTGTGAGTGAGTGTGTGTGAGTGTGAGAGAGAGAGAGAGAGAGAGAGAGAGAGAGAGAGAGAGAGAGAGAGAGAGAGAGAGAGAGAGAGATCACACATTCTTTTACATCTTTTGTAAAGCAGGGTTTTTAAGTTTCATTGAAAGTGTCATGGATCACTCAGCCAGTCCTCCAGTGAGGGAGGTTTGACTTTTGCTCTGTTTTGTTTCTATCTTTTGCAGTCTCTGATGGCAAGGGAAAAGAGGACACAGTGGGCCAGAGGGATGGATCTGCGGGCAAACACATCTGCCATCAAGCCTGACAACCTGAGTTCAGTTCCTAAAGTCCCATGTGGGAAAGAGAGAAACAACTCTTCACCTTCACACAACGATGAAACACTTGTACACACGAGAGACACACCACACATACACACCACACACACTATATACACATATCACACACACACACAATACAACACACCACACATGCACACCACACACACTATACCACATACACACAATACAACACACCACACATACACACCACACACACTATACCACATACACACAATACAACACACCACACATACACACCACACACACACTATATACACACATACCACATACACATATACACAACACACCCACACATACCACATACACAACACACATATACACCACACACACTATATACACATACTACACTCACGCACACATACAACACACCATACATGCACACCACACACACTATATACACATATACCACATACACATATACACACCACACACACACATACCACATACACACACACCACCACACCCATATGCACCACACACATACACACACACAAACACAAACACCACACATATAAACACTACACACACACACACACACACACACACACACACACACACACTAAATATAAAAGCTGTAGCTACAACCTGCTCTCAGGTGCCCAGAAGTTGCATCTTCTAGACCATTATTTCCTGACAGCTAAAAGGTGGAGGAATTTGAAAAACTAATTGAAAATAACAGATTGGAAACTCTTTTAATTTAAATTTTGCCTTAAAAAGGAGGTAACTTCACTGGGCATTGGTGGCGCACACCTTTAATCCCAGCACTCATGATCTCTATGAGTTTGAGGCCAGCATGATCTACATAGTGAATTCCAGGACAGGCTCCAAAGCCACAGAGAAACCCTGTCTCAAATTTTTTTAAAAAAAATTCCTAAAATAACTCTCTCCTAAACAAATGTTTTTTTTTAATCTATCCATTCCTGGTAATATTCTGCTAATGGATGCAGTGCCCAACTGCCCCTAAGCTGTATCTCTACACCAGAGAGTCTTGCAGCAGGGTAGTGGCTAGTACAGACACTCCCATCTGGTCAACGTGCAGATACTCTGTGTTACTGGAGTGCTCGGCCACAAATGGGACAACTGTATCACTTCTTCCCTCAAGACTCAGGGACCATCTCAGAAGAGGATCAGAACGACTTGCGAGCCAGTGGCTGGGAAGGACCAGAGCAAAACAGTGTCTTCTAGACATGATAGGACCACAGCATTCACAAACTGGTGGAATTGGGACAGGGTGGGAAGGTGGAGGGTTGGGTCTGGAAGATGTTAGAGGAAGGAGTGGGGGTGAATATGATCAAAACCCATTGTAAGCATATATGAAATCCTCAAAGAATTAATAAAAGTATTTTTTTAGTTCATTCATCCATCACTTCCATGAGATCTACTTTCTTCAAAGGTCCAAGAAACAGATCTGCTATGTCACCAGTAACCCCAGACGAGCATTTTCTGCCCTGTCTTAGTGGCTGTTCCTTAATATCTGCTGTTATTGAGTTGCTCTTCCTCTACAAGCCTTCCCTGCAGTGAGTGTCTTCACTTGCTCTTGGGTGTCTCATCTCTCAATAGACTGTCTCGGTTTCCTCCGTGGACTCCTGTTTTCTCACTCTAGGAATCCAACCCCCTGGAGTTGGCCCTTAGCCTCTATTCTGGCCCCATTTCACCCATCAGTCATAGCCTTCAGAGAAAGGTATTGGAGAAGTCATTTAAACTCATTCCTTCAACTCCTAACCATAGCCGGTGCTGAGGCTTTCAAGGTGAACACTCAGCCCTTTCTCCTTAATTCCCTGTCACACTGTCCTTGTGACAGAAGCAAAGACACTCCTACCTAGTTAGGCTGCCAAGACTTGCTACAGTCTTAGGTTTGGGTAAGAAGATAGAATGTTAGCAGAGGCTACAGTTTAAAATGTTACCTGTTGGTAAGTCAGTAGAATGTTCATCTTAACACATGTTATTCAAGGATTATAACGCAAAATTTCCCCGCCCAGAAAAAACATAACCATGACTGATTCATTACTCGGATCCTTCAAGGGCCACAGAAAATATTCACATACAATTCACAGGGAGAAAAGACCTCTGCAAGACACAAGAACTTGGTGTATGCCTTCTCCACCATTAACCCTTGAAGCAGAGATAGAGTAAGCATGCCGCTGGAGAGACTTAAATGATGGAGACCCTGTCGAAGGTCAGGTGTTGTGGAGTATTCCTTTACACTGTGTGAAGATGTGTCACTGATTGATTGGTTTATTAAAAAACTACACGGCCAATAGCTAGGCAGCAGATGTAGGCCAGACTTCTGGACAGAAATAGCTCTGGTAAGAAAGATGGGTTTGCCAACCAGACTTGGAGGGAGCATGACATGTAGGAGATGAGGTAACAAGTCACGAGCCACGTGGTGGCATGGAAATGAATAGCAATTGGTTAATTTAAGTTATAAGAGCTAGTTAGAAACCAGCCTAAGCTATCGGCAGAGCTTTCATAATTAATAAGAAGTCTCCATGTCCTTTATTTGGGAGCTGGGATGTAGGACAGAGAAAAACTTGCTACAAGCCAGCCCCCATCTGCCAATATTTTTGAACTGCAAATTTTTTTTTCTTCTTTAGCACCAGTCACATGTGTTCGGGATAATGCTTCCTGGCCATCAAGTAATGACCCAAGCACTTCTTAACACAAACTACCCAAGCCTTGCACTGGCCCCAGAAAAAAAAAAAAATTGGGAAGATAGGAAACAGTAGTCCTTATTTCCTGTAATGAACTCAAGAAAGCGCACACTCTCGGAAGCGGAGGCTACTCAGAAGCTTTGCTCTCTAGGACAGTGACTGGTGGGACTTGGTTTGGCATCTGAGGGGCTGACAAGAAGCCCAGTGGTGCCATTATCCTCATTTCATCACCACATCACACAATCCAGCCCTTCTGACCCTCCAGGAACTGGCCCACTCAATGTTTCTAGCTTTGCCTGTTTCCTGCCATGTTTGATCTGCTCTAACGACCACGGACACTGCCTTTTCTGAACACTCTTGCTTGCACACTCTTCCACAGCCCAGCACCTGGACTCACACTCAAGCCTTCATGACCTCACCTAAAACCTCGTTCTCCACCTACCCCAGTTCTACTGGCTTGCATCATTTTCCTGTCCAGTTCCACACTCAAGCTCTGCTGCTTCCCACTGAGATCCCATGCATTTCATTGACTGAATAGTTTTCTCTCTGGCCAGTCTGTCATGTAAAACTATCTAGAGATAGCTCACTTTCTAAACATTTCATCCAGCTTTCCTCACAATGCAAGGATGTGAGTAATAGTACTGTCGTTCCTCATCATTTCATGGATGAGGAAATGGCCTCTCAGAGAGGTTAGTCACTTACCCATAGTCACTCAGCTAGTGAGTAATAGACAATGGACCAGAACCTTGACTCCTGACACCCAAGCCCATGCTTCTCTCCATTCCAGTATCACTCAGTTGTCTGCCCCTCCTTACTAACTAAAGCTCCTCCATACAGCTCCCCGCACAGGACAAGTGTACAGCAGATCATGACTGAATTGCAAACTCCAAGCTACGAATCTAAGAGATAGGAGCTGTAGAAAAGATGGACACTCCAAACAGAGCCTACCACTATCCATTAACCTTCCAACAATCCAACACCTCCTTGTGTCTGTCAGCCGGGGTCCTTATCATGTGCCTGGCATGACTTCACTCCTGACTCCATATTTCTTCTTAAGATCAATAAAGTGTTTAATTGCTGGGGGTGGGTTGGGGTGACACAAGACAGACGAGAATGTTGACCAGGCTGCCCTAAGTCCATTCACACTGAGCATTATGCACTTCACAGGGGCTGAGGATGGACACGGAGCCCAGATGGTAAAGCAAGAGGCTAAGGGCACTGGGGACCAGCAGTGTCAGCCACTGTCTCTGTGGGTCGGCTGCTGCTAGGCGATTTCAGCCTCCCAACAGCAAGTTCTTCTTGAGAATCCAGGTCTGACCATGCAACCTTCATCTACACAACTGTGTCTTCCATTCCTTGGGACGAGAGCGTAGGTGAACCTTCTACTTAGAAGCTTAAGAATAGACAGAAACAAAGCAACTATGTTCCTACCCGTGTTTATTATAGCACTATCCCAGTAGCCATGATATGGAATCAGCCAGGGTACCCATCCACAAAGGGATGAATAAAAAATATTGTATATTTATGCAGGTGTGTGTGTGTGTGTGTGTGTGTGTGTGTGTGTGTGTGTGTTTACAATGGAGTATCATTCATTATAAAGAAGATGAAAATCATGTCATTTGTAGGAAAATTTTAAACAGAAGCAAAAAATCATCATTTTAAGTAAAATAAGCCCAACTCACAAACAAATGTTACATGTCTTCCCTTTCATGTAGAGCGTGGGGAAGTATAGAAGTAAAGGAATGGCTGTCTGGATATGGACAAGGAAATAAAAGAATTACTAAATTAAAAAAAAATTGGCAGTTCTCAAACTAAATAGAGTTATCCTCAAAAAGTACCAAATCAAAGAAACAAAAAGCAAACTGAACCATTGAAAACT
The DNA here is from genome assembly GCA_030556225.1 of Cricetiscus sungorus. NCBI lineage: Eukaryota > Metazoa > Chordata > Mammalia > Rodentia > Cricetidae > Cricetiscus > Cricetiscus sungorus. Next base: position 11,391,513 of record JANBXA010000730.1, read on the forward strand.
GGACAAAGGGCTTGAACAGGATACACCGATTATCTATAATCGCAAAGATGAAAAGATATGGCATCCATAATCATCATGGAAATGCAAATCAAGACCACAGTGTGACCACACCCATGCCCCTAAGGATGGCTTCCACAGCTCCTCTCCACTCTGCATCCCTGATGGAACCCTGCCATTTCCTCCAGTAACCCTGTGCCTCTCAGCAGTGATGCTATCCCAGTTTGCCCATAGCTGGCTGTATTTAACCTGGTTTGTTCCCCTGTGTGCTGGCCTGGGGGCACTACGCAATCCTAAGTATCATGCATTCTGTGCCTCTTACATGCAGGGCAATTACCCTCCCAGGTTAAGTTCTAGTTCTCATAACAACACTGCCACACAATGGTTCCAGCAGTGCCGTTTTAAGGGCAGTGAGATGAAGCTCAGAGAGATGAAGCTATCTTCCCAAGGCCACTTCAGCAGAATCACTGCTGAGACCTACTTCGTCTAGCCCCAAACCTGTACATGTTCCTCCTCAGAAACAATTTTAGAAAGCAATGCGCGGAGTCAGAACGACAGGATCTACAGGATCTGAAAATGGATTCTGACACTGCCACTGCCTTCAACTCTTGACCAGAAGTGACAGCCCTTCACCCTGTGTGACCCTCAGCTGTGCCTTACCGTGGGTCGTTTCCATATGATGCCTTGAGTTTGGGGGGAGCTGGGTCCAAGATCCCTGTAGCCCAAAGCTGATGGACACGCTGGGAACTCTGGATCTTTAAAGAGGACCCCTGAGCTCAAGCATTGTTTTCTCAGGGTCTCAAAGTCTTGGCCCAAATACTTCACAGCATTCTGTTTAGAGCCAAGACCCTCAGCAGCTGCGCGTTGCTTGGATACTCCTGCTGCCAGGGCTGCCATGGCCTGTAGGATGGACAGCAAAGCAGGGTTCTGTGTCTTCTCAGACATCCGCCCTGTGGGGCTGCCACCCTATAAGGCAGCATGCAGGGAGGTGGGGCGTGCAAACTTTTCACCTGAGGGAGGCCCAGCTCCAAAGGGACATGAGTCATAAACAGGATCAAATATGTACCTAAGGTACTGGTAAATCTGCCCCACCTTCTCCTGCTGCTCACAAGCTATTCAGAGGCCACAGGGGGAGGATATCAGCAGTCACTGGAAGCAGGATAGGACAGGGGCTGGTTCCTTCCCCAGAGCCTCTGCGAGGAGTGGCCCTGCCTATTCCTTGGTTTTAGTCTGACGGAAATAATTTAGGACTGTGTGTCTTCAGGGCAGAAAGTGGATGACCCTCTGTTTTGTTGTCATTAATGTGTGTGGTATTTTGCCTGTGTCCTTGGAGGCCAGAAGAGAGTGTCAGAGTCCCAGAACTGGAGTTACAGACAGCTGTTAGCTTCCATGTGGGTGCTAGACATCAAGGCCAGGTCCTCTGGGAAAACAGCCAGTGCTCTTAACCCCTGAGCCATCTCTCCAGCCCCAACTTCTGCTCTTTTTGGTCACTACATGTGTTTTTATTTGTTACATAAGGCAACTAATAGAGTGTGACAAGAATTCTCTGCTTACTAACAACACGGGCTCTCTAATAGCCCGAACCATCGCCACCATCTCTGAGGGGGTTTCTGGGGCTGCAAGATGCCTCAGTGTGTAGACGACTTGCCACACACGCATGAGAATATACTTTCAGAGATAGAGATAGGAGGATAAGAAGTCCAAGGTCATCTTGGGCTACATAGTGAGTTCAAAGCCAGCCTAGGCTGCATGAGATTCTGCCTCTAAACTGAAATAAAAATAAAACAAAATAAAAAATAGTCATGATTCAGTAGACCTGGGGTAAGACTCAAGAACCCACAGTCTTTAGGCCATTATCCCACAGATGATTCTAGTACAAAGGTTCACACTAGACTCTGAACCAGGTGGTCTTGTAAGGATGGAAAAATACAGCCTAATGACCACGGGAAACTAGAAGTCTAAAAAGCCCTAAATACCTTAAATTGTCCCTGGCAGTAAGGAGGCAAAGGTCACATTCTTTGCTGTTTACCACAAGACCTGTGAGTATGTGAGTACAGGAAATAAGCTTTGTCACCCCACCCAGGAGCCCGTGCAAATGCAGACCTCCAGGGCTATAGAAAACTGATTGGTCTATAAAGCGCAGGCTTGGATGGTTTAAACTGATTTGTCCTCACTGCACGGGCTCTGGATGCTATGAGATGATTGGTTGAAGATGTGCAGGCTTTGTTGTAATCCTATAAAAGCTGTCTCAATTCTGTACTCAGGGTCCTCAGTCCTCTACCCCTGCGTGGCGTATGACTGTGGGCCCCAGTGCACTTGAAATGTAAAAGACCCCATGCTTTTACATCAAGACCGCTTCTCGTGAGTGATTTGGGGGTGGGGGAAGGGCGCCTTTCCTGAGTCAGGGGTGAGAGTCCACACTCTGTGGGTCTTTCAGTCTGAGGCATACAGATTCTCACCTTCATGCTGTCCAGCCCTGAGCTAGGTACTTCTGAGTGAAAGAAAGCCCATGCACTTCCCCACGCATGAAAAAGAGGAAAACTTGGTTTCTTCTCAGGATTCATCAGAACTACAAGGTCAGAATGACCTTCAGAGGCTCGAGTCAGTTACCTGAAAAACTTTGTCCTCCCTGTGCGCTGGAGTCGGTTATCTGAAGGACTTGAGTCGGTTATCTGAAGGGTTTGAGTCTCCCTATGCCTTGGGAGTCCCCTTTGTTCCCTCAAAACTCCTTTTCCTTTGAATCAACACTGGCCCACTGTTCATCTCATTGAGCATTCCCAGCTCACTTTTCACCCATTCCTTTTTTTAAAAAACCAGAACCCTAGCTCCATTCCATCCCTTGAAGTTGCCTGGAACACTAAAGATTCCAGAAGTCCACATCTCTAAGTTGGTAGTGGGGGAAGGGCTTGTTCTCATTCCAGACTCTGTCCCCTAATTACCTGAAGTTCACGATGAGTCACAAGGAGCAATGTGGCCATTTCAAACCCAGATCTGACCACTGCCAGCAAGCTTAGAAGGGAATGGGTCTTCTGCATGGCTGGTGGGAGCCCAGGCACTGGCCCTGTTGACGCTGCCACCTGTCTCCATGTCTCTCCTTCCTCCCTGTTCTCCCACAGAAGGCTTGCTTTTTGTTTAGGGGACATCATGCTCATCCCTCCTCAGGGCTTTGCCTGTGCTGTTCCTCCTAACTTGAATGCTCTACTCTGCCCTCTGCTAACCATTCAGACCAGTGCCCTAGCAAAGGTTTCCCCCAACTTTATCCCTCAGATTTAGCCACCACCCCCTTTTACACTATTAGACGTGTATAGTCCCTGCCCAGAACAGACTCCTCTGTCCCATCAGTCATGGCATTCCACAAGGACACTTATCAGGGCTGGCTTTATTTGTCAATCAATCCCTGGATCCTAGGACACTTCCAGACACTCCGTTACATGTTTGTTACATGAAGAAACAACCATAAAGCAAGATGCCCAGTAGCTGAATAGATCTGGAAACCCCACACAGGGCCACTAGTTAATTAATGAAGATTTCATGGGAGTGTTTCTCTGCCCATTTCTTCCCTGTGCATGCCCAAACCATTCCCCTCAGACTGACAGAAATGAGCTAGCCTTTCCTCCTCCAAGCACAGAGGCAATGCAGATGTTATTTGCTTCCCCACGAGGGAGCTCCTTTGGGGTTAGCCATCTACCCTTCCTTCCCATACCCCCTTCCTAAATTGCCTCACTCCTGATCCAGATAGCATACCACCAAGACCATGCAGGCAGGTCCAAGCTGCTGCAAATAGAGCTCAATAGAGCTCTCGTGTTGAGTAGGGGAGGAGGCCTTGCTCACCAGCCCCTCTTGCTCAGACAGCCAGTTATCCAGCCAGGCACCATGGAGGAAGCAGCCTGTACCCACCATCTCTATCCATCTGGACAGATGTCTTCCCAACCTCATGCCTGTGACAACTGCAAGAGCCAGAGCCAGCTCCCTGCCAGGAAGCCTCGGGATCCATTACAGAGGCAAGGAGTCTGAGCACACACCTGCCTGGCAGCCCCTACTTAATAAGAACACCTCTTGGCAAACAGCCCTAGTGTTCATCAGCTAAGTCAGTCCCTGAGCCTTGCTCACAGACAAGCCCTCCACTACCACAGGGAGCCACGCAGTTTACTCCCCTCAGTGAGAAAGATGAATCACCCTGGTTGCACCCAAAGGCCCAAGGATGCTTCTCAGGCAATTAAAGTCTGCAAAGCTTGTTGTCTTGCATAACGATAGCACTGGAAGGGGATGGGTGAAAGCTGGCAGATTCGTCCCCTGAGCTTCCTGTGTTCGGAATGCTAAGGAAAGCAGGGGCTGGACTCAGTGTCAAGAGCATTTTGGGGTTCTCATGTGTGGCTGGCAGAAATGGAAACCAGTACAGATGTTTGGGGAGACAGTCTGGCAGTTTTGCAAAAATGCCAGACGTGGAGTTGCATGGTAACTCCCAGCAGCACTCCACAGTTAGCAAGAACCGAAAAAGAACAGAAAGTAAATGTCTGCTCAAGCCTTGTACTCAAATGCTTGTACAATGAAGAGTGCTTCATAAGAGCCCAAGGGTAGAAATTAGCAGCCACCGAACAATGGGTGAGTAAACAAAATGCAGTACATCCAGAGAACAGAGTAATATTTAGTCCTAAAAATGAGTGCAGCATCTAGGTGTGGTGTCATATACCTAGGATCTCGGCACTTTGGAGTTAAAGGCTGGAGGACCATGAGCTCAAGGCTAACCCAGATGACCCAACAAGACCCAATGGCTGTTAAAGGGCAAGGGTAGCTCACAGCACAACATTTGGTAAGGTCCTGGATTCCATCCTCCAAGAGGGAAATAGTGCATGCATGCATGCATGAAAACTTTATGCAAATTAAACAAAGCTAATCATCAAAGACATGTCACTCTCAAAGTCACTGTAATGAAACATCTAACAATCAAGTTTCAAAGTTTTCATCCTTCATGGCAGGGAGAACCTGACAGCAGAGCGGCTTACATCATGATAGTCCCAGAGCAAGAATGGTTGCCCTCTAGAAGGCTTTTCCCCTTTGTCCTTCCCATTTTCTGGGCTCCCAGCCTACAGGATGGTCCCATCCATATTCAAGGAAGAACTGTTCCCCCTTAGTTAGTAGTCTCTAGAAATGCTTTCATGCACCCAAGAATGCTTTTACTCATCTCTTAGGCACCGCTCAATCTAGTCAGGTTGACATCAAGTTTAACCATCATGTCTAGTTACATGAGACTTCCAAAACTGGCAAAGTCACAGAGACAGAAAGTGATTTCCAGGAGCTGGGAAGATGGGGGATTGCGACTGACTGTTACTAAAAGTCACACTTTAAATGTATGCCTGAAAATGATGATGCTATGTTGTGTGGAATATATCTCAATACGAAATCTAAAATAGAGCTGAGTATTGTGACTCATACTTGGAATGTCAGCACTCAGAAGGCTAAAGCAGCCTGAGCTGCAGAGTGAATTTGATACCACACTAGATGACACAATAATGGGGGTGAGGATTTGGGGAGAACAAAAGAGGGGGAAGGGAGTGAGGGAGGAGGGAAGGAAGGAAATATTACATAATGGAAGACTTGCAGCGATCTGAGTACAAGGCTGGCTTCCCATCTGCCCAGAACATCAAATGGCCTATTATGCAGCAGAGGCTGTGAGCAGAACTTTCTCTAGCCACACTAAAGAAAAGAGAAAGCTGACCAAGTGACAGTATTGGGGTATATCCCTCACCAGGTCTCTGAAATCACTGATGGCACCTTGGGGTTATACGTCAGGCCCTCATCCCTGGTGAGAAGGGACCCAATCAAGCCCAGGTGGGAGACTGGCTGAGATTGCCCTCCAGTGGCCAATGCAGGTCCTGCTGAACCACTGTAGCTAAGAGAGGATGATAATTCATTTATTGAAATAAACTAGGTTTACACAGAGCTTTTACATTCATTAGCTGTTTGGACTCACAACAAGCCCACAGCCAGACTCCCCCAAGATCACTCAGGTAGCAAATTTGAGGCCAAAATCTTCTGATTTGATATTAGTATCTTCCCACCACTAAAATCTACAACTTCCAAGGCATATGAATAACAGGAAGCAATGGGATGCACCATCCACAAAAACAGTAGACGGTGGACTACAGATGGACAGAGGAATAAAGAACAAATAAATGTACCCTGTCTACCAAACTTCAGTGCCAAGACAAGATAGGGTAGCAGAGTGATGGGCTCTGCAAGGAGATATTCAGAGAAGAGGTGGTATTCCAGCTATGAAAGGGCTTAAGGATAAGAATTTTGGAAAAAAAAAAAAAAGGCAGTGAGAAACAAGCATATGAGCTGGAGGTGGGGGCAGGATAGCAATGACAAAGAGGAAGGCCCTGCACATAGCATGGCAGTAAGAAAGAACCCTGCATGCAGCCTGGCCGTGAAGAATCTTGCACACAGCTTGAACCCTTAACACAACGTTAAAATGAAGAAACACCCTGCACACAGCATGGCAGTGAGGAGGAACCCTGAACACAGCACCAAGAGAATGTCATGATGCACTGCAGATCAGTAAAGGAGTCACAAAGAGATACAGGGATGCTGACCGCTGTAACCCACCCAGCAAGGACATTTCCTCATAATTAGAAGGCAGCTTCTGGGAACGAGGCAAAAACTGGTAGCAGCCCAAATAGGTAGTTGCAGCAGGATTAAACATGGGGGAGACTAGTTCCCAAGCTTTCATCTCTGTGAGGGATAATGGCAGATGGGTAAAGAGGAAGAGATGAGACAGGGTCCTTGCATACTACAGTACATATAAAATTTGCACATACTACTGTACAAACAAAATCAACTTCTCTCGCACGCACCCACTTGCTCCCCTTTTGCTCTTCCCTTCTTTCCTCCTTTTTTCTTTTGGTATAGAATTTCTAAAACCCCTGGAATTTCCCAAACAATTAGGGATAGTAGTATTATGCCAATACCAAGTCTTTAATACAAGTTCTGAACACAGAGCTCCTAAATCCCTTGGAATTTCCTGGGTGGTAATGTATCTTTGCTTTTAATGAGGTATCTCTGGGTGGGTTTATGGATCAGGGGTGGTCACAAAAAGAAAAAGAAAAACACCAAAAAAAAATCTAAATAAATGAATAAAAATCCAGGAGGCTACCAGGAGCCTGGAACTTCCCCCAGGAAGAAAAGTACTGGATTGAATTAATCTCTATCCTGGTTATAAGTTCAATAATGTGGTTGTACCATGTGACCCATGTGGCATGATAGGGAATGGTACATCTAGAGAGGGCTTGAAAGCTCCAGCCCCCTCCCACACACTCAGACCCTGACATGTGTTCCAAATGGCTACTTATAAGTTATATTCTTCTAAACTAAGTGGTCACACAACCTACGAATCAAGTCAGATAAGCTGTTCAAATTAATGAGGAGATGAGTGTCTTAGGAATCTTCACTTGTGACCAAATTGTACAGGGAGTGCTGGCACACTTAAAGCAATATGATTCTAGTCTATTACTTGGAAGACTGAAATAGATGGATTTTGAGTTTGAGCACAGTCTGGGTTATATAGCAAGACAAGATCTTGTCTCAAAAGATAATTTTCTTGAATTTGACCAAGTTGAACAGGAGTGGGTACTGTGGGTACCCACCACTAGCAATAAGACCTAAAGAGGGGGTAGCCTTGCAGGTCTGAACCTTCACCTCATAGGGACTGCAGAATCTAAATAAATATGAGACACAGCTAGTATTGGAGAATCAGTCAATGGGAGGGGAAACCCCAGATGTGGAGTCAGAAGCAGAGTAGGCTGTGGACAGAGACAAGCAAGGACAGCTCTCTTCATCTCTCAGTATGGTGATGATCTTGACCCCACTAGCCTGACCTCACTTCCCACACACTGAGGCAGCTCAGAATTCAGTCTAGGGAAATGGGGAGACACTGCCATTTCCCCCCAAAGGAAACCACTCATTAGGAAAGAAGTGGCAGAGAGAAGGGAGTTCTCATGGTTTCAGGAAAGGTCATAGAGACAGGAGCTGGAGTGTCTCTCAGTTCAAGGCCTTTATAGAGTCCACATGCAGACTAGGCTGACCACATGCACTTGGAGGTTGTTCTTGCTGGGTACCTGCATACTTCCCTGCCTTTAGTCCCTGGTATCAAGTGTTCATGGATATACCTACCATCAGTAACATTTCATTTGGTGTTTTGAAACACAGGCTTTACTGTGTTGTCCAGGCTGATCTAGCTCAGACAGCTTAAAATGTAGATAACCCTGCACCCTCAGCCATCCAAGGGATGATGTGAGCCATCACATCTGGCTTCTACTTTCCTGTTCTTTGGGGGAGGGTGGTGTTTCAAGACAGGGTTTCTCTGTTCAGTCCTTGCTGACCTAGAACTCACTCTGTAGACCAGGCTGGCCTCAAATTCAGAGATCTGCCTGCCTCTGCCTCCTGAGTGCTGGGATTAAAGGCATGTGCCACCACTGCTCAACCTACTTTTCATTTCACAATAAAGTTCCATGTACACACAGTGAATATATACTCACTGTCTCTTCCTTGCTGTCCCTCCAGGCAGATTTTCAGGGTAAAACCAAGGGCCAGGACCCCGTGGGACACTGATCACACTCAATCAATGTTGACTCTTAGTCCTCCTTGCTTTTGACCTGCAAGTGGCAAATTAAACATAGGGTAGTGACCTTTCCCTCCTAATGGTGGTGGGAGGGTTGGATCCCAGGAAGGAGATCCTAAAAGAAGCAAGAAGAGACCATAGCCAGAGCATGGGGGGAGAGGCTGGCCTCTGCCAGGAGCATGGTATGAAGGGAAGGTATGAGGACAGATCCAGTGGGAAGAGCAGTGTGCGCACCGAGCCTGGAAACTCCAATTACTCTAACTTTCTCTTGGAAATAGGTATTCAAGCCATTAATGAAGAGTGAAAAATGAGGTGGTGGGGAGGTAGGGAAGGATGGAATAGGGAGGGACACTGAGACTTGGAGAAAGAACAAGAGACATAATTCTAGTAGGCAGCATCTGGGGGCATTTGAGTTGGTAATTATCAATTTAACATGAGACCAATCCACATGTGTATGATTTATCTAGCGTACTAACCAATTATCCCAAACTTAATGGTCTAGAACAGCAAACATTTATAATCTCACAGTGTCTGAGGGGAGTGAATTTAGGGTGACTGTGGCCTGGAGAGTCTCTCAAGGGGGTGTAGCTTTGAGAAGATACTGGGGAGGGGAGGGGAGGAGGCTAAAGTCAATGGATGTTGTGAATAGAGTGCTGGGATCTAGAGTAAAGATGGCTCACACACATGTTGTGAGTCATATCCTTCAATTCCTTAGCGGGACTTTCTGTGACCTGCCCATGTGTCCTCAGAACACAGGGACTGCCTCATTCCGGCCACCAGATCCCAAGAAAAGGCACAGCATGAAGTGACACATAATTACTTATGATTTATTCTACTATTAAAGCAAATGGCCACGTCAAGCCTTCTCTAGCCAGGGAGCTTTTAGCATCTCCCTTTAGAGGGCGGATCTAGGGCATGGCACTTCTTTAAACTATGCAGCTTGATGGTGTGCTCTATGCAGGTCACACATGCACGGGCAAAAAGCTAGATTAAACTGAGTTGGGCATAAGAGCAAGTCAGGTACCAGAGCTTCATGATGCTGGACCTCCTAAACTCAGAAAGTGGATTATTCAAATGGCTAATCACAGCTCCGGGGGCCTAGAGGACACCAGTGGGTCCTGATGCTACTGTTCCCGCTAGCCTTGCCTGGACCAACCATCTAATCCTGACCTGCTCTCAGCTAGCCCCAGAGACATTGTCTTTGCCCTAGCACAACTTGGACTCCCCGTTGGTCCATCACAGCCTCTCCAGAGCCAGCTTTCTCTTTCTACTAAGTGGCAAGGGATGCCTTTGTTTCTCCGCCCAAATTCCCAAGAAGGGAGATCCTAATTGTCCCAGATCTTTCCTTGAATCATGCCACGTGGATCCTAAAGGTCACTTACTGAGCCAAGGATAGCTTGCCGTGGTGTAGGGTGGCAGCTACAGCCTCCAGAGTCCTTTCCGTTTCTACACTCCAAGACTTGGTGCATGAGCACTCCCAGCAGGCGGCCTTGCCTTCCCCTGTGGAAGGTGGCACCACAAGATCAGGCAGTCAGGGCCACTTTGCCAACCATCATGGAAGCCTTTAGAAGCTCTGCCAGTAGCCACATATGCCCATCAAGGGGGTTCTGGGTGACATGTCAGAAACATAAGCATGATTTATCTGAAGATTTGTGTTTTGTTGTGGTTTTGATTTGGTTGTAAGAGGAATTAGAGTGGCCAGCCGTTGCAGCACATGCCCACTTTAAACCCAGTACTCAGGAGTCAGAGACAGGAGGATCCCTGTGAGTTCAAGACCAGCCTACTTTACACATACCAAGTTCCAGGAAAGCCAGTGATACATGGTGAGACCATGTCTCAGAAGACCAGAACGGGACCTTTGTACCTCCTCCTTTGGTACATCAATCTTGTGCAACACCCACCAGCAGCCACGTTCTACTGATGGGGAAAGGGGGCTCTACCACACTGGCCATACACAGCAGAACAAACTTGGAACTCAGGTTTGTCTCAGCTAATACCAAGATATGAAGATCCTGTGTTGGCACTGCTTAATATGGTGATTCTCAACCTTCCTAAGCTGAGGCCCTTTAATACAGTTCCTCATGATCTGGTGGCCCCCGATCATAAAAATCATTTCATTGCTACTTCATAACTGTAATTTTGTTCCTGATATGAATTGTAATGTAAGTGTCTGATACGCGACCCCAAAGTGGCCATGGCCTAAAGTTGGGAACCACTGGCTTAAAGGGTCAGGAATTGCTTTCTAATGTGTTCAGTGTTCTCAAAGACTTAGACTAATTTAGGCTACTGCCTTCTCACAGACAAGATTCCCCATGAGGATTTCAGGGTTCCCACTGTGAGTCCCTGGGAGATTCCCCAATCCACCTCTTCTCTCTCTCTCTCTCTCTCTCTCTCTCTCTCTCTCTCTCTCTCTCTCTCTCTCTCTCTCTCTCTCTCTCTCTCTCTCTCTCTCTCTCTCTCTCTCACACACACACACACACACACACACACCAGAATCCTGTAGCAAGGACCCAGGGTTATTCTATAGAGGTCACAGGAACACGGCATGCTAGATTGATGGAGATTGTAGCTAACTCAAATACGCGGTTACAAACATTGGAAGGAAAGGAAACCAAGCCGCTCCCACTGCTGCAGCTGGTGGTCTCTGCTGCCCTCTAGGACCCAGTTCACTCCCCGCAAGCCTTGGGCTTGCTTTAAAACTGCCTGGTTTAGCTTTAGCTCTGTAGCAATCTCGCTTCTTGTCTCACTGGGTAGTTGCTGCTGGTGCTTTGGGAAAGGCCTACAAAGCATATTTAAGGCGCGTTTTAAAGTGACTGGGGATACTGAAAATTGATAAAGGGAAAGAACTGTATGTTTACCCTGGCTTTCCTGCATGGACTATATTAAGTAATTAGTAAGGGGTGAAAAGACAGCTCAGTAGTTAAGAGAGCTGCTCTTGAAAGGGTCCTGAGTGCAATTCAGCACCCACATGGCAGCTCACAACTGTCCGTAACTCCAGCCCCAGGGATCCAGCATCCTCTCTGGCGTCTGTGAACACCAGCACACACATGGTATACAGATATACATGTAAGCAAACACCGAGATGAATAATATTTTTAAAAATTGCCAGTTGTGCCAATGCATGCCTTTAATCCCAGAACTCTGGAGGCAAAGGCAGGCATATCTTTATGAGTTCAAGCCCAGCCTGGTCTACATAGTGAGTTCTAGGGCAGCCAGGGCTGCATAGAGATACCTTGTCTCAAATAAGTACATGTAAATAAATGTGTTTAATTTAAAAACAATAATGATTGAAAATGAATGTTTCTCTTTAAGGAAGAACTACAGCTAATCAGGGAACAGGTGACAGAAGTCAACATTTTTCAGCTTTTAATGACATAATGGACATAAGCAGCTGTCACCGAGGATGCTGGCACGATTAGACAAAGGCTAATAAGCAGCTCTGGGATGGATGGAACAGGCTGACACCCGAGCCTCGTTGTCATTCTGGGCAGCTGCGCCTGGGACACCATTGTCTTGTAGCATGCTAAAACAGGATGACAACAGGAGCCACCTGTCTTCCCCAAAACAAGTTGAATTGAACCAACCTGTGTTAACTGTCAGTGTAGAGGAATCGGAGATTAAGTGGGATTTCTCAGCCCCTGAACCACTGACATTGTGGTCTGATGACCACCAAAAATGAACAGAATAACTAACTGACCAACTGTCTTAGGGTTTTGTTGCTGTGAAGAGACACCGTGACCACAGCAACTACAATAAAGAAAAACATTTATAAAATCCGGGCTGGTTTACAGTTCGGAGGTTTAGTTCACTGTCGTCATGGTGAGAAGCATGGCGCTGTGCAGGCAGACACGGTGCTGGAGAGGTTCTACATCTGGATCCACAGGCAGCATGAGTGAATGTTGTACTAAACACAGCTTGATCATCTGAGACCTGAAAGCCCTCCCCACAGTGATGCACTTCTTCCAACAAAGCCACACACACTCCAACAAGACCAAACCTTCTGATGGTGCCACTCCCTGTGAGCCTATGAGGGTCATACTTTTTCATATTCTTTTGTTGAATCTGCTGCTTAAGTATACAGATATGTCTGGGGACTACGTAGAATTTGCCCCTGCTTGCCTGTATTTTTTTAATATATCCCATCCACAGTTTCCCCTCCTGCTTTCCTCCCAGCGCCTCCACCTCACCCCAATCCATGCCTCCCTTTCTCTCCAGAAGAGGGCATGCCTCCTAAGGATACCAACCAAACATAGCATATCAAGCTGCAGTAAGACTAGGCACCTCCCCTCATATTAAGGCTGGATAGGCAACCCAGTATGAGGAAATGGGCCCCAAAAGCAGGCAAACGAGTCAGAGACAGTCCTGCTCCCACTCTTAGGAGTCCCACAAGGAGACTAAGTTACACAACTGTAACATATATAGAGAGGGCGTACATAGATCGATCTCATGCAGGCTCCCAGGTTGTTGGTTCAGTCTCTGTGGGACTCTCTGAGTACACTCATGGTGGTCTGAAAGGAAATGGCCCCCAAAGGGAGTGGCATTATTAGGAGGTGTGGCCTTGTTGGAGTAGGTGTGGTCTTCTTGGAGGAAGTGTGTCACCATCATCACCATCCACCCACTACACAGGGCACCATCACCCCCATCCTCCCACCACACAAACTATCTCTAATCTTCCCAGAATGAAACGCTAAGCTTATGAAACCACACTTGGCTCTCTGCCCAGCCACAGGCAGCCGCCATCCTACTCTGGGACCACATTTTGACTCAGTTTCTCCTTGCTGACTCTTGCAATTGTTTGTGTATACGCAGTCCTTGTATATGCAGCATTGGGTTCACTACAGAGGAAACAGCTGTGAAGGACAGAGAAATGCTAACACACACCAGTAAGGTTTGGCCCTGGGCCTTCTGTTCTGAACTTCAGCAGCCCCCACCAAGAACTACCCAAGCCCGCCTCATGACACACAGTGGGCTTCCCACCCTGGCTGCTTACCACTTAATATCCCTAATGAGCCCTGGGCTTAGGTCTCGCACCATCACAGCCTGGCATTGAACTTCCTGTTTATCATGCCCTTAGATTTCAGCCATCACTCAGCAGGACACAGTCCTGACCTACGGTTATGTTTGCTTTGGGCTTAGTTTCAGGTGATTTCTGTAACTTATACCAAAAACATTGCTGTACTCAGTCTGCCAGCAACTCTTTAAGTTTATAGAATTCAGGTCTGTTTTAGGTTTGCAGAAAAAGCAGAGGAAAACAAATGGCGTTCCCTCATACACCCTTACCCTCAGGCACAGTTGCTCCGTTGTTAACAGCGTGGGCTACAGTGGTACATTGAACATATCGTCACCACAGTTTCAATTAGAGCTCATCTTTGGTCCTGCACATTCTACGAGCTTGTACAGATGTATAACAACACGCACCCACAATATTGCATCTACAGAATAGTTTCACTGCCCTGAACCTCCTCCATGTGCCACCATTCCCTCCCCCTCTCCCCCTCCACCAAACACAAAGCAACAGTCTTTATGCTGGTTCTGTAGTTTCATCTTTTCTAGTCTTTTGATAGCAATTATACAGCATGTGGCCTTGTCAGTCACTTAATAACATGTATTAAAGCTTAATAACATGCCCTCTTATAACTTTATGGCATCATTCTCTTTATTCTTTAACTACACAACAACGTTCTAAAGAAATAACTGTCTAAGCTGGAAGTGGGTGGGAAAAGGTCCTCCCAGCCCATCTCCTTAATGATCTTCTCACCGTCTCTCGCCATTCAAGTTTCTGTCGTTACACATGACTCACCTTACCCTCTAACAATGCTTTACTTGGTCTGATATTAACAGACATGGCAGCTTCCCTCTGCTTAGCGTCTACGTGATACAGCTTTCTTATTTCTGTTTCACCCTTTCTGTGCTTGTCCTTAGGCACTTCTGTTACTAAAGACAGCCAGTCATTGGCGGGACCCTGCTTCCCTAATGTTAAATCAATCCTCACTCCCAGAATAGAACTGAACTCTTGGTTGGGAAGCAGCATAGTATGTACGTAGCTATATTCTGCTTGCTAATGCTCTCTCCAGCAGTCAAGCTAGTGGAGGAGGTGGCTCTCTCTATAATGGGACAATTCTAAACAGCCTGAGTCTTTAGAACCCCCACTAATCATGTTCCCAACCACTGGAGTGGCTCTTGACCAACACATGATAAAAGAGAAGTGTGGAGACCCAGACATTTTAGCCTAATGAGGTGTCTCTGATAGACCACTAAGGAGCAGAGTGTCCCTTGAGTGTACAGAGCTTTGCCACAACTATGTCACATTTGACTTCTCCTTAAGACCCAAACTATTCCTCCCTTCCTACCCATACATATTAGTACACACACACACACACACACACACACACACACACACATCAAATCAAACTCTAGCTCAGCATTTCCTTCTGGGGAACCAGCCACAGAGCCCAGGGGTACTGGCAACATGAGCCACAACAATGCAGTCCCAGGGCTTGCAGATGGCTCAGTGATCTTCTGTGGCCATGTTGAAAACAAAGTTTTATGGCCTTGTTAACAAATATGCAAAAAAATAAGTCAGGAAAATTCTGTGATCAATCAATTAATTATTCATTGTGCTATAGAAAATATAATTAAAAGGTATAATTTAATAATTTTTAATTTGTTACTACTCATATACCATTATTCTCCTTACTATATTTTATAAGTCAAAAGAACAGTGTGTGTGTGGTGTATATGTATATGTAGGTATGTGTGTGTTTATGTGTGTGTGTGTGTGTGTGTGTGTGTGTGTGTGTGTGTGATATATAGGTGTCCATGTGTCTGTGTATGTGTGGTGAATGTATATAGGTGTGTTTGTGTGCAGTATATATATGTAGGTGTATGTTGTGTGTCTGTGTGTGCTTTTATGTGTGCTTGTATGTGTTTTGTGTATCTGTGCTTATTTACATATGTGTGTGTTTGTGTGTACATGTGTGTGGAGTATGTATGTAGGGGTGTGTGTGTGTGTGTGTGTGTACGTGTGTGTGTGTGTGTGTGTGTGTGTGTGTGTGTGTGTGTTTGAATGTGAAAGCCAGAGGTTGACATTCAGTGGCTTCCTCAGTCAGTGTGCATCTTACTTTTCCGAGACAGGATCTCTTACTAAACCTGGACCTCACTGGTTCAGCTAGACTGGCTGTTCATCAAGCCCCAGGAATCCTCTGTCTCCACCCCCCCCCACCCCAGTGCTGAGATTATAGGTGCATGCTGTGTAGGTTTTATGTAGATGCTCGAGATACAAACTCAAGCATTTTACCAACCACACCATCTCCCTAGCCTAGGAAAAGGAATAAGGGACTAGCTTTACATTTTAGTTTTGTGGCACTCCTTTTTGTTGTTTTTTGCTTGTGACAGGATCTAGTGTATTATGTCCCCCTTGCCTTAAACTCAAAATCCTCCTGCCTCAGCCTCCCAAATATGGGAGCCACCATGTTTGGCCTATTGTAGTGATGTTTATAGACTTTGTGGAGGGTTGAAGATGGCTACATTTTCATTTTGCAGAAAATTGTGAAAATTATGTTAACAATTACTTATAACCCTGGGGTACACATATGTTAATTTGATTATTTCAAACGTGCCAAGAAGAGAAGAGGAACACATGCCCTATTGCTCTTGCATAAGCCTGAACACGAATGAACTTCAGGGATTTCCATAAAAGGTGTTTAAATGTGCAAAACAATGTCTAAGGGAAGACAGACATGAGTGAATACCATTAAGAGGGGAAAGAATGATGAAATTGAGGAATAGGCCTAAAAACAAATGCCAGATTGTGTCCACTTAGACTCTGTTAAGTTCTATTCCTGGCAAGAATGTAAATCACACAGTCAGCTATTTAAAACTGGGAACAAAGCACACAGCCCAACTATAAAAAAACTGAAACTTAAGATGTCATTGACATGAGGCATTAAACCTTACACCAGAAGTATGCTAATGCTGCACACTAATACCTGGAGACATCATGCAAATGCTTGCTTAAAATTGACTCCGGATGGATGGCTCAGCTCTAGAGAACTGGACTTGCTGTTTATTATTGGGGTCCTCTGGAGAAGTGTCAATTTCTCAGAATCCTAAATAGAGGAAAATACTGTGGAGTTAATTAAAGTGTGCCGATCCAGTCATTTCCCACGGAGTGTGGCACTAAGGGGTCATTAGGGGAGCAGCAAAGGCTGGAGTGCTAGTAAGTTGTTGGTAAATCCAAATCACTTTTCAGAAGTGATGGATACACAATCAAAAAGAAAAGAAAAGAAATGGCATTCTGTAACATAGATATTTACTGGTTCTCTTTGCACAGAAATCTTGTAGGTTTTTTTTTAAGCCTTATCTGTATGTGAGAATCTTCTAGCTAAAGATAACAGAACAAACCAAGACAGTTTTTCCTAAACATAGTTCAGATTAGAAAGTACATCTATGCCATAGCACCCTGAATTCATTCAATCTCCACACTATCTTGGAAGCGAAGCAGGGTCAGACCTGGTTAGTAATTGGATGGGAGAAACCACCTATCAGATAGGGGAAAGAAAAAAAGAAACTGACAAGAGTTTGGGTGTGACCCCCAGTGCTAGGACACACACACACACACACACACACACACACACACACACACACACACACACAAATATTGAACACCACTTAGCCTTTATTTTCATAGTCATCCGGGTTTAACTCAAAAAATACTCTCTGTGTATTCTTGGATTAAATACACAACTATACTAGAAGGACAGAAGGCATGTTTCTTGTTTGAGAATTACAAAGATAGGAAGAAAAAGTGAAAATAAACCATGAGGTGTTCATTTTTAATTATAGGCCAACTTGAGCTCACATAGCAAGATATAAATTTGTATGGCTAAACTATACTTTATTTATTCACCCTGATAAGCACAAAGTAAGTATAGATTTATGTGCATAATTTTTTGTTCACATTTAATTTTTATTTTGATTTTTAATGCTATACAACACAATATGTATTTTATTTTATATTTCATCTATTTCTTTATTACTGTTTGTTGCAGCTTTTATTTTATTTACTGAAAGTGAGAGGGCACTTTTGTGACCTATTTCTTTTTCTTTTGTAGGCCCCCTTAAATTTAACTAAATTTGGAACATCTAAACAAGATAAAGGGAAGGGAGCTGGGGGTTCAGAATCACTCCAGAAAAAGAAAGGTTGCATCATTAGTCATGCCCTACAGTGAATGATCAACTGGTTGTACTATTACATTTCACTCTTAATTACTTGTGCTTAAGGCTGAATTAAATTTGGATGTCCCCTTCTTAGAGCAGCTGCTATTGGCAGAGATGCATGTGCTGGACAATGTCGTGGCAGTCGTCTAAGTTGTTCTCAGTGTCCATGGGATGTAAAGTAAGGGTCGCAGTAGTGGTGCCCATCTCCACTAGCAGCGCTGAATCTTAGAAACTCATCCCGGATGGAGTAGCTAACCCAGGGAGCGGGTAGATCCTCTCCAGGTTAGTTAGCTAACCCAGGGTGAAGGTAGCCAGGTTAGCAGACCCAGGGAGCGGGTAGGGCCTCTCCACGTTAGGGAGTGGCATCCTCAAGTGGAGAGTGGGGGAAGAACTCTGTAGTCCTCAGTCTTGGATTTCCCAGCAAGGACTTCTCAGCAAGCAGGTCTTGCTTGTTGAGGAAGAGGATCACAGAGAGTGCACAGCCATCTGCGATGCTCTTGAAGAGATTCAGGGGCTCCTGCAGGCGGATGGTCTGCGTCGTCCTCATCGTCCTCCTTGGCAGTCATGTTGTAGCTGCTGCTGGCCACCATGAAGACGACGGCAGTCAATGAAGATGACATCACTGATACGCTTGATCCAGGGATGGCATTCAGAGAGCTGGCCACCCGCTTCGAGCAAGTGGAAGCTGACTTTGTCCACCTGGAACTTGGTCTCAAAGAATCCAGAAATCAGGATGTGGCAGAGAAGCAGGTCCGGTCGCTTGGCATGTAGTCAGGCTGCTCGTTCACGATGACTCTGTCCGGGAAGTACTGGACAGCTGGTGCTCAGTGGAGCGCTGGTGGCAGGCTCGCACGCCCTCGTCCACCCACCGAGTCTTGGAGTGCTGGTAGAATTCACGTGGGAAGTCAAGATTCTGCACATTCAGTTCAGAATGCTGCCCACTCGGACCTGGACTCTCAGGGATGGCCGGCTCCACAGGGGGCACCAGGTTGCTCATGGAGGCCACAATGGTTTCAGAGGCCTCCTTTGGGTTGTTTTTGATGGCCTGCACTTCCGTGGCCTCCTCTCTATCTCCCTTAAACCCATTAACATGCAGGATCCTCATCTGCTTCACAATAGTGAATGTCCAACTCCCAGCAGCGGGCAGCGCGCCTGGTAAACCTGCCTGCCCTTCTGCAGCTGCATCTCCATCTTTTCATTGGCCTCGTGCAAGGCCTTCTCGTTGCACTGGTGATGGGCCTTACTGCCTTGGAAACAGCCCACCACAGCGGCAGGGCGAGGACGGGCTGCTGGGCGGCAGGGACAGGGCAAGGGTCTCAGGCAGGCTGCAAGAACAAGAACGCCAGGAAGGTGGCGTCCTGTCTAGGGTGAAGGCTCGGAAGCTCTCGACTCTGAAAAGCCGCACGGTGGTCACAACCCCTTTTATATACCTAATTTTTGTTTGTTGTCGTTTGTTGTTGTTTCAAGACACAAGTTTTCCAAGACTACAAGTTTCTCTATGTAGCCCTGGTTGTCCTGGAACTCGCTCTGTAGACCAGACTGGCCTTGAACTCACAGAGATCCTCCTGCCTCTGCCTCCTGAGTTCTGGGACTAAAGGCGTGTGCCACCCACCACCTGGCAAGTGCCTTATTTTTTTATGATTTGCTTAAAGAATGAAAGAACCATCCGGATTAAAATAAAGCTGGTTCAAAAAGGCACAGTCTGGTTGACACCACACAGGACAAGAAAAGTGATCATTTCTAAATGTGGTTTTTGTTTTGAGTTTCGTTCCCTTTTCATTATTTTTCTTTTTAACCTGATAGAAACTAGTGTACAGGGTAAAGAAATCTACATGTTAAAATGTGACTTTAAAGACTTGTGACCCTCTTCCATGGAGAAGAACAAACCAAGGAGGAGGCATTTAGGCATTCTACTGGAGAATGAGAACACCCTTGGGGAGCCCGCTTTCCGGACACTGTCTGTACACAGGAGAGGTCTCGAGGGCCTGGAAACACGGAACCTTCCATAGCAGTAAATGCTCAGATCTCAGTTTCCACATGAAAGAGGCCATGGCTCCTCAAGAAACAGTTCATTGCAGAGCGGGCAACGGAACATTCGTAAAAAAAAAACCTCTAGAATATCTTTTTGTTCTCTGTGAATGAAGAGGACATGACAGGAGAGCTTGAAGGGACAAACCCTTGCAAAAACTCAGGGCCAAGAGACACATCAAGACAAGTAATAATGAATTTGAAGATCCCCCATGGAAGGCCTCACCCTCCCTGGGGAGCAGGAGGGGGGTGGGGGAGAAGGGGAGGGTGAGGGAATTGGGATTGACATGCAAAACAAGCTTGCTGCAAATTTAAATTTCAAAAATTATCCAAAAACACAAGTAATAATGGCAATGCATTCTAAGGCATGAGCAGAGTGAGACTCTATGTGTCCCCATCTACGTAACGGCTGGGAGGACAGCGCCTTCTCATCATGAAATGGCTACCAGCAAAGGAAGAAGACATCATTAAAGATTTAAAACACTAATTTATAACAACCATTAACAGTGGTTGGTTCAGACAGGAAATACTGATGAAGGCTGTCAGGAGGCATCCACCAGCGAAGACTGCTCAGATACAGGCTTAAGATAATAGAAAGTTCAGGACCCCAGAGTAGCCCAAACCTTTCTCGAGGAGATCTTTTAAACACAAAAGTCATGTTCTGGGTTGACATACTTTAGTTAACAAGAGCAGTTAGCCAGAAGCAGAACTACAGAAGCCAAGAAAGCAAGGTTAGTGCATCTAAAGACTTTCCCAGAACTACGGACTTTGATGAATTAGGTCTGTGCTTTGGTTTTGGCAGATGGTGCTGTCTATGTGCTGAGTTGCACAGCCGCAATGGTATTTCCATCATGGAGTCAGCTGTGCCAAAGTCTTAGGACCGCTGTTACAAAGGCTAAAACTAGTAGGTTTTAGGAGGAAAAGCATGTGATGTCAAAGTATGCTCCAACAAATGATTGGTTAATTACAAATTGGGGAATAATTCAGTAATGAAGACACTGGCAGCCCCTGCCCCGCCTAGATGATCGAAACTAGCATCTCCAGAGATGAAACAAATCAATGTCACATACCTACTTAATGCAATGTCCTACAAAGAGCACACTCCACCTCATGCAAAGAGCAAAGAAACCCAAACAGAAGACATTGCACCAACCATACCCTGTGTTCTCCAAAAACCTCATGGTCTTGAGAGACAATATAAGCCGAAAAACTGCTTCCATCTAAAGAAGACGATATAACATCTGAAGAGATATAACATCTGAATGCATTTCATGTGCCTGCGTTGGGCCATTTACCAGGGAATGCTCCCACAGCTGTAAAATAAAGTAATGAATTTAAAATATGAAATATGGGTTAGATGGTAGCTATATATCAATGTTAAGTACCCAGTCCTTAACACACCTTTAACTGTTTTAGGGGTAAACTGCCTAATGTCTACAACCAGTTCTCGGGTGTTAAGAAACAGACACACACACATATGCAGATAACTAATGACATATAATAATAATAATAGGTAAATACACATATAATAATAGGTAAATAAATAGATGGTAGAGATATAGGAGGTAGATATAGGCAGTAGAACAAGGCAAAACAACAACAAAAAGTAAGCAAATGATATATGCAGTCTGGGCAAATGCAGGAAGGTTTGGTACTATTTTTCCATAAGTTTGAAATTTATTATACAAGTCTATTTTCATTACTATAATGAAAGGCCTGAGGCTAACTTTAGGGAAAAACCTGTTTGGGTTCAAAGTTCTGAAAGTATAAGACCTAAAGGCCTCACCTTATATGGCCTTCTCTTGAAAGCTCGTGTGTGTGTGTGTGTGTGTGTGTGTGTGTGTGTGTGTGTGTGTGTGTGTCCTCGGGTTTGAACACCCACCTCCTCTCTCTTTTTAAAGCCACTCCCACAGTCATGAGATCAGCCTCACCTAATCCCAACAGCTTCTATGACTTCTTCCATCCCACCTTTAAACATCACTGGGGATGAAGTTCTCTGCTTCTTAATGCCTTGTGCTAAGAATTATCTTGCAGTGTTTTCAGCCTGCATGTCACTCACACCACATGCAAACCTCAGTGTCTGTCAAGAGAAAAATCCTCCAAGAGAACCAAGGAAGGCTGGGTCAGCCTCCATCACAGCCCAGGGTGGGTCTTGGATAAACATTCTGGTGGCCCCCAAGAGCAACAATCCACAATCCCCATCAGGAAACAAATAACAGGTGACTGTCCTTCCCCTTTGGTCACTAGATAGGAAGCATCAGAGTGGCAAATGGCACCCAACACACAGGGTCCAGGCATCCATGAAAGAGGGAGGAATAGCCCCAGGTCACGCAGAGTCACCCACTAACACCAGTGGAGAGAGCTCTTGCCTCCTCTGGTCCCTGACACCACAAGCTACAGAATCTGCCTGTCGCATGCATGTTCTGACTCCCTGTGCTGTGAGTCTAGGACTTCCTGAGGACAAAGAAAAGCAAGCCAGAGCTCCAGCAGTCCGCTGCAGGTGACCCGGCATGTTCTCGTGAAGGAAAGAAAATACCCTCAAAGATTAAACCTCCAGGGTCAAAAGCCCAGACAACTGGGAGGAAAGGGGTCCGTGTTGACAGTGTACAACATGCTACAAAGGACTTTAGCCCGACAAGAGGATCTGCCATCCCAGCAAGAGGGGTCCTGACTGATGGAAAAACAGATGCAGCAGAAACATACAACCCCTCTATGCATAACCAGAAGTCACGGGAGGTGACCTTCCTGGTGGCAATACAAAACAGAACACCTGGCCACATCAGCACAGGGGAGGGTCACACTCTTCTTGCATTCAAGGCCCTGGAAGCTGCCTCCTGGGGGATCATAGCCAGAAATAGAAGTGGGAATCCTTTGGTAAGGGAGTTTTCATTGTCATCTTCATTTCACCTACTGGCCACCCCCAGCCCAGAGATTCTGAGAGGTCCCAGACATCTGACTATGCTGTGACAGTCTGGCATGGCCCATGCAACTGCAAAACAACATTGTGTTTGAAACCCGCCCCCCCCAAGTATTTTCCATCCCTCTTGTTATCCTCTAAGCCAATTGAGTCAGTCCCAGCACATTCCAGAGCAAGCAGAGTGGCCACCAAAGGAAAGAATGTCACTCATGGAGCCACTCTCAGCACATTCCTGAACAAGCAAGCCCTGGTCCCTGAGGGGAGCACCCTCACTCACAGGCTGCCACCTCACCGAGGCCCTTGGAGACCCTGTCCCACTCGGAGATGGTCCACCTGTGAAACACAACAGAGGCCTGGAGCCCAGAACCCCAGCCAAAATGATGCCCTAAAAATAAGTGATGAAAGAGGGGGTACAGCGATTGTAGGGGCCAGAGGTGACCAATAACATCAAGGAATGGTGTTTTCCAGACACAGCAGGGCAGATACACATATGAACTTGTAACAGGACCCCTAGACCTTAGCACAACTGACTCCACGGTGGAAATACCATTCGGGCTGTAACACTCAGCATGTAGACAGCACCACCTGCCAAAAATGAAGACAAAGACGGAATCCATCAAAGTCCACAGTTCTGGAAAAGTCTCTAAATGGACTTGCCCTGCTTTTGGCTTCTATGGTTTTGCTTCTGGCTAACTGTTTTTGCTATCAGAAATATGTCAAGCCAGGACATGTTTTTTGTTTGTTTGCCTAAAAGCTCATCCTGAGAAAGACTCAGTGCTACACTAGGATCCTGAACACTCAGGGTAGTTGTCAGCTGGCTAATGAAGATTTCTATTGGCTTAAACCCATGTCGGAGCAGTCGTCCCTGGAGAATATGCCACAACAAACTCACAGTAATTGTGACAACATGCACAAGACCTGTGCAACTCCAACCAGATAAAATCCCAACAGACAGAGCAGAAGATGGACATAAAACCCCAGCACAAACTGAGGAGCAATGGCTACTTGACAGCTGCTCGGAGAGGAAAGGCAGTCTTCCTTAAGCTATGATCCCTGGGAAGTTGACAACACACCAGGACAGGCTCCACCCCCAAGTCTAGCTGGGCAACATAGACTGGACTCCCATGGGGAAAGAAGAAAAACATCAGTGTTGGGTGGGAAGGGTCAGAGAGGATGGTAACGGGAGGAGCTGGGGGAGGAAAGTAAGTGTGGTCAAGTACACTGTATGGAAGTCTCAAAGAATTAATAAAAGATTGCTAAAATATTTTTTAAGCAAGTGCTAAGAGATCAGGCCTCTAAACCTTCTGTCATAGATGAGGAACGGCTTCACAAAATCCCACCCTGAGGATCTACAGGCAATCAAAGGTTGTTGGGAGAGAGAAGGAAATATTTTTTCCTGTGGCACAGACACTGCTAAGATGCCCGTGTGACACTAAGTAATCTCTCCCCTTGCTTCTGTGAGTAACACTAATTATATTCCTTTGTTTTCCCCCAAAAGAGGGGGCAATGTTTTCAAAGAAGGGAAACTAATTGGGAAGAGGGGGATCAGCAGAGTGGGAGGAGATCAGAGAAGGTAATCAGGGACTAATATTAAAATACATTATATATGTGCATGATGTTGTCATGGTGCATAATTAACATATGCAAACTGAGACCTTTAAAACAGGAAATAATAAAATGTAGAGTGGGGAGTGATGATCCTGGCCCTGGCAGACATCAGATGCTGGACGGACTCATTCATCTCTAAGCCATCCGAAACAGTGTACCCCAAAGCTGCAGCTAGCCCTGAGTGTCACTCCAGCACCCCACAAAGAATCTGCCCTCCACTGTCTTCGCTGCAGAACTTACAGTGGTGCCCTGAGTGGTGAGCCTGAGAGCCAGCCCCCAGGGCTCAGGGAGAGCCAGTGTTCCACCTTCCAGCTCTATAAAATGTGGCGCCCTTCCAGCTGTCTTCCTTGTGTGGCTGCTCCAACACTGGGGTGTCTCAAGAAGGGAAGGGTCCCGATCCGATCCGTATCACCACTCGGAGCTCCTCCTACTCAGGGCTTAGAAACTGGCTGCTCTCCTAGGCTTGGGCTCTATCTCTTCCTCAAGCCACCTCACAGCCTTGCTTCTATTGTCCCCTCACTTCCCACTCAGACCTCCTGCCTCACTCAGAAGGGTCTTTGCAATGACACCAGGTCCACCTGGACAGTCAAGGAGCCCCTTCCCCATCTCAAGATCCTTAACATCACATCTTCAAAGTCACACAGTGAGTGCAAAGTAACCTGCAAAGTAACACAGTGAGTGCAGGTTCTGAAGGTTAAGGTGTGGTAGTTCTGACAAAGCTGTCACTCATCCTACCACAGCCACCAAGCCTCAGCCAGTGGGAACAAAGAAAAGCAAAGGGCTGTTAGGGACAGATTCCTAACAGATTTCATGTGTGAGTGTTACAAAGTCGAGATGATAGGTGACAACAGATGAGATAGATAGATAGATAGATAGATAGATAGATAGATAGATAGATAGATAGATAGATAGATAGATAGATAGATAGATAGATGATAGAGAGACAGACAGACAGATAGATATTATATAGTAGACAGTAGATAGATTATAGATAGGTAGATAACAGATAAGTAGATAAATACATAATAGATGATAGATCTATTAGGATAGACAGATGATTGGTGTATGAATAAGAGACAGATATGTGAAGGATCAGTATCAGATTCCAGAGAGCTCTGAGATCAGGATCTTGCTAAGTACATCAGTGTGTTTCACTGGTTTTGAGACATTTCCACTCGCATTGCCTAATTAAATGTTTTTTCCTCCAAACAGCATTACCGTACTTTGCCACAAGGTGGAGCCAACGAAACATCAAAGAGGCCTTCACAGCCGCCATTTGCCCTCGCTTCCTGGCAGGCTGTGTGTGACGTTACCAACCATTGTTTCCTGTGTAGTTTGGGTATAAAGACTGTGTTGGTTTAGGAAATCTCAGTGAGCCTTACAGTTTTTTTGTATTCAAAGCATCCAGCTCCATACAAGAGTGAAGAGATGTCCTCTCCTGAGAGCGGCCAGCATGACGGAAGAGCGTTGCAAGGGAGCATAAGCTGGGAGAAGCAAGCTGCAGAGTGTCACTGTCATCAAAAAAACCCAGGCCTGCCCAGCTCTGCGGAAGAGGGCATCATCTGGGCTGGGGACGTGGGAGATCGCTACTGACCAGGGCGTTGCTCCCTGTGACAGCATCGATTGTGCTCTTTCCCCTGCCACACCTCTCATGCACAGTTAGCCCCGGCAACACAGTCACAGGTCCCCACGCATGCTGCTAATGTATCTTAATATTTACGTTTTCACAAACTCAAAGGATTCTTGTAAGTTCCAGGGAGCCGAATTGGACCCATCCACACAGGTCAGATTCACTCCAAATAAATATTCAACCTTTCCCTGATCCCAGGACTCCCTTCCCTCGCCTTGGGAACCCCTCCCTCATCTTACAATTCTCCCCTCAAGTACCAGGACCCAGGAAAAAAAAGAAAAACAACTTTGTTTTCTAAACTTAACCTTGTCCTCTGCTCTGCCAACATCTTGTCAGGTCTCAGAGAGACACCAGAGTTCCATACTGTCAGGACTGCAATGAAACAACCAGCTACCAGGAAATGGCAGCACCCCAGGTTTTTCAGATCCCCCAAAGTCAGCAGGAAGCAGTCTTTTGAGAACTCAACATCCTTATTTCCTAACCTGCCACGCCCAACCCCCACTTTTTAATAATAGTAAGAGGTGGGAATGTTGGGAACCTGCAGTCTCCTGACCTTGCCCCTAACCTTGTCCCTTGTCCCTTGTCCCTGGGTGGGACGCTCATGGCCATGTCATCACTATATCAGGCTTTACCTGGCTGTTCAAGCTTTAACCTGGCTGTGCAGGGGACCCAGTTACGCATCCACAAGCCCCCCTTTTAAAGCAAGTGTGCCAAGCGCACCTCTCTCTCTGTCTCTGTCTCTGTCTCTGTCTCTGTCTCTCTGTCTCTCTCTCTCTCTGTGTCTCTCTCTCTGTCTCTCTGTCTCTCTGGGGCCCCTTCTCTCTTCTTTGACCCTCTCTCTCTCTCTCTCCCCCCCACACACTTTTGGTTGGCCACCACCTAGCCCCCCCCCTTTCTCTCCCCTCTCTCAATAAACTCCACATGGGTGCTGAGTGTTTGTGTTTCTTAGGCCATAGCTGAAGCAAAAAAACAACACTGCCCTTCTGTGGCCTCACACCATCTGGCCTCTGTGTACCTTCCAGCCTCACCTCCCCAGGCCCTGAGCAAAGATTCTTTGCTTCACCAAACTTAGGTCAGGCTCCTGGACCTTCTGAGAAGGTCTCATAAAAATCTACTTTTACTTATCAAGACTGTGCCCATCCTCAGGCTGGCGAGGTGGTAAAGGAGCTCACTTTGAGACCTGACAACATCAGTTCAATCCCCAGAACATGCTGGAAGAAGAGAGCTGACTCCTTTAACTTGTCCTGTGTGACACACACACACACACACACACACACACACACACACACACAGGGGGGGGGGATCCCATCTGATCACCTGACTTGGCTTCATCAATAGGTGGCTATGCTGCCGCTGCCTAGTTTTGGTTGTCAGCTTCACTGAATTAAGAAACCCACAGGGCAGGAGTGAGGCATATCTTTGGGTGTGCCTTACAAGAGTGTCTCCCGTGTGGTTTAAATGAAGAGGAAACACCTACCCTAATGTGGGTGACACTATCTTGTGAGCTGAAGCTTGGGCTGAATGGAAAAGGAAAAAGGACAGAGCCCACTGAGCGCCAGTCTTGCCTGTCCTCTGCCTCCTGACCTGCCCAGACCTGAGGTGTGCCAGCCACAGTCTGCCATGCCTTCCCACAATGACAGACTACCTACCCTCTCTCAATCCATGAGCCAAACAAACCCATCCTCCCATGGGCTGATTTTGCCAGGGACTTAGTCTCGGTGATGACAAGGGTCACTGAGCTACAAATCACTGGGTTAAGCCAATGCCCTCTGTTGTTCATCGTCAGGGGCGGGGTCAGGAGGCTGCAGGTTCCCAACACTCTCACCCCCAGGCTCCCACTCACCAACCGAGCCTTGGTCCTTGGCTGTCCTTCCTAGTGTTCACTAGCTTCCTTGCTCCCAAGTCCCATTGCTATGGTCCCTTTACCTATTGTGATGGTCCAGAGTAATCTTGCAATACTTAAACATCCCATTGCATCACTCTTTCCTTTAACACCCCCATCACTGCATTACACTACCCCCGGGCATCCCAGCCACACAGTACTCTCAAGAGGCAGAGAGAGTTGCCAGGGTTTACCTGGCTCCCATGATCTTCTAGTTGTCTCCAAAAAAAATGCCCTCAGCGAAGTGGGAAGGTGCGCCATGTGGGAATGGGCAGTCTGGCCCCAAACAGACTCCCCAAGGATTTCCTTAGCCCTATCCTCACACTTCCATATCGGCCAAACTCACAGTTGAAGGATGAGCTGAGCTTAGAGAGCAAGAAAAGGAGACAATGGGAATATTTGCAGGGCCTTTGTCCCAGGCCATTCTGCCTGTAGGCAAGCATCCCACCCTAGGGGGTGGGGCTTCCCTTGTAAAGAAGTTTGGCGCATCATGATCCATTTCAAATGCAGGATGTAGGGACAACAGCACTCCTGCCCAGCCAGCATAAGTGACAGTGATGTCAAAGATGCCAACAATCTTTGCCTCGGGGAAGATCTGTGTCTCTACCTTCTGTTCAATAAACTGTAGTTAATTGTTTTATTTCTTTACTCTTAGGGCCCTGCCACCTGGCTCCTGAACTAATACACTCGAAGACTTAGTCTTACTTACAAATGCCCAGCCTTATCCTGGCTTAATTTCTAGCCAGCTTTTAAAAAAAAAAAAAAAAAAAAAAAATGCCCCAATGCCTTTTTCCTCTGGGCTTTTACCTTTTTCTATCTCTACAGACCTTACTTTACTTCTTACTCTTGGCTTGCTGTGCAGCTGGGTGGCTGCCCTGGAGTCTTCCTCTCCTTCCCCTTTGCTCCCTCATCTTCTCTTCCCACATTTCTCCCCCTGGCCACTCAGCTCTTTATTTGACCAACCAGGTGTTTCAGACAGAGCTAAACAAATGCAAAATAAAAGAATGCAACACATCTTTACATCATTAATGTCCCACAGCATAAACAAGTGCAATACATCTTAGAATAATATTGCACAACAATAAACTTTTACAAAGCACCTGCCAAACGTCAGGCACTCTGCCAAGACCACAGAAGCCCACAAGAAGGACACACCCAAAAAGAAGGACATATGCACTTATCTTATCATATCATAATACAATAAACTAGAAGTCAATGACAAGAGTCATTAGAGAAACTGAACAGCGATGTGAGAGCAAGCACACACCTTTGAGCAATTAATGAGCCACTGAAGAAATCAATGGAGAAAATTTTAAATTCTCTAGAACCAAATGAAAACAAAAACTCCACAGGAAAAAAGGAAGTCTATAGCTAATTATCAATGTCTGTATTAAACAATCAGAGAAAATGACTGATAAGGTAAGATGGCAGGCTAGAACCTATCTCTGGGTGGCCTGGCAAAAAAGAAATGCCAGGGTAAGAATAGATAGATAGATAGATGATAGAGTTTACTCCAACGAAAGAAACAGCAGAAGGAAGAGCCTCAGGGACCCATAAAAGAAGTGATAAACAGCAGGAAAGTTCAGAGAAATGTGAGGTGGGGTGCTGAAGAGAAGAAAGCCCAGCTGACATGATTCTAGCTCTATGGCTGGGGCAAGGAATGAGGTGGAAGGTGGCCTAGATAGAAAGACTATTCTAGACCATCGTGATAGTCATCCAACCCACAAGATCAGTCCACGGCCCTCACAAGCCTCAGATCCCACTATGCGTCTTGCTGAAGTAGTGATTTCTCCTGTGGAAGGAGTCAGCCATCATGGAAGCTACCCTGGCTCGGAGGACTATGGCTGCGTGCCATCTTGCTTGAGGAGTAACCTAGAGTTTAAGAATGAATACCCTTGAGGCTTGAGAACAGACACAGTCCCAAGTCTGGGGGCCCTAGTTCAAACTGCCACAAGACAGCCCTGGACAGTCCTCCTGGCTGTGGAGAGTGGGAAGGGCAGATGGAAGAAACTGCAGCAGGAAGACGTTCCTCTCTTGGTGGCTGAAAGAACACGTCATTGGCTGAGATTGATAGCCCTGAGCCAGGGATCAACAGAACAGACCAACCTCTGGAGCCAGCTGTGTGCTGTGAGGTTCCATGCTGTTATCAGATAACTCTGAAGCCCCAGCAGAGCACTCAGCATCTATAGTGCATCTTTCCAGCAGGGCAATGAATACTTAGAGAGCTTTGAAAGTGTGGAGACAGGCTCTCCCAAGTGGTCCTCCCACATGGTCTTCCCTTGTGGTTGCTTCCTCCACTCTCAAGGCACTTGAAAGACTCTGCTGGGACATCACCCACACCGGGGGGTGCA
This sequence comes from Cricetiscus sungorus, assembly GCA_030556225.1. NCBI lineage: Eukaryota > Metazoa > Chordata > Mammalia > Rodentia > Cricetidae > Cricetiscus > Cricetiscus sungorus. The sequence goes on from JANBXA010000730.1 coordinate 11,421,762, forward strand.
AACTGGGGAGTCTTGGAAGAGTGGAAGAACAGGTTTGGCAAAGCCAAGGGTGGCTAGCCAGTAGAAGCACTATGTAAACAAAGAAGGGAGCTACTGTGATGTTAAAACAGCTCTGCCAAACAACAGGCTTATCACAGGCTCAACTCAGCATGGCATGCAATATGCCATTTGGAATCCCCCCACTTTGTACATTTATTTACGCATACTTTTAGAAGTGTTTTGAGTTTATCTTACTGTGGTTTTGTTTTATATTTCCCTTTCTTGTATTTATTCTTAGTTACTTTTCTATTTCTATGGTGAAGAGATACCACAACCAAGGCAACTTATGGAAGAGTTTATTGGGGCTCACAGTCTCGTTGGAGTCCATGACCATCATGGCAGGAAGCATGGTGGCAGGCAGGCATAGTGCTAAAGCAATGGCAAGAGTTGACATCCTTATCCAAAATTAGGAGGCAGAGAGAGAGAGAGCTAACCAAGAATGGCTTGAGCTTTTGAAACCACCCTGAGTGACACACTTCCTCCAACAAGGCCACACCTCCTAATCCTTCCCAAACAGCGCCACCAACAGGGAACAAGTATTCGATTACATGAACCTATAGGAGTCATTCTCATTCAAGGCACCACATTCTACTCCCTGGCCCAATTATAATGCAAAATATATTTAGTTCAACTTCAAAAGTCCCCATAGTCTTTCACAGACTCAACACGGTTTAAAAGCCCAACGTCTCTTTTGAGACTCAAGGCAATCTCTTAATTGCCATCCTCTGTAAAGTCAAAATCAAATTATATACTTCCAACATCAATGGCACAGACTGCACATTACCATTCCAAACAGGAGGAATGGAGGCGTAGCAAGGAAATGCTGGACCAAAGCAAACCTGAACTCAAGCCAGCAGGGGAAACATCAAATCTTGTAACTCTGTGTGTGATGTCAAAGGGTTCAGGTGGTCTCCTCGCCCAGCTTTGCTCATTGTAACATACTTCTGGTCTTGGGCTTGTTTCACTCCCTGTCTGCAGCTTTCCCTGGCAGATACCACACAGCTCTGGCTCTCCAACATCCGGGGATCTCAACACAACCCAGGCTACACTTTTACAGCATAAAACATCAGATGGATTCAGATATAAATACTCCGTTTCATCTATGGATAAATCAGCTAGATGACACCATAGATGAAATCAACTTGATAGACACCTACAGAACATTCCATCAAACAGATATGGAATGAACATTCTTCTCAGCCCATGGAACCTTTTCTAAAATAGATCACATTTAAGGAAGGGCACAATATAAGTTTTAACAAATACAAGAGAACCTGATGATTTCTTGTATAAAACTAGAAATAAATCATACAAGAAACCACAGTAACAACACTAATGCTTGGAGACTGATGAAAACACTCTGGAACGGGCAATGTGTCATTAAAAATATTAACAAGAATTTGTTTTAAATTGTTATAATAAAATTAAAATTAAGACACAACTTGCCAGAACTTCAGAAATATAGCTAAAGCAATTCCAAGAGAACAGTTTCATTAAGCAAATGATAGAGATTACAGACAAATAACTTAATGATCCATCTGGAGACCTTAGAAAATCAATAACAAGCCAAACCCAAAAGCAATAAGCAACAAGAAATAATAAAGATCGAAACAAAAATTAATGTAATAGAGACTACAATAGCAATAAATAGTTGTTCTTTCTGACAACATAAACATGATTGCCAACTAGTTAACAAATCTAACAAAAAGAAAAAGATTCAAACTGATAAAATTAGACAAAGGAGGGAATGTTACAATAGATTCCAGTGCAATTCAGAAGAGCATTAAGAAATATTTTAGAAACTTATATTTCAAACAAACTGTGGGAAAATTCCTGGACATATATGACCTACCAAAATTAAATCAAGATACTATGAATAATTTAAATAGACCCATAGCAAACAACAAGGCTGAGAGTTTCCTGAGAAATAAAAGCCCAGGACTAAATGGATTCAAAAAAATAGCTACACTCCTCAAACTTCCCCATAGAACAGAACAGGAAGGGACAGTACCAAACTCATCCTATGAAGCCAGAACTACCCTGACACTAAAGTCAGATAAAGACACACACACAAAAGGAAACTACAGGCCAATCCTGATGCAAAAATCCTCAAGCGAATACCTGCAAACTGGATTTAACAGCAATTAAGAAGATCATACACTATGACCAAGCTGGTTTCATCCCTAGAATGCAAGAATGGTTCAATAAATGCAATAAAACACATAAACAGACTTAAGGGCATAAATCACATGACCATCCCAATATATGCAGAGAAAAACTGTGACGAAGTTCCCCATCTGTATGGGTTACTTCAGTTGCTAAAGTAACCCATACAGTTACTTAAAGAAGAAAGGGTTTATCTGCGCCCAGAGCTCAAGGATACAATCCATCACAGGTGGGAAAGCCTGGTAACAAGAGCATGCCACATCACAACTGGTCACATTGCATCGAAAATCAAGAAGCAATGAGAGATGATTGGCATTCCATTGTGGGAATTCTATCTGACAGCCAATTGTATTGGAACAGCTTGACCCAATGGGTGTGGTCTTCTGGGGGGGGTGACCCATAAACCCAGAATAAAAGGCCAGGACAGGGCAGAGAGAAGGGTGCTCTCTTGGACTGTGGAGGGCTCGCTGGCAACAGCAGCTTGGTTGTCTTCCCTGGACCTCCCCAGTCACCCTTGGGAATGAGAGGATCCTGTATTGTGAGTGTACTTCATATTTTGTAACTGTTTAATAAACCTGACTTAATCACAGAGATGCCTCCCTCATTTGTACTCACATCACTTCCTCCTTTTTATTCACCCTTGGGATAGTGAATCCCACCAACCTATGGGATAGTGCCATTCATATTCAAGATGGGTCCTCCATTCTCAGTTTACCCTTTCTGGAAACACCCTCATAGATATACATAAAAGTGTGTTTCCACGGTGATTCTAAAGAATGGTCTTTTAAGTGTCATGTTGCCTGCAAATTGGCAATTTGACTTCTTCCTTTTCTACTTGAATCTTTTTACCTTTTTCTCTTCTCTTACCACTCTAGTTAAGACAGTATAAGAACAGAGAATGGAAACTTAGCCTTATTCTGACTTATAAGTTATTACTCCTTTAGTATGACATTGGCTATAAGTATGCTGTGCATATGGCCTTTATCATGCCATGGTGCACCTTTCTGCTCCCTCAAGACTCTTGCCATGTAGGGATGCTAGAATGGTTACTCCTGACTGTCAACTGTTGGGATTAGGATCACCTAACCTTTGACAATTGTTCCAAGAGTATAAGTTGGCGAAAAGGCAGTCTTCACAGATGGGGAAACTGGATACCTACTGTGGAGTAATAAAACTATCTCCCACCCTGTACAAAAATAAATTCAAAATAGATCAAAGGCCTTAATGTAAGAGGTGAAAATTTGAAAGCATAGGGCGAGGGATGTTTGAAGGTTCAGGCACAAGCATAGATTTTCTGAGGACTCTAATAGCTCAGGAAGAAATAGCAAGAATTGGTAAATGGGGTTGAATTAACTTACAGTGATTTCACAGTAAAGGAGCCAATTAACTGAGTGAAGAGAGCATACAGTATGGAAGACAATTGTTGCCAGCTATACATCTGATGGAGAATTAATATCCAGAATCTATAAGGAACACCAAAAATTAAATACAAAATCCAATCAGTAAATGGACAAATTAAATGAATAGACAGTCTCCAAGGATGTCCAATAAATATGCAAAACACACTGGCATCCTTAGCCATCAGGGAAACTTACATAGATCCTGTCTCACTGTAGTCAGAATGGCTATCATCAAGAAAAGCAGCAATAGATGCTGACCGGAGTAGGAGTGAAGGGGCATTATAGGCCACTGCAGAAATGTAAGTTAGTGAATCCTCTATAAAAATCAGTGTGGAGGTATCCCATAAAATAGAACTACTATATCAGCTACCTAAACCACACCTAGGAGCCTAAGTCAGCTTCCAATGAAGACCTGCACACCATGTATCATTTGCACGATTCACAACAGCCAGGTCACAGAGTTGGCCTAGGAGTCGGTCCACCCATCATTGGATGAGAGGGCAGAGAAAACGTGCTGCCTTTACACAGGGGAGTATTAGCTAGCCACAAGAATGATATTGTACTGTTTTCAGGTAAATGACAGTCAGAGATTATTGTGGTGGGCAAAACAAGCCTCTCTCTCTCTCTCTTACACACACACACACACACACACACACACACACACACACAGAGAGAGAGAGAGAGAGAGAGAGAGAGAGAGAGAGAGAGAGAGAGAGAGTCCAATCTGTGTTCCTCCTCTGGAATGCCAGGGCTACAGACAGGTGCCACCACACTCAAGCTTCAGAAGCAGAACTTAAAAATAATAGTAACATATGAATGTACAAGGGGGGGGGGGGACAGGTCCAGGAGTGAGGGACCTGGAGGAGAAGGGCAGAAAGGGAGAGGGAGGACTATTATCAAAGTCCTGTATGTCACAATGAAATCAATTGTTTTGTACACCTAATATATGCTGGTAATCAATTGAGAGAGAAGAGAAACCACAGTCTCGTGGAGCTCAGGGGGCTGGAGCGGTGGCTTGGTAGTTAAGAGTGCTGACGGTGCATGACTGCTGTGCAACATGAGGACTGGAGTTTGTACTCCAGCAAGCACCTAAAACCTGGGAGTGGTCCTGCACACATCTGGAACTGTGTCACTGAGGTTGGTAGACACAGGACAACAGCTAGGTTTGCTGCCTGTCTGCAGAGCCGACAGATGCGAGGAGTCCCAGGCCTCAAGGCAGAGTGCCCCCTCTGGTCCCTGTGAGAGGCGCACAGAAATAAAAATAACACAACAATGGATAGAATTAAATTTTAAAGTACAAAGAGAACAGCTTCACTCATCCACAGCTGTGTCTTCTGGCTTATGAGTCTACATCTCAGGAGATACGAGTCACACTCCTAATGTGACTTGCATTTAAATTAGTCCCAAGTCAGTTAGGGGCACTCCCTTCGGAATATGAGTCAGGAGGCTGAGGCCTCCCTGCAGAACCTGCTCAGGACAGAGTGTCCGGTCCTCAGATGCACCTCAGTCCATTCAGACTGGGCACAGCCGAAGGAGCAGAGGCAGAATGAGCTGCCTCCGGGGATTCTAGAAACCCCAGCCCCAGCCCCAGCCCCAGCCCCAGCCCCAGCCCCAGCCCCAGCCCCAGCCCCAGCCCCAGCCCCAGCCCCAGCCCCAGCCCCAGCCCCAGCCCCAGCCCCAGTAGCCTTCACTACTCAGACCCCTGCTGCTCAGCCACAGATGCAGGACTAGGTGTGTGGGAAGGTCCCTCCAGTCCCCTCAGAGCCTCGGCTTTTGTGAACACTGAGGAATTTGGGCTCTGAGTCAGAAGCTGCAGGGACACACATCTGAGCATGACTCAGCACCAGGCTCGGCTCTGAGGTTCCTCCCAGAATATGCCCTTTTTTGGCCCCAGGCAGGGTTTCCCTCATCTCTCTTAAATGCTCATGAGCAGAGCCTCAAACGGCCCCAGGTGAGTGCTACAGCTCTCAGGCTCGTTTCCCACAAGGGCTAGGTCCAAGGGATGCCTCTCCCGACTCCAGATCCAATGGAGGATGAAAGGGCAACAGTTAACGGCAACAAGATATGCCTGAGAACCCACGCTAATGCTCTAATGAAGGACAACCCCAAGTCCGTAGAAAAAAAGCTCCTCCTTGGGTGTATAAAGGGAAAAAGAAGGATAAAGGAGGGAAGGAAGAAGAGGAGGGGCAAGGGGGAGGGGACCGGGGACCGGAAGAGAGGAAGTCTCCACCAGCTGAAGCACACTCATTATTTTACTCCAGGTCCTAGGTGTATTCGCAAGTGATCCCTGGGATGGGAAGTTAAAAAGCACACTCTAGGTAGGTTTTGAAGCGGAAAGGGCAAAATGTCCTACACAAAGACACAAGTATAGGGAAAGGGGCAGGTGTGGCCAGGACGGGGGGGGGGTAGTGAGGGGGAAATGCGGGAAGAACAGCGAAAGGTTTGCTCCAGGGAAAGGGCCAGTGTGTCAGGAAGCCACGGAAGTGAAGTGACCAATGACAGACAGCCCTGCAGTCCGCAGTGTGCTGTGACGGTGAGGGCAGAGTGCAAACGCACTGTCCTAGTCCACTATATCCAGGACCTGAGTTACAAGCTGCCATCTGGACTTCACAGTCCAGAGCCACAACTCCCCAGCTGCATGGTCCTGGGGAAGTCATTGGATCTCTTCATGCCTCCGTTTTCTCAACTGTAAAAGTGAGGACGACTATGGCAAGACACAGCTCACTGGCCAAACATTTGAAAAGGGGAGTTGGCTCCCCAGCCAGCTTCAGTCAGTGACAGCACACAGGGACTCTGGACTGACCATTTCAACCCTGGCAGACCTCTTTGGAGCTAGCTTTATTCTGGAGTCTCTATCTGGGTGGCTGAGGTTCGCTCAGAGAGCTACAATGTATTCTAAGGGTCCTTTTGCCTACAGTCTTTTCTTCTCTCTTCATTCTCTTGTAAAGTCTTCCTTGACGCCTGAAGTCAGTCTCTCTGTCTCTCTCTGTCTCTCTCTCTGTCTCTCTCTCTGTCTCTGTCTCTCTCTCTCTCTCTCTCTAGATTTTCACAGTTGATACCCCGAAGCCTCTTGCATCTTTTTGTTGTTTGTTTTCTGAGACATTGCCTTATTCTATACCTAGACTGCCCTCAAACTCATAGCAACCCCCCACTGCCTCAGACTCCCAAGTGATTACAGGTGTGAATCACCATGCCCAGCTCTCTTGGACCTCTATTCCAGTTTGCTTTCTGTTGCTGTGATACAAATCATAACCAAAAGGAAACTGACGGAAGTAAACATCTATTTGGCTTCGAGGTTACAGTTCATCATGGAAGGAAGCCAAGGTAGGAACTCAAGGCAGGATTGTTCCCTCTGAGTTTCTCAGCTACCTATCTTGAACATCTCAGGGTAACTCACCTAGAAATGACAACTGCTCACGGTGGGCTGCGCCCTCCTACATCAATTAGCAATCAAGAAAATAACATGCCCACCTGATGAAGACAATTCTTCAACATAGGTATGTCAAGCTGAAGATGGAGATTGCCTATCACAACCTCTAACTTTGTTGGGGAAGGACTGTTGTTTTTGTTTTGTTTTGTAGAGAGGGGAATTTGCTTTCTAGAGGACACAAATTGGTACACTCAGCTAAACATAATTCTTTGCTGATGGACTGGTCAGTGTTAGTATTCAGGCATCTGTACTGGCCTGCCCTAGAGGTTCAGACAGGATACGCCCTTAGCTGCAGCTACTAAGAGCACCACCTGTGCATATTCTCCATGTTTTCTTTTAAAAGGGCCCTGCCCACCTCCCACTCTCTTCTCTTCCTCTTCCTCTTTCTCTCCCTCCCTCCTTTCCTCCCTTCCTCTTTTTCCTCTCGGCCTTGGCTCCTGTCCCAAGAGTCTGGGAGGTCCTCTGCAAGAGCAACAAGAGCTCTCAACCTTCAAACCATCTCTCTAGCCTTGATCTGGATTTTAAATGCCCGTCAAAGGCCTACAGGCTAAGGGTTGATGCCAGCCTGCAGCACTATTAGAAGAGATTGGGACCTTTAGAAGATGAGGCCCAGTGGGAGGAAATGTGATGAGGTTGTTTGACTGTGTATTGATTAGTGTATTGCTGTGAAGAGACGCCACGACCACAGCAACTTTTATAAAAGAAAGCATTTAATTGGGGCTTGGTTACATTCAGAGATTTAGTCTGTTGTCATCATGATGGGAAGCATGGCAGTGCGTAGGCAGACATGGTACTGGAGAGGTAGCTGAGAGTTCTACATCCATATCAGCAGGCAGTGGGAAGAGAAACACTGGGCCTGGCTTGAGTATTTGAAACCCCCAAAGCCTATTCCTCATGACACACTTCCTCCATCAAGGCCACACCTCCTAATCCCTGTCAAGTAGAAGCACTCCCTACTGACCAAGCATTTAAATATGGGGGTCATTCCTATTCAGACCACCACTATTGCCTGTCTGATCACATATCCAAACACATCCCCAGTTGGTGGCACCATTTAGGGGAGTTTAAGCCTTTTGCTAGTGACAGTTTGTCTCTGGGGGTCAAGCTTTGAGTTCATAGCCTCACCCTACTCCAATTTTGCAATTGAAGATGTAATGTCTCCGTTTCCTGCTCTTGCCGCCATGTTTGCCACTTGCTGTCATGCCTCCCCACCAAGATGGAATCGATCCCTCTGGAACAGGAAGCCCAAATAAACTCTTCCTTCTATAAATAGACTTCGTCATGGTGTTTTATCACAGCAGCAGAAAAGTAACTAGTATATTTGGTCACAAGGAGCATGAACCTTAAAGGACTATTGGAACTCCAGCCTCTCTCTCTCTTTGCTTCCCGGAGGCCATGGGGTAAATAGACAACCCTGCCACATACCCCTGCTATGACATAATTTTCCACCATCAGCTAAAACCCATAGGACCAGGTGACCACAAAACGGAGCCTATGAAACCATGAGCCAAAGATCAACTTCCTCCTTTAAGCTGGTTATCTCTGATGCTTTGTTGGAGCAGTAGAAAGCTGATTCACAAAGTTGAGTGGTTGGCTCTCCCGGCCCCTTCCTGTCCCTTTACTATTCCAGCATCCTGGCCCCTCAGCCCCTTATCTGCAACCCCCACATGCTCCCTCCAATACATCCACTGAATGATTAATGGCTGACAGACTTCCTGCCTCAGGACCAATATCAGCATACCCTCCACAAGCTCAATGTCTGACACCACCATGGCATTCAGTATTTCCAGTGTCACTCCCTGGCAATGAACTAGTCACCCACTGACTGACAAAAAGAATGGAATTGGGTAAAGGAAAAAATCAAGAGGTCAGGCAGGCCCAAGTTCTGGCAACTGTGGCCCCCAGATGATAATTGAACAAGCCCAGAGTGATACTTAACCTTCACTGTATACTTGAATGGGTTTGGAAACAATTCTAGATGTGTTTGAGGGTGTTTCCAGTAAGACTTAACTGAGAAAGAAGGACCCACCCTGGATGTGTGTGGCTCCTTCCCAAGGACTGGGGTCCCAAACTGAATAATGGGAAAAGCAAGAAGCTAGCTGGGCACCAGAATCCATGTCTGCTTCCTGACCATGGATACAGTGTGGTAAGACACCTCACGTTCCCCCCTGCCATGATGGACAGTATCCCTCAAACTGGAACCAAATAGACCCTGAGATGGTTTTGTCACAACAGGAAAGAAAGGAAGGAAGGAAGGAAGGAAGCAAGGAAGGAAGGAAGGAAGGAAGGAAGGAAGGAAAGAAGGAAGAAAAGAAGGAAGAAAAGAAGGAAGGAAGAAAGAAAGAAACTCAGCAAGAATATACCCAGGGACGCTTACAACTAAGAGGCTCCTAGAAGCACCCGGGAAATGCCACAGTTGTGGTTGTTGTGTTGGAACACAACCTGCACACTCTGGAGACAAGTGACTGAGTAACCCACTGGCTTCTTGCCATGTGAACTCCAGCATATATCTGGGCAGATCTGAAATTTCTACTTGGGAGGGACTTGAACATTGAAAACATGCAGATGGTAGACAGGGTTGTAAGAACTAATCTTGAAGCTTGCCTTGGAGCTATTTTTGCTTAGTAAGCAACACGTTCTGCCTGAAAACACTGATTTGGAGGACTTGGGGATACTATTGATGGAAACTGTGCAGGGCCACACCTTTCTGGTACCCTGCGATGCTTCCCGTAGAGCGGGCAATGTACTTCTCTGTATCTGTTCCTTTCATCGGGCACTGTGAAGACAGTGGATCAGCTATAGCCGCTCAGGCACTCCTGTGACCTCACATGGAGGTGCCATTGCTGCTGCTGCTGCTCCTGGCAATGATGGTAACAACAGTGGTGATAATGGTGGCAAGCCTAGTCCTGCTGCTACCCCAAACAATTTCACAGACTTTGTAAGCTGGCACACATAATTCTGACTGCGGAGTAGGCAGTAGTAGATCTCCACTTGAGAGGAAGCCCTGATTTGCTTCTCCGTTTCTTTGACAGAATGATTGCCAGCTGAACAAAACTTGTGGGAGAAAAAGGTTTATTTCACCCTACAGGTTACAGTTCATCATGGAGGCAAGTCAGGCCAGGAGCACAAGGCAGGAACCTAGAGTCAAGCTGAAGCAGGGAGCCCAGAGGAGCACTGTGTACTGGCTTGCTTCTAGCTAGGTTCACATTCAGCTACCTTACTTATACAACCCTAAGCCCACTTGTCTGGGGGTAGCACTGGCCACAGCGGACAGGCCATCAATAAGCCATCAAATGCATCCCCCAGACATGCCCAGGAGCCAATCTAATGGGGGCCATTCCCTGCCACTCCAGTTGTCTCTAGTTTGTGACAAAACGATCTGGCATAGGAGTTAAGAAGATGGGGAGGGGCTGGTATTTTTAAAATGTCAAGGGATGACACAAACTAAAACATAATTTCTCGTTGGCTGATCTGCCATTTGGAGAAACCCTATGGAAGCCCTCTCAGGGAGAGTCTGGGGTGTCTGAGGTGTGTTATATGTGGCCCTGTGTGCAGGCTGGAGAAACAGACAAATGTTCAGAAAGCATCTGGGCCTTTGGAACTTTCTTCAGGCTGTTTCCTCACCCCTTCTAGTCCCAGCACCCCACATTTTGTGAGATTAAAGAGACACCTGTCCAGTCTCCTCTTCAGGTCTCAGCCACCCTCCAGAAGTCCCCTCTGCCTCATGCCACACTCTGCAGTCCTGAGGAAAGAATAAATCCTATAATCTCTATAGTAATATTGTGTTTGTGCTCTAACAAATAAAGCTTCCCTGGAGATCAGAGTGTGGAGCTAGCCACTAGTTAACCACAGAGGCCAGGCAGTGGTGGCTCACACCTTTAATGCCAGCTCTTGGGATCTCGTGCCTTTGATCCCAGGGAGTGATATGGTTGGACAGAAAAAGGAATGTAAGTTGGGCAGAGACAGGAGCCCCTTTTCCATCTGAGGATTTTGCAGAGGTAAGAACTCTAGTAGCTGGCTACTCTGCTTCTCTGATCTTTCATCTTTCACCTACTAATATCTGACTCGAGGGTTTCTTTTTTATTATTAAGACCGATTAGAATTCGTGCTACAAATCTCTCCAGAGGAGAGGAGGTTCATGCTGCATGTTACAAAGCTTTTTGTAGCTGCAATGCAAACACCGGGAGAACAGATTAAAGCAGAAACTACGTGTTTGGGCTGAGAGCTTCAGGGACTTCAGTCTGTGCTTGGATGGCCCTGTTATTGCAGTGCTGAAATAGGGCTGAACACCATGGAGACAGGAGCCTGTAGAGGAGAAGACTGCTCACCTCAATGTAGACAGGAAGCAAACAGAGAGGTCCTGAAGGCCATGTGTACTTCAAAGGCCACCTTCCAGGGACTTAGTCCCCTCACCCAGTCTTGCCTGCTAAAGCACCTACCACTTCTCAAAGTAGTGCCACCAGCTAAGGACCAAGCATTCAACACCCAAGCTTGCTTGTGGGGGGGACATTAGTGTTCGGATAAAAGTTGGCACACTGAACTGGGTTGTTTGTTTTTGCCTCTGGCACACTGATACTCGGGATTGAGCGTGCCTGTGTACACTAGACAAGTGCTCTACCACTGAACTACAACTCTAGAATTTATGTTGTCTGTGATCTGCTTTGGATTCATATGACAGACAGGAAGAGAAAGCATAGGTTTCCCTCATGCTAGACCTGCCTTGTCCTCTGCTGACTGAACCCAGGAAGGGAGGCCCTGGGACTGTAGTCTAGTGTTTCAGAGTGAGGCTCACTTTACCTGTCAGCTGCTGCTATATCCCTCCTAAACAAGGAGTGGGGATTTCCTGTGGGCAACTGTGAAGTCTGCACACACACACACACACACACACACACACACACACACACACACACACCACAAACTCTTTCTACTTTCTCCCTCTCCATCTCTTATATTCCAGATATGACAGCTGTTTCTGCTTTACTGGCTACCCGTCTGGGCTGGGTGACTCTTTTGGGAAGAGGGGATCTGTGTGTGTCTTTGTGTTTCCCTAACAGGGGTCATGTTTCACCAAATGGTGAAGTCAGTCTATGTGTTTGAAATCAATTGCAATAGCTATGGAAGTCTGAGCCCTTGGGGAGAAGAGATCTATGTCCTCAGTGTGCTAGGTTTGCTGCCCTGCCTGGATGTACCTCTTCACTAACCTGGAAGAGGAAGCCGCAGGTGAGAAGAGACATTCTGCTGCCTCAGCCTTGCAAGTTTCTGACTTGATTGCCGTGATGGGTGTAGTCTGCCCCAAGCAGTTGTTGCTAAAAGGATTGGGAGGGGAGCCTGGCCTCCAGCTGCCAGGGAGGAGCCACTTCCTCCAGCTGGTAACCAAACTTCCACTATAGCATATTTGGGACGAACTTTCCCCCAAGAGCCCTGAGCCCAGAAGAAATCAGGGTGGGGCCAATAGAAATCAGATGGTGAGAAAATTAACAGCTTCTAGGAAAAGGCTGTGAAGCTTCAGAAATCATTGCACAGGAAACCCCTGGACTACAAATGACTGCTGTGGAGCCCCCAACTCTTAAGGTGGCTCATGAGTCAGTGTGGTGTGTGCCAAGAGTTGAAACTTAAGCATAGGGGGCGTTAAATAAAATCAAACTTGGGAAGGGAGAGATTGCCATTCGAAAGGAAGATTATGGTCATGGGCAAAATGGTCCTGTGCAAGCATCTCATATTCAAACAGAAGAACACGGGGGAGGAGCTTGTCTTTCTGTGGCAGAGGAGAGACAAACAGAACAAGATAGAATGTGGAAGAGAAACTGACAAACACTTGAAATGCCTAGCCAAGCAAGGGAAAGTTCTGGCTGGCATCAGTCAATTCCCAGAAGCTGGTGATAGCAGGCTGGGGGTGCTCAACTTTGTGTGTGCTCTGACCTGGTGGAAGCCAAGCTGGAGAACCAGTAAGGAAAGAAAGAACCTGAGCAAATGAAACAGAGGGCCAGTCATGGGCAACAGTGGACACCCAGTTAAAGACAAGAATGGACACGGTAAGGAGGCTAATATTGCTATAGATAGTTCTTAAAGGTAAAATTATGGCTATCGCTATACTGATATAAAATGAACACATTTCAAAACATTTTACTTGACAAATATCGGTGGAGCAAGCAGACATGACATGTTTTGTTTGTGCTTTTGTTTTGCTTTTTTAGATTGGGTCTTACTGTGTAGCCCTAGCTGGCCTGGAACTCACTTTGCAGACCAGGCTGACCTCAGGGGGCTCTGCTGCCCCTGCTTCCCCAGTAGTGGGACTTAAGTGTGTGTGTATCATCGTGCTCAGCACCAGACACATGCCAGCTCAATGGTGTCTGGAGCTTCACAGCCCTTTCCCAGACTCTGTTAATTTTTTCCCATTGTCTGATTTCCATTGGCCGCACCCGGATTTCTTCTGAGCTCAGGATTCAAAAAGAGAATTAGGAGACAGTAGGCATGCCTCATGCACAGGAGAGAATAGTGAGTTGACAGTGCAAACAGACAAACTGTAGCATTGCCACAGTGGAAAGGATGCTTTGATCCCTCCAGGAACACAGTCATTTGCTTATCCCATAGATACTTCAAGTTGTTACAGTTACCTACAATTTCCAGAGTTACAAACTAACTCAGAAACAATGCTGGATCATGACAACCTGGAGAGAGGTTCCAAACCGTGCTTCCTGAGTCTGACACAGAGAGACATTTCAGACTGCGTTGTTCTTGCTCTTCAAGCTATAAAGCGCTGACATAGGCCTGCTAATCCTTGCCTTCCACAGTAGAGGCCAGGAGCACCCGCCTGCCAGAATGTCTGCAGTTATGGTCAGAAGCCACTTGATGGTCAGAAGCCACTTGGGTCACATGGGTGGGTGGGGGTTGCCCCCAGTTGAGAACCAACCCCTGCTTTAAATCTTCACAGCACAGGCAGATACTAAGCCCTCCCAATATTCATTCTGGAAGCATGTTGTCTATAAGTGAGCTGCAACTCAGGAGCTCTCACTCGACAAAACGGCAGCACCAGTCACCAACAAGGGCTCTATTCCAAATGCTCGCCCAGCATTAACTCAATAAACCCTCCCAGGTAAATCAGAGTTTTAGATATGCATCACATGGTTATTCTAGTATAAGTTTGACTCGGGTGATATTTGAGGGCTATGCACACTAAAACCACACTTTTTTTTTTCCTTTGCTTGAAATTCAGATTTAACCTGGATGGCTGGTTTTTGTTTTTGTTTTTGTTTTCCAAATCGCACAACCTACTGTGCACAAATAACTGCTTCGTAACAGAATCTCTGCTCTGCTGGTGATTAGCTTTAACTCATGGGGTTACATCAGTGCGCTTTTGTTTTGCTTTGTTTTGCAAACAAATGGGACTCAGTTTCTCATCTATAAGATGGGTACACTGGCAGCCACTTCTACAGAATCGCGGGTGTTGCTGTGTCCAGAGCCTGCAGAACTGTTAGGATCCAGGGCCTGTGAGTGGCAACTGGGTTACGCTCACAGTGCTACTGACTCACTCATCCGATGTTTTCCGGGCAGTCATTGTTGAGTTTCCTGGCTGGGGTTTGAGTCTCAATTTTTCCATCCCAGTTTGCGAGTGTTCCCCCCGCTACTGGGCTGCGCCATCCCGGGAAGCGTCCGAAGGTGGCAGCAGCGGCCCCGCAGTCAGTCCTCCACGATCAGCCTGGCGCTGTGCAGGTCGCGCTGTGCTGGCCGCGTCCGGGACCAAGCCACGAGCAGGCCGGGAGAGGCGGAGGCCACACCCCGCGGCCCAGGCGCTTCCCGCCGGTGAATCATCGCCTGCAGCAGCGGCTCCCGCAGTCCGCTGCAGCGCCCCGGGCCCGGCCGCACCCCAGCCGAGTGCAGCGCCGCGCGTCTCCGCGAGCCATCTTCCTGTGCCGTGAGCCGGTCAGATTGGTACCATGGCGGGCATCGCAATCAAACTGGCCAAGGACCGCGAGGCGGCCGAGGGCCTGGGGTCCCACGAGAGAGCCGTCAAGTATCTCAACCAGGACTACGAGACGCTGCGGAACGAGTGCCTGGAGGCCGGGACGCTTTTCCAGGACCCTTCCTTCCCTGCTCTGCCGTCCTCTCTGGGCTTCAAGGAGTTGGGGCCGTACTCCAGCAAAACTAGGGGCATCGAATGGAAGCGGCCCACGGTAGGAAGCGCTCGGGGGCCGGGCGGGGCCGGGAGAGGCTGCAGTGGAAGGCTGCTGCGAGCAGGGCTCGGTGGTGCTGGCTCGGTAGCCCTGGCTGGGTAATGCTGCCTCAGTAGTGCTCCGCGGTTGCTGCTAAAGGGACTCCAGATGCAGGCTGCGGCCCACCCAGTGGACCTGCCCTCAGCTGGCCCAGAGCTTTTCGCAGGACAGGACCCCAAATCCCACTAGCGGGCACGCCCTGGAGGCCGCCTTTGGCTTCACAAAGCCTCCGGACACAGGGCCGCTGGGATGAAACTTTTATTGGACTCTAGTGGTCTTAGCCACTAGAGAAGGGGACCAGGGTCTGCTGTGGTGGTGGTGGTGGTGGTGGTGGGGTGTCCGAGTAGGGTAGAAGACTGGACTGCTCTGGGAGGCAAGCGTGGGCACAGCCTGAAGCTGCTTTACATAGGTGGCCACAAGTATCTGTGATGGCTGGGTTTATCCAGCTTGCATCTTATTTCTCAAAGTGTAACTAGCGGGACCCTCCCACCCCATATTTCCGGGGGCAACTTAACAAAGAGTTGAAAGGCTCCAAGAATCTTGATACTATTTTGCTGGCCCAGAGTCCTCAACTGGGAACCTTCGTCCCGCTCCCAAATGCTCTTGTGCTAACCCTCAGGGTCTCAGCCTTTAAGCCCTCCCTGTTCCCTTCTGGTTTCAGTCCCCAGTGGAAGCCTTCATCCCATGGGACCCTCACTTGACTTTCCCAGGGAGCCTAGAGGAAATCTAGATCCCTGTTAGGACACTGGGCATTCATGCCCTGTTTCCATACTCTTGCTCTTCCCAGGCTACTTTTGCTACCCTGAATCCAGCTCGAGATCTAGAAAGTACCCTAGGTCAGCCAGGTACTCAGCAGCCCTGGGTTCTACCCCAAGCATCACATAAAATCAGGTGCATGGTAATGTACGCCTATAATCCCAGCACTTAGGAGGTGAAGACAGCAGGATCAGCAGTTCAAAGCTGGGGGCCACTGAGATGGCTCAGTGAGTAAGGGCATTGGCTGCTAAGCTTAACAACCATCAGTCTATCCCAGAACCCACGTGGAAAGAGAACCAATTCCCCAAAATTGTCCTCTGACCTCCACATGCACACTGTGGCACACATGTGGACTCCTGCAGACATACACACACACACACACACACACACACACACACACACACACACACACACACACACATACACACATACACACGTACACACGTACACACACACATACACACACATACACACACATACACACACACACATACACACACACATACACACACACATACACACATGTACACACACGTACACCACACACACACATACACACACACACATACACACACACATACACACAAACACACACATACACACACACACATACACACACACACACATACACACACACACATACACACACATACACACACACATACACACACACACACACACATACACACACACACACACACACACACACACACACACACACACTAAATTAATAATAACAATAATAAACAAAGGACCAAAGCCAGCCTTGGCTACATAGTGCATTTGAAGCCAATCTGGACCACATGAGAACTTGGCTCAAATTAAAAAAATAAATAAAAAAGAAAACCAGAAAAGTGTCGGTAGAGCAGGGTCCTATGCACCTGGGTGCACTGGGTGAGTCATGGTTCTCTGGGCGTGGCAGTACACACCTTGGTCCCAGCCCTCGGGACACTCCATGTCTTTGGCTGTTTAGTGAATTCGAGGCCAATCTGAACTACAAAATGAGACTTGTATCAAATTAAATGAGTAAGATAAGAAGGAAACAAGCGAGGCCTCTCTGTTTCGTCTCTTGTCCAGCACACTAGGGGCAGCTGCCACAGCTGCTTTGGTTTCCCAGAGACACCCCGTTCTTTTCTCTTGCCCTTCTCACCTGCCAGGCATGCTCTCCCCCACCCCAAGTCTAGCCCATTTACATTCTTTGGGACTTTGTCACTAGTCTCCTCCCCAAAGAGTCTTTCCTGGCCATTCTTAGCAGACCTTCTCCACCCTGTTCTCTGTCCTGTACTAATTTCTGCCCTGATATTCTCACCATGAATCAATGCAGTCACATATGTTTTCCTGTTCTGCAGAGCTGGTGTGTGTCCTTTGCCCTTGTGATCTCAGAGACTCGCCAGAGAACTGTCCCTTCTCTATGTTCACTCATGCATCCATTCATCAGCATTCATAAAGTGCTTATTCTAGGCCAGGCATCGAGACGCCCATGAACAATCAAAACAAAACAAAACAAACAAACAAAAACAAAGTCACTGACTATTTGGAAAATGGGTGGATGGATGGATAGATGAATGGATGGATGGATGGATGGATGGATGGATGGATGGATGGTGGGAGGGAGTTGGGAGGGAGGGAGGGAGGGAGGAAGGAAGGAAGGAAGGAAGGAAGGAAGGAAGGAAGGAAGGAAGGAACAATCATTGTGAGCCTTGAATGACATCCTTGCTGGGGAGGTGATTCACAAGCAGGAGAATATGTGCTTTACATTTGTATGTGGTTTTACTACTTACTCTCTATCCTAGTTTCATTTCTGTGGTGATGATAAAACACCCTGAACAAAAGCAACAGGAGGGATGGAAGGGTTCATGGGGCTTACAATTCCAGGCTCCAGCACATCATTACTGATGGAAGTCAGAGCAGGACTCCAGCTGTATATGACCTCCACAGTCAAGCACAGAGATGATCAAACGCCACATGTTGCTTGCTTGTATCTAGCTTTCATCCACCCTGTATAGACTCCCCTGCCTAGAGAATGGTGCCACCCACAATGGGCTAGGTCTTCCTACACCAACTGCACTCAAGATAACCCCTCACAGACAGAGCCACGGGCCAACCAGATCTGCATAATTCTTTGAAACAACTCTGCATGACTCTAGGCAGAGGCAAGTTGACATTTAAAAGTGCCCCTCTACACACACCCTTTCTGTCACCCTTCCATCCCGTCGATGAGCACTTATTGGATGCCTGTTATAGTCCAGGCAGTATGCTTAGCTTCTGTCTCTGAGGGCCAAACAGAAGAGGACAGGTGATAGTGCCTGTGGCCTTCTGGGTGGGAAAACAGAGATCTAGAGCCCCTTCAGGGAAACTGCCTAGTGCTGGCAGGCCATGCATCACACAACCATTCTACAGTTAGGGAAACAAGCTTGGGAATGTCAAATCTGCTCAAAACAAAATAGGAGTGGAGCCAGGGCTGGGCTAGCTGCCCTCTGTCCCCACCTGTCTTGTCAGACCCTGGTGGGGACAGGCAATGGGACAAAAAAAGTATCCACTGGATTCATTAGCCAGTCATTGGAGACTGGAAAAGAGCAATGCCAGTGGACAGTGTAGGGCAGGAATCAGGCAAGGTGAAGTGTGTGCTTCAATCATTTAAGAAGGATGTGTAAATGACAGGAAGAGGAGAAGGAGAGAGGGAGAGAGGGAGGAAGGGAGGGAGGGAGGGAGGAGAGAGAGAGAGAGAGAGAGAGAGAGAGAGAGAGAGAGAGAGAGAGAAAACTGTTCAACCATGGGCAACTTGAGTTTTTAGACGTTGAGTCATGAGAGGAAGGATCAACGATGACTTCCAGAGAACGGATGAAACACCTATGAGGAAGAGAAAGCAGGGCAGGGTGAGGAAGCCAGTTAGCCGTCTTGGGAGGGGGGTGTGCTGCTAACTCTTCCTGAGAGGATGTCATAGCACCAGCAAGAGAGGGCTCCAGTGCAAGAGGGATGAGAGAACACGACCACGACCATACTGAGGGCAGGGCCAGTGCCAGGCCACAGTGAGGAGTGCCATGGCATCCATCACCCAAGCCTGGCACATCAGGTCCTCCCAGCTGTCATTTTATAGAGTACTTGGCAAGGCCATCAATGTTCATCTCCTCTGACCCTGACGACAGTCTCTGTGAGTGGTACATTTGTCTTCAAACCCATTTGACAGATGCAGATCAAGCTGCAGGATGTCCAGTAACCCACCAGCATCCTAGAGCCTATGCAAATGTGGCGGCGTCAAGATTCTTACTAGTGTATTAGAATCCGAGGCCTGAGCCTTCCCCTCCTGTCTTCTATTGCTATAAGGCTACATCAGTGTTGAATTCCAGACTCCACAGGCTGTGGCCAGGGCTCGGTTTTCTCAAGTGTCTCTGGGCTGTGAAGTCTGAACTTTGGCTTCTCTGGAGACTCCGGGGCAGTTTCTGAAGTGATAGTAGCCCTGTCCTGAAGTGAGAGCTTGGTCCCTGAATAAATAATGTGAGCCCAGCCCGCACCACCCCCGGGATAAGTGCTTGCCTAGCTGTTCTTAGGAAAAGTTGGCTTCCCTGCCTGGGCAGAAGTGCTTTCTCACCGTCCCGTCATCCTCCAGGCAGACTGATGGGGAAGCAGGAAGGGAGCATGCTCTGTGAGCTGGTGTGGTGCCGGGAGGCTGCCAGGATGGTCCAAGATTAGCACCAGCTCTCACACAGGGAAGACCCCTGTAGACAGAAGAGTGCAGATGTGGCGCTCCTACAAACCAACATCTCTGAGTGAAAAGCAGCTCAGATTTGGGCTCTGACTTCCTTTGTGGCTTTTGGGTGGAGCTCTTCAGAATCGAGAAACACATTCAGGGGGCTGCTGGAGGGCTGAACCCTTCCACACCGGGAACAACCCCCAGAAGAAGCACGGGGTGGGGTGGGGTGGAGTTACAGCAAACAGCAGGAGCAGACAGTTTGCACTTGAGCTCAGTGAGTTCAAATCCCAAGGGTCTCTACCACTTGGGAGCCACGAAACTTTGAACAATCACTTTACTTCCTGAGCTGCCACACACACACGCACGCACGTACGCACGCATGCACACGCACACACGCACACACGCACACACGCGCTCGCGAAGAGGAGCTGACACCATCACGAGTTCCTCAAAAGGCTGCAAGAGATAAGGCTCCATGCAATGTCTGCACGGCAGGTGCAGAGTGCATGAATTCTCCAAGTTCTGTGAGAACTCTGAAGGGCTGGATCCAGTCCCCTGTCCCCAAGAAGCATGTGTATTAGAGAGATGGAGGAATGGGTGATGGTGGCGCTGGCCTTTAATCCCAGCACTCGGGAGGCAGAGGCAGGCGGATCTCTATGAGTTTGAAACCAGCCTGGTCTATAGAAAGATGGAGGAGTAACCATGAATGCCTGGAGTCTTTGGAGACCAAAGACTCCAGGATGGGAGTCAAAGAGAAGAGTGGAGATAAGTGAGGAGGAAAGGCTTCCTCGTGTAGGGGAGGGAGAGGAGACTTGAAATATGAATGGCTTGGAAAGTGTAGGCAAAGGAGGAATGCCATGCAAGCCCAACCACTTGCATGCAGGCCCAGAAGAGTAGCTGCCAGAATGGTGGGCAGGGGGCACTTAGCATGGAGGGTCTCAAAGCCTGGCACAGGAAGCTGGATGCAGTCATTGCCCTTGGTAAACAGCATAATGGAGCCAACTGCATATTGGGAGGGACCCACCCTCCACATTAGGGCCAATGGAGCAGGGTCAGATGGGTAGCACAGAGGTCTGACTGTAGAACTCTCCTCAGAGCAAAGCAGCATGAGGGGGAGGGGCTGGAGGACCCACAGGGAACTGGGGCTCCTGCCTGCTGTTGCTGACCATGCTCTGTGGATTTGTTTCCAGGAGATCTGCTCTGACCCCCAGTTCATTATTGGAGGAGCCACCCGCACAGACATCTGCCAAGGAGCCTTGGGTAAGTAGTGGGGTCTGGGGCAAACTATGTTGTGTCAACCGCAAGTGCTGTGGCTTCTGTTCTTGAACTGTGTGGTGACTTCCATTTCCAGAAGCTCCCTGGACTTCTGGTCTCCTGGGATATTCCCCAGCCAGTCACAATGCTAAGATGGAAGTTCAGTGAGGTCCAAGACAGGCCCCCAAGAGGAGGCAGTGACTCCCTGTGAAGGAAGGGGAAACCTCACAGCTAGAGGAAGTGGGGAACACCAGGACCAGCCTTGCAAGCAGCCAGCTCCCTGCAGGCTCACCATGGAAAGCAGTCAGGGCTGTGAACACTCACACAATTGTAATGTTCGTGTAATTCAAACTAACCCAAGCATCAATCAAGATTGGGAGGGCCATGTCTGAGGATTAGGGACCCAGGTTCCCCGGCTTCATTCTGGAGGTCCCCAGGCCTCTGTGAAGTCTCAGCAGGGAGACTCTATCCTCATTTGTCCTACGCATAATAAACATGGGCCTATAATTATTGGAGTAGATTATTTGCTCTGATAAACCAGAAACCTGCAATCCGCCTCAACTAGCTTCCCAATCAAGTTCACTGTAACAAAACCAACCAGCTAGAATTCACCACCTTCCCATGCCCTCTTCACAGGGCTTCTGGTCTCTTACTTATGGCAGCACTTTTTACTAAGCCAGTCACTCAACCATGCTTGCCCATTCTCCAAGATACTCCTGGTCACTCATTGTACAAATGAGCATGCTAAAGCCAAACTGTAGCCAGAGAAGAGGCCTGGTGTACAGACATATTTGTTCTGACCCCAGCACGAGTGTATTAAGTACCAAGGTAGCCTCCTTTAGAAAGAGGCCTGAGGAAATGTCACCCCATGGGGGATGTCATAGCCTGTGAAAATCCTCAGGACAGGACAAGCTGTAGGGCAAACAGGATCCAGACCTGTTGGGACATGGCTATGCTGAGTGCAGATTCCTAAAATGCCAGAGAGTTTTCTCACCTGCAGGAAACAGGCCTCCCCGCTCTGCTCTCTCTCCCCAGGAAAGAGCAGACTAGTATCCCAGGAGCATAAGGTGAGTGTGCTGTGGGAACAAGCCTCTGGCCCAAGAAAGTGGAGAAGATATGGTTGGACATTGATTATGACAACCTAGGGTTTTGTGAGAGATCTAGAAAAAGCAGCAGCTCCTAACACTACTTGCAGCCTAAACAGCAACTTCAAAAGTCTGAACATGTAATAAGCACCCAAGTTAAGTCCCATTTTAATTTCACTAGGCGGTTTGGGGAGGGGCCATTAGGTTAAACTCCTGGGAGATATTGTTTGCTATATATGTCCAGAAGTGAATGAAAAAAAGAGAAATATAAACCTTCCTAGACTTTCTTGGTCATTGATCTAATGTTTAAAGTCTTTGAAGGTCCCAGACTAGCCATTTCTCTTGGTTGTTTATTCTGGAAGATTCTAATGAGACTGTGGGTGGTAAAATGTGGTCTGCTGAACTCTCTCCCTTACTTTGGCTTCTGGGCATGAGGTCCTAAAGGGGCGGTAACATCCCCAAGTCCCAAAAGGCTCAGAACTGACAGATCGAGGTTGTGACAGAGACAGGCTCAGAGGGGTTGGTGACAACATCCCCAAGTCCCAAAAGTCTCAGAAAATAAAGCAGGGCTGTGGCAGAGACTCCGGCTTCTGCAATGTCAGTAGATAGGGATCTTGGCCCAGGCATCACTGGAACCTCAATCTTCCCAAACTGCAGAGGGAAGGAATGTAAATAAGGTGACATCAGAACCCACTGAGATGTGGCATCCAGTCCTCTAAAGCTGTTCTTGCTGGAACAATGGTGAACGCTTGACCAGCACCCATGAATGAGGTCCTAGGTTCAAGTGGCAGCAACCAATCAATCAATAAAATCAAGCCATTCCCTGTTCATGGTTAACAGTTCCCCACCCCTTGATCTGGTATGTGAGCAATAATTATTATCACCTAAGAAACAGTGTGTGACTCAGACAACATTGTTTTGTTTTGTTTGTTTGTTTGTTTGATTTGGTTTCATTATCATATGCAACCATCCCAAGTCCCAAGTAGATATATTCTAAAAGACATATATATATTTATTTTATGTTTATAAGTGCTCTATCTGTAAATATGACTTTATGCCAGAAAAGGGCATCAGATTCCACTAGAAATGGTTGTGAGCCGCCATGTGGGTGCTGGGAATTTAACCCAGAACCTCTGGAAAAGAAACCAGTGCTCTTGTACACATCCCAGCATCGGTCCACGTTTTTTACTGTGCTGCCCTGAAGTTCTTTACTCGCATTCTCACCTGCTTTGGTAGAAGGCTTAGCTTCCAAATGGTTCAAACTGTGTGTGCGTGTGTGCGTGAGTGCATGCGTGCGTACACATGGTATGCAGAGGTGTTCCCACCATGAGCCACCTGCACTGCAGAACGTGGTTGGCCCAGGCATGGATTCAGCAGAGAACAATCTACCCTTCCTCGGAAAGGCTGGATATGAAAGACTGAGACTCAGCCAGACTGGCCCAGAGAGAGGCCAGGCGCTCTGTAACTGCTGAGAGTGACTGAGCCTGTGCACAGCGGCCTCTGGCATCCATCGTGAGTGTAAGGTCCCCGCTGCTGTCACAGCTGTTCAAACGGAAGACCTGTGCTCTCTGGGCCCTTGAAGTGAGTCACTTTGCCATCGTCTGGCTACCAGAAGACCCACCAGGAGGTGTCTGGCCACACCCTCCTAGTGTTTCCCTCATCTGAGTGGCAGAAGGGAGACAGCTCAGTGGGAAACGTGCATCCGAAGGTGGAGTTTCCAGTCTTATGCGCTCTACCACTTTCTTAGTAGACTTTATGATCTTGGGTGGGCCACCCAACTTTGGAGAACTTTAGTTTTCCTTTCTGTAATAATGGGAATACAAAAAGGCCCCTGGAGTTAACAACGGTTCAACTTAGCCTTCTCCAAGTTTGCAATGTTGGGTAGCACACACACAGGCAGCAGAAACCACACTTTGGATTTTGTTCTTTTCCTGACTAATAACTTGCATCCCAGAACTCAGTCACAAATGCTGGAGGGTGATAGTGAGCTAGGGGTTTAGTCAACGATTTAATGGTGAGGGGAAATATATGGTGTTCTGGGGGCACTCAGCTGCATGTGTTAAATTACATGAGACATTCAACATTTTGTAATAAAGTGGCCTTGTGTTGGGGGACTTTGCCCACCTGTGGGTAATGTAAGTGCTCTGGGGACATTTAAGGGAAACTAGGCTTTGTATTCATTGTGTGCATGAGCATTTGTGCATGCTTGAGCACTCGTGCACACACACACACACACACCTGCAATGGATTTGTTGGGATGTGATTCATGGTGGATGCCTTACTTTCCCTGTTTCTATGGAGAAACAAAAACCAAAACGAACAAGCCAAACCCTTATAAAAACAACTCAAGGGTGAAAGCATTGATTTTAGCTCACAGTTCAAGAATACAGAACATAGTGCTGGAACCAGTGGCAGGAGCTGTGGGCAATGGTCACGCCATGTCCACAAACAAGGACAGAGAGTGACAAATGCACTCTGCTGTCCAGCTCCATTTATACAGTTACACAGCTCAGGATACCAAGCAGGCAATGGTGGATGGGTCTTCTCACTTCAGAGTAATCGAGACAACCCCCAGAGGCCCATCTTCCAGGTGGTCCTAAAGTCTATCAAGTTGACAGTTAACTCTAACCATCCCAGTAGGCCAAAGAACATCTATGATGAAAACTCAGGAGGACTAGAGGAAATTCAGCGTAACTTAGGGGCCAGAGTTGCACACTGGAGAATCCTAAAGAAGTTGAAGGGGCTGTGGACCATAATGGAGCCAGCAAGTCACCAGGGAGAGAAGGGGAGAGATAAGTTGGGTTAGAAGCAGAGTGTCTGCCCTTTGAAGAGCTCAGGGTGCATGTGCCCAGGTGGGAAAGGCATGCCCAAGTTTGGAGCAGTCAGAAGCTGGAAATGGGGGATAAGGAAGCAAATTGGGGCAGATGCTCACTCTTCACTTTGTGAGTCGAACTTTCCAATATTCTAAACAACTAAAAAATGAAAGAGTTTAAGTCAGAAAGTAAATCATTAAAGAAAATATCTCTAGCCTAGAATTGCCTGGAACTCGCAATGTAGCTTGGGCAGGCTGCTGACTGGAGACCTACATGCCGGGTTCCGTTCTCCACTTAGTACATTGTAGAAGAAAGGAGAATGGGTTAGCTTGTCCCGCTGAAATAAACATCCAACACCCATTTCCTAGTTACTGTCGTAAAAAATAAAACCAAAGCCTGCACATGTCATTATTATCATTATTGTTATTGTTGTATGTTTGAGATAGTGTCTTGTTGTGTAGCCCAGACTGGCCTTAAACTTGTAGCAATCCTCCTGCCTCAGCCTCCTAAGTGCTGAGATTACAGATGTGCCCCACCATGTCCAGTTTTATACTCCAGATGGTAGGATTATAGATTGTGCCAGCATGCCTGGATTTCTTACTTATTTGTTTGTTTTAAAAAGGTTTTGCTATGTAGCCCAGGTCTAGAGCTTGTATTTATCCCACCCTTAAACTTGCAAACCTCTTGCCTCAGCCTTCTTACAGGAGTACCCCCATGCCTGGCTTAAAATGTTAAGTTTTTAATTTTTTTCACATTTATATATATGGGTTTCTGCATCTCTCTCTCTCTCTCTCTCTCTCTCTCTCTCTCTCTCTCTCTCTCTCTCTCTCTCTCTGTGTGTGTGTGTGTGTGTGTGTGTGTGTGTGTGTGTGTGTGTGTGTGTACCTTGTACATGCAGTGTCCAAGGAGGCCAGGGAAGGTACTGGAGTTACATGGTGTGAACCACCATGTAGGTACTGGAATCAAACGCAGGCACTGCCTTAACCACTGAGTAAGCCACCTCTCCAACCTCCAAACATATACATTTTAAAATTCACCTTTAATAATAGGCATTTTTCACATTTTAACAAACTTGGAGCTTTTAGAATAATTTTAGAGTTACAGAAAACCGAGGAAGCAGTGCAGAGATTTCCTATACCCCAGAACTAGTTCCCAGTCTTATGACCAGACCACCTCACGTGAGTGTGGTACATTTACCAGTGTTGATGAACCAGTATTGGCACATGCCCCTAATGCCACAGTGCATTACAGTCATGTCTCCCAGGCCACCTCTCCAACTGTGATGTCCTTTCTTGTTTGTGCTGAACTTGACAGTTTCAAGGAGTACCAGCCGAGAATAGTGAATGATGGCCTTCTCTTGGAATTTGCAGATGCCTCATTCAAGATAATATATGGTGGTGGGTGCCTGTCATCCCAGCACTTAGAAGGCTGAGGCAGGAGGATTGCTGGCTCAAGGCTAGCCGGATCTGTGTGGCAAGACCTTATCTCAGAAACACACTAAATTCACAATAAGAATAAAAGAAGATGATGATGGCTGTAGTTAAAAAAAAAAAAAAAAAAAATAAGACAATGACCAGAAAATGGGTGTAGGCTGGTTTAATGAAAACAGCGAATCCACCCTTCTCTCTTCACGGTCCTTCACTCCCAGCCCTAGCTCTAGCCCCGCTCCACCCTCCTGCTCTATCACCCCACCCCCAGAGAGGCCCCTCCCGGAACACTTTAGTATCTGTGAGTCATAGCTTCCGCAGCTTCCTTTCTGCTGCAAACTCTTGCCCAGCTCTCTCCAGAGGCTGCTGTCTGCTTCCCGGCTGTCTAAGGCAGCAGAAACAGGCCTCCAGTGAAGTGCTGGCCTCTCTTTGGCCCAGAGGCTCTGTCTTGTCCTGGATGGCCCCTGGCTTGGCCATCAGACTACAAGGCTACAGACTCATGTAATAGCTAGTTCTGTGTTTGGCTGTGGAAGTTAAGAGTGGTGGGAATCCATCAGAGCTTCTAGCTCGCCCCAGCCTGTCCTCTGAAGACCCCAGCATGCCCAGTGGGTAGTAGGTTCTAGGTCTGTAGATCAGGACATGACCTTTGGTTTGTCTGGGTATTCCTTCAACTTTCCCACCAGCTGCTGGGAGCCACACCACACTCCTGTACGGCTTCAGTCATCTCACGTCCGCAGGGAAGAAAGGGCTGGGTTAGATTTTCCTAAGGCCCACACTTGCAACATTCTGTGATTTTAAAATTCCTCACCTCAACTATGCTTGGGAGCAGACTCCAGAGTCAGAGGAGCCCTTACTCAGCCGCAGCTTCCGACAGTGTTAGCTCCAGGGAGGCTCCTCTATGGGGCTTTGACAGTAAGGACTTCATGTCCATGTGCAGTGGGGTCCTGTCCAGATCACTGCGTGGATTGGGAGCCCCAGGAGGAGGTGGTCCATGCTGCCTCTGACTTACCTGAAAGCAGGTGACCTAGAAGGCAGTTGTGCAATGAGTCAGGCTAGACCAGCACTGTCCCAAAGAGCTCTTAGCAATGATGCAAGTGTCCAGCTGCACTGCCCAATATGGTAGCCACCAGTCGTGTGGCTGAGCAACACTCAAAACTTGAGGAATGCAGCTGAGGAACTGAATCTGGTGTTTTGTTTTGTGAAATGGGTTCTTACTTCATGGCTTGGGCTGGCCTTGAACTCAAGGAGCTCTTCCTGCCTCAGTTTCTCATGTACTGGAATTATAGATGTGCACCCTCCTGACTGGTGGAGTGAATGAAATTGTAGGTTTTATTTAAATGTGACAGTGGCAGGGGATAGTGCAGCAGAGGGTGGGGCCTTGGGGTCCAGCCTCCTGTCCATCCTTTACTCTCTGTCATGACATAGTCCTCACATCAGCCAGGCAAGGCACACATGTCAGTAAGCATCTAAAAACATCCGGGTGAGCGGGAGGACTTGGGTGCCCAATGGTTAGAGGCTAGCCCCTCACTCTGTCACTTTGAACAGCTAGAGCGCTCTTCCATGACATGGTTGTAACAGTTGTGAAAATGAAATGGAATAACTTACAGACGCCCGACATG
Organism: Cricetiscus sungorus; assembly: GCA_030556225.1. Lineage (NCBI taxonomy): Eukaryota > Metazoa > Chordata > Mammalia > Rodentia > Cricetidae > Cricetiscus > Cricetiscus sungorus. Next base: position 11,449,652 of record JANBXA010000730.1, read on the forward strand.
CAAGAGGCTGAGGCATGGTACAGGTTTAATAAAGTCTCCGGGGACAGTGTGCCCAAAGGGAGTATGTCAGATGAGGTTGCATTGCACTGCCCATCTTTCATGCCTGCAAGGGTCCAGCCTTAGCACTTAGCGTGGTGATCATGGTGTCAGAGAGGGTTGTTGACCGAGAAGGTAGTACTGGGGAAAGTTCCAGCACATTGGAGTTGTGATGGTCACAACTTCCTGCTGTCTTCTTCCCAAGCCACACGGTCAGGGCTCCTGTGTCACATGGCCTGGGCTCTGGTGCTTCCTCCAACGCCCTGGGAATGTCAGTCATCGGTTTCCAGTTACCCATCTGTGAAATGGGAACTATGAGGACATTTAAATCTTTTTCCCTTTTCCCACACAATAGAGCATCTTGAGACACCTGACTCAGGTGATCTTGAGACGGGAGCCTCTGGGGTTCCTCCGCTCCTCTGCAGATCAGTGGGAAGCTGGCAATAGTCTCGTCTGGCCAACCTTCACTCCAGTGCTTCTCCTACATGTTGTTGCCTCAGCCCAGTTCCCTTCCATCCCTCAGGTCCTGCAGGAGCCGAGGAAAGGGCTGCTGCTCAAAAGCAGGAACTTCCAGCCGCAATGGCCCTCCTCTCCCTCTCCACTTCTCTCTCCTGAGGGTGTGGGAAGGGGGCAGTAAGCTGGGGAAGAGGCATGGGGTAGAGGAGGATGGGAAAGCCGCCACTCTGCCTGAGCACCAGGAGAAAACAAGACTCCTACATCAGATAGTGACCATAGGGGTGGCCCATGTGTCGGGGCTGCAGGGAGCAAGGTGGAGGAAATCTGGAGAAGATATATTCCATTTTTCCACGACAACTGAGGGAGGAAGGGGGCTTTAAAGGCTGCCGGGTGACCAGGCAGACTCCAGAGTATGAAACTGTGAAAAAGCCTTGCAGCCTCATTTCCCTCCTGTCTCTGCAGCGTCTCCCCACTGCAGGAGAGAGGAAAGTGGGAATGAATGGTGGGACTTTGGCACAGGAGACTGGAGGCCTTATGTTGATGAGGAGGGATTAGGTAGAGTGCAGGGTTCCTCCCTCTCCAAGTTTAACGGAAGTGACAGGATCACACATGTGTCGGGAACTCCCATTTGGGGACGCCTCTTCTGGCCTGCTGCCAGGCTGTAGAATGAGTAACAGGAGGGAAGGCCCAGAGTGACTGATCATCACCCTGTCACAGGCCTGGCTCTGGGCTGGGTGTTTCCTCCAAAGCAGTGGTCCTCCCATCATATGTCCTGCATATCAGATATTTACATTGCAATTTATAACAGCAGCAAAATTACATTTATGAATTAAAAATGAAATGACTTTATGGTTGGGGTCACCACAACACGAGGACCTGAATTAAAGGGCCACAGCAATAGGGAGTTGAGAACCGCTGCTCTAGGGAGACCCACAAGCCATCTCCAGAGGGCCTTACGTTGACTCATCGGTCCTTCTCATCCCTTTTGAAGTTGAGATGCTCAGCTATCTGAGAACCGAGTTCCCCTCCCTCTGTGCCTGCCTGGGACAGGAGAACAGCCGGTACCTTCCCCACAAGGTGTCAGATGGGCTGGAGACTGAAGGCGGAAATGTAGCTAGGAGCTGCTTCCACAGTCTTTAGCACTCATTCATCCAGCTGTGGGCAAGCAAGGCAAGGAAGGGGGCCGCCACAGGAATGAGACTCGAAACCAGCAGGACTGGAAGCAGGCTTCCTCCTGGGCGCCATTCTTGACATGGGGACAGAGAATTCCTCGTAGTTCTTGCATATCCAGCCACATCCTGGGCCTCTATCCGGCACATGCCACAAGCGCCCCCTCCCTTAGGTTCGTAAAAGTATGTTGTGAGCCCTGAGAATGTTCCTGGTGTGGGGAGGAGTCACCAGCAGAGGCATGAAGGGAGGGATGTGGACGCCTGAAGCCCCATAGGCTCCCAGGCACCAGGCCAAGAATGTCACATTGGAAGTCTGGGATGCTGAGGGGGCCGGTAAGAAGGATCCCCCAGGTGGGTGGCAGTGATCAGTGGTGGCTGCTAAAGACAGCTCCAACCCCTGCAGTATTGCAGCAGATTAACCACGGAGGACTAAGGATCCAGCAACATCCCAGCCGGGGCCAGCTTACAGGGAGTTCAGCATTGTTGGGATGTTTGAGCATGTGGGAGAGGAGCACCAGGCTTCCCCATCAGCACTGGGAGGAGCCTCACAATGGAGGAGGTGGGGAGGACTCTGAGTTTCTGCCAGGCCTATCTATGTACCTGTCAGTTTCCCATCTCTGGGCCCGTTCTAAACCACTCTTCAGAAGTGTGTGGGAACACATCTCAGGTCCAGGGTGCCCTGTGGCCTGCAGAGTGACTGGTTGTCCTGGACATCCTGATATTGGACAACCCCTAGAGACTCGGTCAGCCGCTGCGGCTAAAATTCAAGTGCTGCACTGTGCCCGGAGCGCTGACAAGCTGGGACAGGCTGGTGTCATAATGTGAAGGGGAAGGAGCCTCCGTCTCAGGCCCCAGGGGCCAGTTCAGATCCCAGACCTATTCTGGGTGTCTGACCCAGTCTCTCCAGGCTTGGCCTGTCACTGACCTTTCTAGCCTGAGCTGTGCCTACCCCCCCATGCCTTGGGCCCATCCCTCTCCCACTCAATGGAGAAAGTGCTCCTACCTGCCTCTCACTCAGTTCCAGCTCCCTGCTCTGCTAAGCCCACTCCTTGGTCCCACTCTTCCCGGCCCGGGCTGGTGCTTGGCATCACCCATCACTGGGATCCAGTTTCCATGGCTGTCCTTGCTGGCTGTGAGCCAGCAGCTCAAGTGCCTTGGCACAGCCTGAGGCCAGAATGGAGGTAGAATGATGCCACCCTCCTGCTCGAATGCATGGGACAGATGACAGGGGAAGAACCCGCAGGAGAGTTCAGCATGAATGAGGAAAGCCTGTGGGAAGAACTAAGGCAAGGGAAGGGCTTCCAGGAGCAGCGCAGATGGCTGGGCTGTGTCCTGTCTCTCTTCTCTGAACGTAAGCACCACCTTGGCCTGTGTTTGAAGTTTATGAATGATAGGTATCTTCCCTTTCTGGCCTTGGGACTCACCCACACCCATGGCAGGGCTCAGCAGTGGGTGGCCAGACTCTATCCACAGGCCTCCGGTGTGGCACAGCTATGCAGAGCCCAGCATGTCCTGGGTTCTCTGGAGTGCTTTCCCAGTCTGCTTCACCTTCCTGTTTGGGAAGAAAAGATGTTGGTGGCTGAAGGGAATGAAAGAGAAAACACCCAGGAAATGTTCCATCTCCCCCGTGGTAACTCCTACACCAGCTGCAAATATGATGAGTAACCCAGCCACAGACGTTTTCTACAGCGATGCAGGTGACTCTGGCCTGGACACGAGGCTGCCACTCAGGGCACAGACATCAGGAACACAGCTCTGGAAATTTACTACATGACCCTGAATGAATTTATCTTTTCAGAAGAGGGCCTGAAGTTTAAAGGAACCATTCATAAGGCCTGCCCTAAGGGTGGGTCTGGGCACAGCCTGAACCAACAGGGACCTGTCCTGCAGGCTTGGGTCTGCAGGGAAGGCCATGAGTTCGAGGGGTGCTCATGGCAGCCAGAGCAACCAAAACAATGAGCCTTTTCATCCAGGTAGACGAAGTGAGTCCCCGTGGCTGAGGCAAGGGACAGAAAAGCCCAAACTTCAGCTTTAACTGGCTTTGGCCAAGCAAATTAAAGCAGAGCAAGTCTGAATTTGAAGAGCCTGAGGGCCCATGTACAGAAGTGACGTAAAGGTCTCCTTGCCTCAGGTACCCCAGGCTAGAGAGGATATCACTGAGTAGTTGAAGAATGGGTAAACCAAGGCATGGGCGCTGGCCTGCCTAAGGACTTGGCTGTAGGAGAACACACAGTGAGGGCGGGCATGGGAAGGAAAGTGATAGCACAACTATGGACTCGGGAAGGAGGAAGAGGCTGGCTCCCGAGAGCCTTCCAGCCATGTGTTCTGTCGGGGGACCAAGCAGAGAAGGGACCTCAGGTCTAGCCCCAGAAGGAGTGAAGAGGAACTCAGTTTCCCCCTGAAAAATTAGGGCTGCTCTTGACCTCAGTGCTGACCTTGACCTCAGTGACCCCAGTATCGACCTTGACCTTGGTGTTGACCTTGGCTTCAGTGCTGATTTTGACCTCCATCCTGAACCTGACCTCAGTGTTAACCTTGCTCTCCCTGCTAACCTTCACCTCAGTGCTGACTTTGACCTCAGTGCTGACTTTGACCTCAGTGCTGACTTTGACCTCCATACTGAACCCTTGACCTCAGGGTTGACCTTCACCTCAGTGCTGACCTTGACCTCCCTGCTGACCTCCACCTCAGTGCTGACCTTGACCTCAGTGCTGATCTTGACCTCAGTGCCGATCTTGACCTCCCTGCTGACCTTGACCTCCCTGCTGACCTTGACCTCCCTGCTGACCTTCACCTCAGTGCTGACCTTCACCTCTGTGATACTTTCCATTTGTTTGGACACCAGCACTTTCTGCAGCTTCGGAAACACTTCCAAAGATCAGCACACCACCATCCCCTCCCTTCTCACGCCCACCTCAGTCACAATCTCTATCTCCCCACCCCAACCCCTCTGCCTGCCTCACATCTTCCAGAACAAAATTGCCAAAGGTGGCTAAGGCTTGCACGTGAGGAAAATAAAGACAGCAAAGTTTACCCAATATTAAGGGGCAGCATCAGGACCCAGATCTAGGTTTCTGCAACAATGTGTGTCTCTGTCTGCCTCTGGTGGGCCTCCTCGGTCACATCTGAGGGCTTTACCTCCCTTGCTTAGCTTCCTCGCCATCCAAGCTGCCTCTCTACTGTGACTGTCCAAGACTCTCAGGTCACAAGCTCACCGTCAGCCATCAAGTCCAGTCTGTCTGCCTCCTATTAGCAGGTGGGACTCAGTGGTGCTAGGACAATGAGAGGGATGGGTCACACCCAGGGAAGGGAAATCCACAGGAAGTGAGAGCCTGTGCCAAGGAACAGAGTGAGCCACAGCGACAGGGGAGAGAGAGTAAAGAACTAGAGTACAGAGCCTCGAGAGGGTGGTGTGGAAGAGTATGGTGTCTCCTGGTGCTGACAAAGGTATGTGAAACATGCCAGAGAGAAAAACTAGAAAAAAGAACCTGGTAGGCCGGGTCTCTGAGGGAGGAGGCATGCACTCTGCCAGCAGGAAACACAGCCTGGACAGGACCCTGGAGGAGCCAAGCAGAAGGCAGGATTTCTCGGTGCCTCCCCAAGCTAAAGACAGAGGGGCCAGGCTGGCTGTGAGACCCTCATCCACTCCCCTGACCACAGTGATTTCCTTTCAGAGCTGGTCTAGCCTCCAGAACCCTGCATCCCCCATCTTCCTCAGATTGTCCGTCATTTTACCTCAGAGCTCTGTAGCCCAACGCTTCCCTCTGCATTGCTGTATGTAGCCCAAGTCTGGTCTTTCTATGTGGAACGAGAGTATCGGTCTTTTCTCACAGCAGCGAAGCCCAGTGGGAGTAGAGGTTGCTGTGAGAGGACACAGGAGGCCTCTGCAGCTTGGTTTCTGATATTTTAGTGTCTTCCCAGATGGTGTTGGACTGACTGATTTGGGGCAGCCTGGGTGACAGACTGGCATTCTGTGAACAGTGGTCACAGGCAGCTTAGTAACCTCTGGGCTAACTGTGACATGTTCAGCAGCTGCCAGCTCCCACCCTTGGGAGGCACAGCCTTGGGGACTCTCATGAGTGATAAGTGCTTCAGTGACCCCTCTCTGACCCTTGTCCCTGCTCATGTCCAGGGTGCTGGACAGAGGCCAGTATGAGGCAGACCAGAGATGGTATGTCACAGTTGTACAGTAGCCAAGGCAGAATTTATTTGTATTTACATGTGTCTCTCCTCATTCCCGGTGAACACAACAACAGTGCAAACACAGACAGTATAAAACAGTTTGCCTTTAAAGGAAAACAAGCAACTTAAAGAAAATACAGTCCAGAGCCAGACAAATTACAGACAGCTGTAATTTCTGAATTTGGTGGTGGGGGGGTGGTCTAGGCAGGAAGATTACTGTAAATTTGAGGCCAGCCTAGGCTATTAATGAGTTCCAGGCTAGCCTGAGCTGCAGACTTAGAGATTGAGACGTGTCCTAATAGAAAAAGAGAGAAATCCGGAAGGAAGAAGGAACCCAACCCAGAGGAGAAAGCATGGGTTCTGTCAAAGGCTCTTGGGCTGTAGCAGATGGACCTGTGTTGCGGGTCTCTGGGCTCCCTGGCCAGCTGGCCAGCCTAAGCAGTGCAGTGAGAAACCCTGTCTCAAAAGGCAGAGTGGAGGCACCTAAGGAACAGCTCCTGAAGGTGAACTGCACACACACGCACGCACGCACGCACACATGCACAGCTTCCTGCTCTTATACATGTACATACACATGAACACACACAGGTTCCGACTGCCTGTTCATATGTGTGCACCCCAGAACACATGCACACACATCAGGTTTTCCTTTTTCCATTAACTGTGTCTTCATTTTTCTAATGAGCTTGGCCTTCTGCTCTTCATATGCTTTGTAGAAATGTGACCTTTGATCTAGGTCTGAATAAGGTTTATTTTTCATGTTTTCTTATGTTTTCATTGTTTTATTTTTTGTGACTTTCACCATGCAATTCCTTTACTTTGACATAGCTAAATTTATTATTTTAGATTTAAGTATTGTTAACTTACGATTTTAAAATTTCATGGCTTCTGTATTACAATTAAATAGCCAATCTCTCTAAGATTGTAATAGAATTCTCCCACTTTCTCTTCTAGAATTATTCATGGATTCATATATATACTATATTAAATATTGCCATAATATAAACATTAAGATATACAAATACATAAATAAGAGAACAAATTATATAAGTGGATAGTTTACCGTAGTTATGAATGTATAAATGTGTGTAAATATAAATTTAAGCTCCATAATACTATTGTTTATATATGAATATTAAGCCATTTATCATTTATTCTGTTTTTAGAAGTATTTATCTGTGTGTGGGTGGCGCACGAGTGAAGGTCAGAGGTCAACTTTCAGGAGTCAGTGCTCTCCTTCTACTGTGTGGGTTCTGGGGATCAAACCTAGGTCTTAGGGACAAAAGCCTTTGCCTGCAGATCCATCTCACAGCCCTGTTCTTTGGCTCCAGGTTTCAGAGATTTTAACCATGGTCTCCTTGTCACTTAGCTCTGTTGCTTAGGGGGATCTGAGGCAGAAAGGCAGCATAGCAGAGGGCCTGGGGAGCTCTTCCGCCTAAGTTCCCAAGTGCTGGGATTACAGGCCTCTTTTTGATACTGTTTTCTGGCCATGCCTCACACTTAATGATCCTTATAAACCTGGGTGTCAACTAGGTTCCAATTTTTATGTTTTTATTGGGACCATATTGTTTATAGACCAATTTAAGAGGAAAAGACATTTTTGTAATAATGAACCTTTATAACTGAGAATATGGGCTTCTTTTAAAAATGATTGTTTCCACCAGCACAGGCAGGCTCCTGTACATCTTTGGGGTTAATAGTAAAAACCAACAGCTGCCCATGGCTTTTCCCTCCCTGGATCCCAACCTTCAGGTCCCGGGCCATTGCCAGAATTCTAAAACCCGGAGTGGGTCCTGTACCACATCACCGCAAGGGAGCCGCCTTCAGAGGAACCAGGGAAAACATACCCTGGTCTCTGGTCTCCAGGACCCCACTGGCTAAACCACAACAGCAGCCACCACCCCTGGGTCTACTGGTGAGGGGGCTCCTAAGCAGAGAACAGGTTGGAGGGTATAAATTAAACACAAAGTCAGGCAGAGGGTGTTGACCAGGGGTTCAGCCTCTGCCCAGGAATTCCAGCTCCAGAGACTGGTGTTTCTGTGTTGAGATAAAGAGAGTAATTTGGAGACCCAAAAATAGTCCACAGGAAATGAAGCATAAACACACTTTGTACCTGTAAAACAACAACAATAACTTCCAGGGGAGGTGGACCGGGGTTTGGTCATTCAAAGTATACCTCGAAGAGACAGTCCTCCCCCTGCAAGAGTGGCCAAGCTAAGTGGCCACCTTCCCTCCCTCCCACCAGGATCACCATGCTCAAGTCTTGAGTCTCTTACAGGTGCAGGTTAAAACTGCACATTTCCCCCCCCAAACTCCAGCCACGTGGTGGCCACATTCCAGGGGCCTCCACCCCTGGTCCCTAAAGGCATCCTTTAGGGTGTTCCTGGAGCTAAAACTGATTAGTCATGTTTGTAGCATTTGAGTTAAACTGGTTATTAGACCCTCCCAAAATAGCCAGCTGGCTTATTACCCACCCAGGTTGTTACTGCACCAAGCAAGTTTCGCTGAGAAGGAACCCCAGGGACATCTCCAGCTAGGGCACCCGTCAGACATTGGGATTGCCCAGAAGGGAAGTGTTTCCATAAAATGTTTTACAGAGGTGGATTCGGAGCTTGGTGGGGGAAATCAGAAGTGGTTGATAAAGTCATATGGCTGGTGTCCTGAAGACAAAGGTTCCCACAAATACGGGTCTTACAAGTGGAGTGGGTACACTCTTCAGAGACTTACTCAGGCCACCTCTCAAGGACTAAAGTCCTCAGGCACTGCTCTTTGAATTGGGTGACTGGAAGTGACACCATCCTGGTAGCAGAGCTGAGCATGAAAGGTGTGCATGAAAGAGATTAAATGAACAGACAGCGGTAGCTGGGACCTGTGGGTGAGCCACTGCACACATTGAAACCTGTTTCAGCAATGAAATAGGATGTGCATATTTACCCTGCACTGTCTAATGACCGTGAAAGGACACAGCACAGTGAGAATAGATGCAAACACTTAGACAGGCCTGGCACTTGGGAGCCTTTGGGCATGGCAGCTGCATAGTCATTGCATGGAGATTGGCGCCACGAAAGCAAATATGAATCAGCATTTAAAAAAAAAAAAAAATGGGTATAGGAGCGTCCCGGCGTATTTAAGAATATTCTGCTGAGGGGGATGAGGGAGGAAGAAGGAATCAAATATGAGACATGGTTTCAAGTGTTTTCAATTTGCTAAAAACCAACATATCCTTCTCCTGGCCTCTAAGGTTCCCTCACTGGACTTTAGAATTTGAAAAAATGAATGTGTGACTATAAGATTTATATGATTTGAGCAGGGTGTGGTGGGGCACATCTATAAGCCCATCACGTAGATGCCTGGAGCAGGAGAACTTTTGAGTTCTTGGCTAGCCTGTGCTACATAGTGAGACCTTGTTTTAACAAACCTAAAATGCACACAGTCGTTTCCTCTTGCCTTGGCTATGATCTTAGTGTCATTTTCTTGGCTCTGTGGTGATAACCTTTCATGTTGTCTTGGTGAATTACCTTGCACTGAAGAGGTAGGTTTTCATGTTTCATAAATGTGACGGTCTGCATAAATAATGCTAACATGGGCTCATGTATTTGGATGCTTAGTTACTAGTGAGTGGCACTATTTGAAAGGATTAGGAGGTGTGGCCTTGGTGGAGGAAGTGTGGGAAGTGTGACACTGGGGGTGGGAGCCAGACCCAATCTCTCTCTCTCTCTCTCTCTCTCTCTCTCTCTCTCTCTCTCTCTCTCTCTCTCTCTCTCTCTCTCTCTCTCTCTCTCTCAGCCTGCTGCTCTCAGGTTCTGCTTCAGGCCATGCCTGGCACCATACTCTGTCATGGTGATAATGGACTAAACCTCTAAAACTGTAGGGATGCCCCCAATTAAATGCTTTCTTTCATAATAGTTACCTTGGTCATGATGTCTCTTCACAGCAAAAGAACAGTGACTGAGACAATGAACCAATGTATTAGGTTAGTAAAATGCAGGGCGTAAAGTGCATTGCTAGTGTGCTCTTCCTTAGTGCTAAACTTGAATTGCAGTTTAGTGTTCCTAGTAGGGACTGGGTACTCTTGATCAAAAAGAAATTACTATCATGATATTCTGAAACAAAACCCAAGGTTTGGCTGGGCATGATAGCACATAGCACATAGCTTTAGCTACAGCCCTGGAGAGGAAGAGGCAGGCAGAGCTTTACATATCAAGTTCCAAGCCAGTCAGGGTTCCCATAGTGAAACCTCAAGAAGACAAAACAAAAAACACCCCAGGGTCTGGGCTCAGAGAATATGTATGTGAGGCCTGCCAGATGCCTCTGCCATAGACTTCCTGACCTTTGTGATAAGAACAATGATAAACATTGCAGAAGGGCTATGATGAAGTCCTAAAAATTCAGAATATTCTTTCACAGATTTAAAGGTATTGCACAAGTATTAGATGCCTGTTAGGTTTTTGTTTGGTTTTGGGGGGTGATTTTCTGGGTTTTTTTTGGGGGGGGGTTTCACTGTGTAACAGTCCTGGCTGTTCTGGTAGACCAGGCTGGCCTCGAACTCACAGAGATCCGCCAGCCTCTGCCCCCTAGTGCTGATATTAAAGGTGTGCACCACCTCCTGGTGTTGCGCCTTAGTTTTCAAACTTCTGCCAGTAGAAAGAAGACAGACTAGAAGTGGAGGTGTCTGGGCTGTGCCCCTTCCAGGAGATGTGAGCTAAGCAGGTGTCATCACCCAGGGAACCCTCCAGGATCATGACCCTTTGAGAGGAAACTGGATAGCAAGTGATGAGGAAAGCAGTCCTCTCCAAAGGAGGGTGAGAAGAGGCTAATTCCCACCTGGCTGAGCCAGGGATGGGCTCCTGGAACAGATGAAAACCAGAAGACATAAAGCATGACCAGTGATCTCTAGATGTGGCCAGAGCACACAGTAATGCGAGACAGGTGTGCAAACGTAATCTGAACACTGATGTAGATGTATGAACTACAAATAAACAAATACAGTGTCGCTTTCCAAAGCCCGTCTTCCATGCATCAGTCATTGTTCCCTGAATAGCACTTTGGTCTGCAGTGACCTCTGAGATTATAAGAACAGTGGACTGGCCCTGAACACAGGCTTATGTTTCCATGTGCATGCTGATGTAAAACACTGATTACTAGGGCTGCTGGAATCTAAAGATGGTCACTGATGGACTCAGACAGTATCAGGGATCCCTAGGCGGATGCGCAGGATTTGATGCCACATTACATAGGATCTGTGGAGTTCCTAGCTCAGGTCTGACTCCTTACAGTTGGGTCCTTTTCACACACACACAGACACACAGACACACAGACACACAGAACACACACACACACACACACACACACACACACATACACACACACAGACACACACAGACACACACACACACACATACACACACACACACACACACACACACACACACCCCACCCCCAGGCTTTCTTCAAGTGTCATGGATAGACTCTAACAGCTTACAACATTCCTAGAAAATCCAATATACTCAAGGAAACCTAGAATCACAGGTACTGCCTGGCTCCTAAAGAGGCTGAAAGAAGAGGGGTAGAATAAAAGGGGGGTTTCTGCCACCCCACTAATGCCTGGTGAAATGGTCCTTCAGTATGGAGAGTTTGAAGGGCTTGAATGGGAAGTGACCGATCTCAGAAAACTTGAGGGTCTTTCTGGTCCCTGAGTCCACAGGTCCATCCCAGGCAGCACCTGGGATTACATGGGAAGGCACGCCCAGATAGGTGTCCATACCTACCAATCCTCAGCTTCGCCCAACAGCCAGAGCTAAAAATAGTCACTACCAAATTTCTCAGGGACTCCCTAGCCTCTGCACGTCAGAGTCTCAGTTTGGGCTGTACAATGGCTTCACTGAGCCAAAGGGTTCCTGTTTGGCTGTGGACAGGGCACAGAGGTTCTCAAAGCCTGCTACTCTCAGCTTTAACTTGGAAACAGTGATGGCACCGCCCTCAGAGCTACTGTAAAGGGTCATGGAGAGAATCTGAGCAGAGCTCTTGGCTTTGTGTTCTCAGGGGACTGCTGGCTGCTGGCTGCCATCGCCTCCCTCACCTTGAATGAAGAAGTCCTGGCTCGGGTTGTGCCCCTAGATCAGAGCTTCCAGGAGAACTATGCTGGCATCTTCCACTTCCAGGTACCTTAAGAGTTGGCCTAGGCATCTCCTCACTCAGGCTCAGGGGCTCAAGAGTCCCCTGGTGTGTCTGGCTCCTCAGCTCCTCAGTCCCTGGTGGTTTGCAAGCTTGAGATCTGTGTTGTTCTGCAGAGGATGCTGGGGGAGAGAGATACGATTTTCCTGACCTGCCCATGATGTGAGAGTCCATCAGAATGGATGAGAGGGAGTGGGAGTGACTCATAGAGGTAGATCTTGGTGTACAAGAAATAGTGTGTTCGGGAAGTAATCCACAAGTTTTAAAAGAAGTATTATTTGAAGTTTCAGATAAAGGTTAAAACACTTCCTCCTTTTATGAGGGCAAATGAGAACCTGATACTTTAAAAAGAAGTATGTGTGGTTTTGGAGACACAGACAGGCTCCATTGTCCTCTCTTGCTTGGTGAGGGACATGCCCAGCATCGGGGACTAATGAGCATCATGGCAACCTACAAGGGACTGGGTGGGAGACAGCTGGATGAGGCTAAGGCTCGGAGTCCCAGTGCCACCCTCTCTTGTTCTCCTTGCCCTGCAGTTCTGGCAATATGGTGAATGGGTAGAGGTGGTGGTGGATGACAGGCTGCCCACTAAGGATGGGGAGCTGCTCTTTGTACACTCTGCTGAGGGGAGCGAGTTCTGGAGTGCCCTGCTGGAGAAGGCCTATGCCAAGTAAGTAACCACGCCCGTCCCAGCACCCCACCCTGCCCCTGCTGCCTGGGACTCCAAACAGCAGGAGCTATTCAGGGACTGTTTTGAGTAGAAGTTCTGTTCTATAAAAGGATGACTTTGGCCCAAATTGGGCTCTTAATACAAGGAGGTAATGTGGGCATGGCGCCTGGTCACATGACGTACTGATAAATGACAGTCATTGCTGTTTTTAACCAAGTGAACGGGAACATTCTGGGGCTGACTGCTCTGGCCTTGAGAAGAAACTCTGTTTCTTTGGTGGCCCTGTTGCATTTTATCAACTGAAAAGAACAAAAGGTTTGCCACTGGGCAAAACTACCCATTGCAGAGGTGGGAAAATTGTGGAAACTCACCCAGAACAAACCACCTGGCTGGGAAGAACGGTTTCCCAGCCCCAGTCCTAGCTGCATCTCACTCAGCTTGCCCAAAGTTGTGCTGGGCCCACCCAGGGCGTCAGCCCTCTGCAGAGGGGCCTCAGTTGCTGGTGCTAGTGACCTCCCGAATTAAGATGAGCCAGCTGGGCGTTGGTGGCACACACCTTTAACCCTAGCACTCAGGAAGCAGAGGCAGGTAGGTGACCTCTGTGAGTTCAAGGCCAGCCTGGTCTACAGTGCTAGTTCCAGGATAGCAAAGCAATAGAGAGAAACCCTGTCTTGAAAAACAAAACAAAACAAAAACCAAAACCAAACAAAAAAAGAGGAGCCAATTTTAGCAGCTGGTGGGATTTAGAGTCCCCACAGCCCTGGGCTAGAAAGGAGTAGGGAGGTTTCATGTCGTCAGCCAGGAGGACTTGGGACCAAACTCCAGGACTGACGGAGAAGCTTGTACAAGTGACCAGAGGAGCGCACTGTGTCTCAGGGAAAGCTAGGTTTGTGACTGAAGTGTCTTTTAAGCATGTAACTGCCAAACAGCCAATTGGCCAACCTCCCCTTTGTGTCAGTGGGAGAGTCAGTGCCAGAGGCTGGATCAGTAAGTGATGGGATATGTCATTCTGTAAATATGTTTCTCTTATTGGTTAATGAGTAAAGTCCTGTTGGCCAATAGGAAAGCAAGATAGGTGGGACTGTGAGACTAGGAGGAGAGAGTAAGAAGTAGGGAGGAGATTCACCATGTAGAGACTTGAGAGAACAGAGGTCCGAGCCCTCTCTCCAGTAAGATAAGACCACGTGGAAATACTTAGGTTAATAGAAATGGGTTAATATTTAAGACAGAGCTAGCCAATAAGAAATGCTGTTAACTGGCTAACACCTTTATATATATAATACAGCATCTCTGTGTGTTATTTGGGGCTGGCTCGGTACTGAGACCAGGCCTGCTGGAAAACCTGTTAGTAACAGCTAAGTTTTTCTATCTCCAGGGTGCTGTACAATTTTGAAAACAAGTCACAGCATGGAGGAAACGTAATTAGGGAGATGGCACCTTGCCCTCCTGGGCACCCCAAGTTGGAGACAAAGACAAGGAGAATGAAAGTGGGGGATCGCTGGGGTCCCATGAGGGAGGGGATCTGAGTTGGAGTGGGCGGGCACACGGGTCAGCAGCATCAAGGGCAGTGAGTGGCAGTGTATATTCTCCTCCTTCAGGATCAATGGGTGCTATGAAGCACTCTCAGGTGGCGCCACCACGGAGGGCTTTGAAGACTTCACAGGAGGCATTGCTGAGTGGTATGAGTTGAGGAAGCCTCCTCCCAACTTGTTCAAGATCATTCAAAAGGCTCTGCAGAAAGGTTCTCTGCTCGGCTGCTCAATCGATGTAAGTCCTCACTACCCTGGAGACACACAGTCTGCTGTAGCCAGGGGGAAGCCCTGACAGCACCCAGGAGCTATTAAGAACATTAGTGCATTCCTTGTTCACCACGATGCTCATCACTAGAAGCCAGGGGTTGCTAGGCAATAGCCAGGCTATCTGGGAGTGCATTTGGTATAAGAGATGGTGCCTCCAGCCCTTCCGTCCCCAGCCCGTTTTCCATCCTAACTCCACTCTGAATCATCCCACTCACAGAACCCAGCTTCCAGGAAAGATTCCCAACCCCCTTCTGCTGGTCTTGAGACCTTCTCCCCCACCTTCAGGGCTGTTTGAACAGCCCAGCAGCTTCCCAGTCTGTCCCAGTGCCCAGGGGTCCTGGAGAAGACTTCAGAGAGTACCAGAAGGAGTTATTTTCCCAAGATAGCTTTGCATGCAAACCTCAACAACAGGGAGGTGGAAAGTGGGCACGGGGGACGGGGAGTGGGCATGGGGGATGGGGAGTGGGCACGGGGGATGGGGAGTGGGCACGGGGGATGGGGAGTGGGCACGGGGGGTGGGGAGTGGGCACGGGGGGTGGGGAGTGGGCACGCGGGGGTGGGGAGTGAGCATGGGGGATGGGGAGTGGGCATAGTCCAGGCCCCAGGAGCTTTAAGGCTGTGCCCAAGGATAGGAAAGTAGTGGTTTTGAGGAATTAGCCATCCAGTACACTGACTCTCAACTGAGATAAAACTGCCATCATGTGCAAATGAGCTGGGCGGGGTGGGCGTGGCAGACCAGAGTATCTTGCCCACAGATACCCATTGGTGTCTGTCATTAGGGCCCCCATGAGCTCTTGTCTCCAAGGGGAGCTCTTCATGCCCTCCCCATCCAGAAGATGGCTGGGGAAGCAGGAATGGGTGCGCCAACTTGTTCCTTGGCGACCAGCAACTGCAAGTGGCACGGGGCTCCCCCGAGGTGGCAGGATGAAAGTGCAGAGTTCCCCAAGCTGCTTCCCACCCCCTCAGGGCCCGTGCCTTGTGCGTTCCCTTGGGCGGTTTGTGTTAGAGTTAGAGCTGCTAACTGTGCTTGCAGATCACCAGTGCTGCGGATTCGGAGGCCGTCACGTACCAGAAGTTGGTGAAAGGACATGCGTATTCCGTCACCGGAGCCGAGGAGGTACTGGCCCTCGGGGAGTCCTTCCCCCTCCCCTGCACCCACCCCGGCACCCCAGCACGTGACTGTCCTGGGTGGGGCCTCCAGGCCCGCATCAGCCCAGCGCGCGCTGCCCCCTGCTGGCCACAGCGGCTGATGCAGGCGTCCTTATACTCAGGAATTAAGATTTAGTGTCTGAGTCAGCTTTTAAAACCCAAACACAGTACTTTGCATCTGTATGGTATTTTATATTCTTCAAAACACTGTTAGTAGGCACGGTACCTCATATCTGTAATCCTAGCCTTTGCCTCCCGTGTGCTAGGGTTTCGTTTTTAAAGATTTTTTTATGTGTATTTCAACATTGCTGTTTTGCCACACATTCTGTCTCCATCTACATGGCTGTTTTGTTTTGTTTTGTTTTCTGAGCCATTTACAAGTAAGCTGCAGGTATGGTGGCATAGGCCTGTAGTCCCAATAACTTCTGTGACCAGAAGGAGGGTCACTTAAACCGTGTGTTCAGGGCCAGCCTGGGTAACCCAATGAAACCTTGTCTTAAAAACAAAACAAACAACAACAAAACCCTGCATCTTCCCTTTCATCCAGTGCCTTTAAGCAAGTGAGAAAGCTTCTCTGAGAGCCCTAAAGCACATCCTATTCCAGCTAGTTAACTGAGGTTTGCCATAACACCCCAAGTTAATTGAGATTTTGCCGCAACACCCCAAACACAGACACCAGGGCAGGCCAGGCTGTTTACACCTCAGGCAGCTGACAGAGATTAAAGCCAGATCCTGGGAGCTGTAATTCTCATTTTCTTTGGTTTACTTATCTATTCTTGCTTTGGAGAGATGGTGTTGTTTGTTTTGTGTTGTGTTTTATTGAGATGGAGTATCACTATACAGCTCTGGCTTCCCTGGGTCTTAGGGTAAGGCCTCCTGGGTGCCTGTAGTTTAATTCTCATTTTGCAAACCTGGGCAGCAGTGACAGTCTCAGTGTCAAGCCCCTTCCAGCTTCTGTGGGGCTCCTCCTCCCACTTGGTTCAAACTGAAGGCAAGTGTAGGTCCAAGCCCTCCACGCCTGTGTAGGTGGAACTTTCTGTAGGACTGCAAGCCAGCTCCAAATAACCACACAGAGACTTAATAGTAATTACAAATGCTCGGCAGATAGTCCAGGCTTGTTTTTAACTAGCTCTTATAACTTAACCCATTACCATTAATCTACATGCTGCCCCAGGCTCGTTTATCTCATGTACGCACTTTCCATGCTGCTGGCTCTGTATGTCACGGCATCTCCTCTGACTCCACCCTCCTCCTCCTCCTCAGCATTCTGTCTGCCCCCAAAACCCTGCCTAGCCAACATCCAATCAGCTTTTTATTAACAATGAGAGCAATGCGCCTTCACAGTGCACAGAAGGGTTTTTCCACAGCATGCATGGTTCTCAGCCTCTGCCTCCTTGGATCTCTCAGGTTGAAAGCTCAGGAAGCCTGCAGAAACTGATCAGAATCCGGAATCCTTGGGGACAAGTAGAGTGGACCGGGAAGTGGAATGACAAGTAAGAATGGTTCAAAGTGGGGGGAAGGGCAGGGTTCAAGGTGAGCCAGGGTGTGAGGGGGCAGGGTGTGGCCAGCCAGGGTGCAGGGTGGTCCTGGGTGCATGCATTCTACTAGGACCTGTTGCAACTCAGAGAGGAGGCACTGTGCGTGGTGCCCGGAATCGAGGTTCTGAGGCCACTCACTGATCACACCAAGTGTGTCCCCGGGCTGTGCCCTTTAAGGGGTTTTGTAAACAGGGGCACTACTCCCTGCTCTGGGGCGCTGCCCAGGCCCAGGCTTCCAGTGGAGTCCATCCTCTCCTACCACATGGTCCATCCTTTCCCAGCACAAACTCACTCTGCTAATGGGCCCTCTGGGGAAAATGCGCCCTATAGCCTGGAGGGATGGCTCAGTAGCTAAAGGTGCTTGGAACCAAGCCCGACAAAGTGAATTTGATCCCAGGAACGGACATGGTGGCATGAAAAAACCCAACTACCACAAAGTTACCTACAAAAGCACTATGGCATGAGTGTATTACCATTACCCTGCTGGCACATGTAAGCTCACACACATCAGCACACAGACACACACAGATACATAGGCACATGCACACACACAAAGCAAATAAGTGTAAAACAGAAAAAAGAAAAACAATGGAAGAAAAGGCGCCCCTCATCCTAATAACTTCCATCTCAAGGTCATGAACTTTGTGCCAAGAGCTGAGATATGCATCTTGACCTCCCGTGCTTGGGGGTAGTTAGGCTTCAACCCTCTGGGGTAAACGCTTCATTGAGCCTCTCTTTCCCAGCGGCTCACCTGTCTTTTCTCCATGCCTTTGCTGACTTGTTCTAGGCAGCCCTGGCCTCAGCAGAGGATCTCCTATTGGCAGGCTTCCTTCCAGGTTGGCTGTAGGGGTCCTTGGTGGATCTCCAGTTGCCCCTAAAAAAACTTCCAGGAGCATCTCACCTGGAACAGGCAATCCCTTGATGGTGGACCTTACTCATTTTTGTTCTTTTAACTGCCATCTTCCCTTGCTCCCTGTACAAGGTTCTGTGCTCTGAAGGTTATGCTTTGTGTTTCTCAGTGGAGTCTGGAGGCCTAGACTCTCAGTAGGGAGAGTGGGTGTGCTCCACTCCTCAGCATTTGGGGTCTGTGGAGAGAAATGCTCATTGTCACACACTCATTCCTGAGGCCTCTCCTGTCACTTTGTTTTCCAGCTGCCCCAGCTGGAACACAGTTGACCCAGAAGTGAGAGCAAGGCTAACTGAACGACAGGAGGATGGAGAATTCTGGTAAGAGTGTGGAAACAGCCTGGTCCCAAAGCATCTGCCAGAAATGCATTCAACATGCCAAGGGCATGTGGTGTGGCATCCTGGCTTTGCCGTTCCTAAGTTCGAGGCAGGGCATTTTACTTCTGTAATCCCAGCACTCTAGAAACTGAGACAGGGGGCTCTCAAATTGGAGATCAAACTGCTTAGCCTAGGCTATCAAGCAAGAACTTGTTTTCAAAAACAGAGGGGAAAAAAGTCTCCATACACTCCTGAACGACGTTTAAATCTCTTCAATTTGTCCATTTCAGAAGTGAGGTTGACACTCTGAGCAATGTCACAAGGGCTGAGAGACATTCCTTCAGTAATGGTCAGACCCCGACAGAAAACAAAGATGGGCCCTTTCTCCCGCTGGCCTCTAAGAGATACCCAGGCTCATTAGGAAATCAACTCCAAGACGAAGGGAAGGCTAATGGTTAAGAGCTCTCTCTGCTCAGGCAGGCCCAAGTTCAGTTCCCAGCCCCACAATTGCCTGTAACCCTAGTTCCCGGGGACCTTAGCTCCCCAGGCTCCTGCACATATGTGGTGCATATAAACACATGTAAATTTGCACACCTAATATAGATAGAAGTGTTACAAAGGAAGAAACCAGTTCCTTACTGAACAGAGAAGGACCCAGTGTGCATTGTGCCCACAGAACACCTACCGTGGTTACTGTTTACCCTGACAGCCCTATGTCCTCTCAGCTGGTATTTATTCCTGGTTTTCATCCGCATCTAAGATCTCTGGGATACAAAGAGAGCCCAGCCATTCTCTCAAAGTCACCCACTTAGAAAGTGGCAGTCACAGGACGAGGCTTGGGACCTTCTGAGTCTGTGTGCCCACTACTGGGTCTCACTCAGCTCCTAGTCTGACCAGGTAGAAGGCCAAGGCTGGCTCCATGTCTCCTGTAACTTGGGACAGACACACTGTCTCTGCTTCTCCAGGATGTCCTTCAATGACTTCCTGAGGCATTATTCTCGCCTGGAGATCTGCAACCTGACCCCTGACACCCTCACCTGTGACTCCTACAAGAAGTGGAAACTCACCAAGATGGACGGGAACTGGAGGAGAGGCTCTACTGCAGGGGGCTGCAGGAACTACCCAAGTAAGGGGCGTGGCCATGTGAGGCTGCAGCTTGGCATCCCACCCTAATAGATATGCCACATCAGCCCGGAAGCCCGGGGCATCTGGCTGCCACCCGCCCAGGCCCTCATTCGCTTCCTTCTCTCTCTGCTGAGATCTCGAAGCTCCAGTATTCGCAGCCATACTACTCCCTGCATTCATTTGCCGTGATAAACCCTTTGGGCCCCAGATCCTCTGGTGCCTATGACCCTCATCTGGTTTATAGAGGCAGTGCTAAGTCCCAGTTCATAACTAACTACCTAGGCCCTCACACACTGCATCCATGGGGCACACCAGCCTCTCATTGCAGTCTTCTTCCACCCTCGTGTGCCAAGTTCATTTAGGAAATGTAGACAGCTGGGCGGGTGGTGGTGGTGGTGGCTGGCAACCTTTAATTTCAGCCCTGGAAAGGCAGAGGCAGACAGATCTGTGAGTTCCAGGCTAGCCTGGTCTACAGAGTGAGTTCCAGGATAGCCAGGCCTATTACACAGAGAAACTCTGTCTCAAAATGATAGTGAGAGAGGAAAGGAGAGAGGGATGGAGGGAGGAGAGGAGGGGGGAGGGAGGGGATGGGAAATGGGAAGTGTTGACTGAGTCCAGCTCACGAGGGGAGGGAATTCCTCCTCTTTCTACTCTTTGCTGACTGGTCCCGACCACAGAGCTTTCTGGGATCCGAACCCAGGCAGTATGGTTATGGAGTCACTCTCAGTCTGGTGGCAGGCCGTGGTCATACTTTGACACTCTGTTGCAGATGAGGAAACAGAGCAAGTGGACTGTGACTATCCGCCCTGTCCCTCCAGTCCCAGCATGCAGTGTCCAAGTGACAGTTCTAGAGGACACCACTGGGAAGCCCCTCTGACACCCAAAAAAAACACCCGAACCTATTAGATGGCGGGGGGGGGATCAGAAGATACTCTCCCAATGACCTTAGAGTGAATGTTCCTGGCCTTGTGGGGTGCTCTCCTGCAACAGTATACTTGGTACTACTGAGGTAATCTAGAAGCTTCATGCATAAATGAGTGTGTGTTGACAACTGGACTTAGAGAAGCAGGGACACTGTGGCTGCCAACTCTGCAAGTCCACGCTTCTAACTGCATGAGGGAGGGAGGCACTTAGCATGATTACCTCAAACAGGAGTGACTCGGTGTCTCCCTGAAGATGGGTCTTGGAAGTGAGGATGTTGGAGGCTGAGCAAGAGACAGAGATGCTGGAGTAGGGCACAGGATGTCCCTGGCCTCTGCATCCACCACAGGGTGGGGACAGACGACAGACACTGTGTAGGTATCCTTAGGGAGCACCAAGACAAGACAACCAACGGGCAAAAGAAGAACCTGTGAGGGGAAACCCCTGGTTAGGTCCTTCTGAGATTCAGGGTGTGCCAGGAGCCCAGCAGCCTTCCATTTGCTCTGTCTGGGGGGGGGGTGGATAACCCTTTGGGAAAACCTACTTCACAGTAGGGGTAAGGATGTGACTCAGGGGGTAGTGATTTCCCAGCATGCACAAAGCCCTGGGTCCAATCATAGTGCTAGTGATCCCTGCACTGAGGAGGTGGAGTCAGGAGCATCCGAAGTTCAAGGTCATCCTCAGAGAAAGTGAATTTGAGGCCAGCCTGAGCCATGTGAACCTTTGTTGTCAAAAAGACAGAACCAGAGAAAGCCATTTCCTCATGGAAGGTGCAGGTCTGCCTCTAGAGCCCACCTCTGTCAGCAGCCCCTTCGCCAGGGACTGCTGGCTTCCCTGTCTCCCACCCACCATCTCCCCTTTTCTTGCCACCTCATCCCCTTGTCCCACCACCTCAGCCCCCAGGCCAGGGCCCACCCCAGGTCCCAGCTCCCGGCCATTTATTCAAAGCTGTGCTCTGCTGTCCCTATTCCATAGATACCTTCTGGATGAACCCTCAGTACCTAATCAAGCTGGAGGAAGAAGATGAAGATGATGAGGATGGGGAGAGGGGCTGTACCTTCCTGGTGGGCCTCATCCAGAAGCACCGGCGGCGGCAGAGGAAGATGGGCGAGGACATGCACACCATTGGCTTTGGCATCTATGAGGTACAGGCAGAGGATGGGGCTGCACTCTGCTTTCCCTTCCGTTCCCTGCCCTTCCCTTCCCTTCCCTTCTCTCCCCTCCCCTCCCTTCCCTTCCCTTTCCTTCCCTTCCCTTCCCCCAGCCCCAGCCACATAGACCCCAGAGGCATGACTTGGAATAAGACAGAGGACAGGCAACTTAGCCAAGCCAAAGTAAAGATGCCAGCACAGCCAGACTTACTGACACTAGGTCTACACAGTCGTTTGTGTTTCCAAGGACCTCCTTGTCCCTCCTGGGTCCCCATAGTTACCGTCCTAGGAGTTCTGTGCTTGGAAAAGACCTCTGTGTCCCTAGTCACACCCTGTAGTCCTGGAATTCTGGTTAGCCCAGCAAACTCCAAAGAACAGAAAAGACTTGATCTAGAACAGAATATTCTAGAGCACACCGTATTGTGAGAGTTAGGCTGAGCCAGTAGTCCCTAATGGCATTACAGAGCCCAGCCAAGTCTTTGGCCTGAATGGGAGAGAGCCCAGGAAAGGATAAATAAGGGACATTATGCTCCCCTGGGATCTTCTGGTTCTGTCCTCACAAACCCCCTCACCATCCGGGGGCCTCCTTTCATTCCAAGCCAAAGGAAAACCACACCTGCTCAATTGCAATCTCTCTTCTTCAAGCTGAGAGCTAGGGCCAGGAGACTCGACTCCATGTCGGGGCTGTGCTACACGGAACGTGGCCTTGGTTAGCAGGAGATGAGTACAGCATGGAAGACCTCAGGGTAGCTGCGTTGGTGCCTTTTTATTTAGTGGGTGCAGTGTGGCAATGTGCTGGTTCTGCAAGCCCACCCCCATCATTCCCTCAGCCCCATGTTTAGCAATGTCACCTGAGTAGTATGAACATGGCTTTGGGAAATGGCAAGCCACCAAGCGGGGCTGCTGCCCACCAGCTCTAAACACATTCCTAGCACACTGGGAACCCAGACTAGGTGTCAGGGAGAAGGCTCAGCTGCTATGCTCATCACTGGAAGTGTGGCTGCTTCTGATTGGCTGCTGATCTGAGCCCCCTCCACCAGCTGAGAAATGGAGTGGGGGAGAAACCATCAATTGTGCAGTATACATAGTCCCTGGACTCCCAGTCTCTGAAATGGAAACTGAGGATGCCAGACTTGGACGGAATAGCTCAGAAATGCAGAGTTGTGCCCGAGCACACATGCACTTGGGAGTCCATCACCGGACATTGGAAGCTATCAGTTCCATTTAAATATAAGAAAACTGAGGCCGGTGAGGGGATGTGACTTAGTGGGAAAAATACATGCAGACTGGACATGGCTGGTTCTTCCTCCAACTTCACCCAGCCCTACTTCTCCTGAGTGAGAGGTGGGTGTGAGCTTCGACACAGCTGTCTGGCGACCTAAAACAAGTCACCACACGTCTCCATGCATGAAGAGCAACCGTATCACCAGGTCCTAAGAGGGTTTTCCTCCGATGTGCCCAAAGTACTTTGAGTTGCTTGAAAAATTAGCAGTAGAGCTGCAGAGAAAAGCCACAGCAACGTCCCAGAGCTGGTGTGTCCATAGTCCCCACATCTGATCAGGTCTCCTTTGATTTTCAGGTCCCAGAGGAGGTACGTCTGGCACACGTCGGCTCCCAACCCAGGGCTCCAGCTGCCAACACAACTGAGGCTTAGCCTGCCTGAACTCGGGGAGTAGCAGGAGCTTTGGAGGGGCTGGTGGCTGAGGGATGAGCCCTTGTCGCCTCTGAGCCCCATGGGAATGGTTCCAGTTCTGGATCCCACTGGACTAAGCTCAGAACAAAGTATCTATAGGACCCCATCAGTGCTTCCCGCTTCTCTGGGGCCTTAGAGAAGCTGTGTAGTTTGGCTTTGGTGGCAGCCCAGTGCCCTTGGGCTGCAGGTGTTTGTCATCAAGGCCTGTGTGGCTCTGAGAACAGCAGCAAGGGTCCTAACTGTACACGGTCCTAGACCCAACTCCCAGGCTAGGTGACCTGTACACACACGTGACATAGTCTCTCTGAGATCTGGTTTTCTTTTCCAGTATAAATGGTGAGCCATCACCTCCCTGAGCACTGTAGGCATGAACTGAGATATAGAAAGTCACAGTTAACAGTAATGAGATGCATAACAGTCGGTGACAGACAGGAATTAAATGGCCACACCAGGAGCCCTGACTCACCTGTGGGCATCCTGCTTTCACCAATAGACAGTTGAGCTTTATCAAACACTAGCTTCTGGGTCGGGGCCAGCCTTGAGTGACATCTGATTTAACAGCTGGGCCCCTTTCTCTGCCCCCCGATCGTGTCTTTCCTTTTATCAGTGTGACATACAACACAGAACTGACCTGGCCCCTTCATGGGAGAGGGAGAGGGAAGCTCCCGTCCCGTCACCCGTCACACCCGTCACACCTGAGCTTCTTGCTGTCGTGTGTTGTCTGGGGAGGAGATTTTGCTTGTCACCTAAAATGATCCATTGTCCCCATTGTCCCTTTGCCTTGTGTTCTGTTTAATCATCAGCTAACAGGACAGACAAACATCCACCTGGGCAAGAACTTTTTTCTCACAACCAGGGCCAGGGAGCGGTCAGATACCTTCATCAACCTCCGGGAGGTACTCAACCGCTTCAAGCTGCCTCCCGGGGAGTACATCGTCGTCCCCTCCACCTTCGAGCCCCACAAGGATGGCGATTTCTGCATCCGCGTCTTCTCAGAGAAGAAGGCAGACTACCAGTAGGTTCTGATGCCCCTCCTTGTTCCTGGCCCTGGTCTGCCCCCTCTCTCTCCTTTTTCTGTGATACTGACCTATTTGACAGGTCAGTGTAAGGATAGATGAAGTAGGTTCATCTGTCTCTAAGAGTTCTACTCAAGGAAGCAAAGGGAACACACACACACACACACACACACACACACACACACACACACACACGATGTGTTAAGTTGGAACAGAGCAGCTGGGGAAGTGAGCAGTTTGCAGTACAGTTTCACGGTTCACCCCCAATTACAATCGTTAATATCATTTTAATGACCTGTGTACACCCTCTATGAGCCTGCACTCTGCATAACCCTTGCTTTCCTGGCGGTGTGTCAGTGACAGTATTGACAGCCCGTGTGTCCAGACCTTTCCCTGAGTTAGTCAGGAAGTATCTGGTGAAGGCCTTTAGGCAGATATCACAAGTTCCCGCCACTGTCCCTAGGGCCTCGACCCACAGTAGCTTCTGCCACATCTGTCACTGTGTCAGTCACTAGGCCAGCAGACAGGGCCAACCCCAGCCCCAGACAGTATAATTGAAAGGAAGATCACTGAAGGGATATGGAGACCCCAGCACTGACGGGGGGACCAGGGACAAGATGGGAACAAGGGTGCTCTAGATGATCATGGTTGGGAAAACCTGTGCCAGAGACCCAAAAGCCCCACAGATTGCATCTGATTGGGTGGGCACGGGCCAGTCCCCAGCCATCACCTCCTGTGACAGAGAAGAGACCAGGAAACCTTTGCTTCAAACAATACAGACAGAGAAAGGGTTTTAGTGCCCAACAGCGCTGAAGCAGGGAACGCACTGGAGTGTGGCTGCGGCTCCCTGCCATGACAGGCTTTGTTCTGTTGAAGCTTACTGCAGGGAAGGGGACCACCGGGTCATCTCGGTGTCCAGCTTAGTCTCCACTGATGAGATGGGGACAAGCCCGAGATCATTTGGATGGCACTGCTCTTGGTCAAACCCTATCCTGCCCTGCTAACCACCAGCCTCTCCCACGGAAGTGTCAGCCCCCTCTGCTTGCCCCAGTATGAGCTTTCTGCCCTTAAAGGTGGTTGCCCTGTCCCAGAATAGCCAACCTTCCATCCCCCATCCCATAGCATGCTGGATTTAAGCTCTGCTGTTCTGTTTTATAGGGTGACTTTAACCTTCTAATAGCAAAATTTCCTTCTGTTTCCAGAGTTGTGGATGATGAAATTGAGGCCAACATTGAAGAGGTATTACTTCCTTACCTCCCTAGTTCTCCTCATTCTGATGGACACAGAATACCGCAGAACCCCTTAGATCACAGGAACAGGGTTTGAAAGCAAGGCTATCGATAGTCAGTCTCTTGTTCATTAAAGCCTAGCTTATCCACTGCAGAGGGCGTGAGGGTGGTGGGGAAGGACAGGGCACCAACGATGCATTGAGCAGGCTGGGTTCCAGTGACTCCCCTTGCTCAGCCTCACTTTTATCATCCATAAAATGGACGCAAAGGATAGCAAGATTTCCCAAGTTCCTAAGGGTTCTAAGGATGGTTCAGTGGTAAATCCTGAAGAGCCTTTAGCAATATAACTCAGGAATTTCACCTAAGGCCCAATCTTAGCCAATCCCAGTAGAAGTACTTCCGGCTAGAGAAAAGGAGGGTTATTGCTTCCTCTCTCTCTGAGGCCCTGAGGTGGCTCTTTGGTTGGATCATAGTTGCTGAAGCCTGGTGCTTGTCCTAAGTATCCAGCAGGACACCAAACGGTTTGTCATTGACCACTGTTCTACTGCGTTCCACTCGCTTCCTGTTGGAGTAGACCATACAAGGTCATTTTAGTTAAATATTAAAGATACTCAGAGTTACAAGAAATTAAAGCATAACCTCCCTGACCGTATGGTTTTCACTCCCTCTCATGGGCTTTAGCTAAAAGAAACAAAACAAAAAACTCTTAGCAAGGCATGGTGGTGCACACCTGTAATCTCAGCCCTGAAGAGACAGAGGCTGGAGGATGATGAGTTCAAAGCATCCTTGGCTATGTAGTAAGTTCAAGGCTACCCCAGACTACTTAAGACCCTGTCTCAAGTAAGGAAAAAAATTCTCAAAAGACAAGTGTGGTGACACATACCTAACATCCCAGCAGACGAGATAGAGATCAGGAGTTCAAGGCCATTCTCAACTACATGAGGAGTTTGGGGTCAGCCTGATTATATGATATCTTGTCTCAAAACAAAACAAAATATTTAATTTGTCACACTGCCATTCACTGTAAGCCCAATGTCCTTAGAATTCTAGCCCGAGGGACAGGAAGACTCTGGGAACTGGCAGAGGAGGGGCTGCCTTTGAAGGCTAAGGGAAACTTCAGGTCAATTTCCTCTTAACCCATTTCCTATTTCTGCGCCTCACCTTCTAGATTGACGCTAATGAGGAGGACATTGATGATGGGTTCAGAAGGCTGTTTGCTCAGCTGGCAGGGGAGGTAGGTGTCACCAAAATTCTGCTGACAATAAAGGAGAAGTGATCTTCCTGGAGGAGACTTCAGTTTTAGGGTAGGCTGGGGACAGCCAAAACAACATCACTTAGGGCATTAGCAATGCAGACAAGATCCATTCAAGATGTTCACTGTGGTTCACTCAGCTCCCACAGGGAACCCATAATGATGGTCTGTTCCTATGTCCACAGGATGCAGAGATCTCTGCCTATGAGCTGCAGACCATCTTGAGAAGAGTCCTAGCCAGGCGTAAGTGTCCCCTGTGCAAATCCCTCATCATACCCTTACCCCTTCGGACATGAGGGGACTCCTTCCTTCAAGCACATGCCAGCTGCTGTGGCTAAGCCATCACTCTCTGCTCCTACATAAGTTATTGCCTTTGCCCTCCCAGCACCGGGGAAGAGTAGGACAGGGGAAGCCTGTGAAGTAATGCCATGAGCAAAGTTTCCTGAGTCAAATCCACATTCTTCCACTTCAAGCTCTCTGAGTAAACGACCAGATCACCTGCCTGACTTTTTACCCCTTATCTGCAAAACAGACACACTATGTATGACCCCCTCTTCCCAGTGGTTGAACATTATGTAAAATCTGCCTGGTCCAGAGCCTGCATGCTGTCAGTGGAAGTTCTTATAATGACTAGTTGGTGAGAAAAGGCTAAGACAGTGCAAATGATAGGCACAGAGGTCCCAGAAGCTTGTGGGCCAATCTAACATACGTGGGGCCTAAAAACAGAAACCCTGCCTCAAACAGGGTAAGGACTGACACCCAAGGCTGTCCTATGAGTCCACACGTGTGCCATGGTACACACCCATGTCTACTCATATGCATGCATGCATACACACCTATAATACACACACATTATCATCATCCTCATCACACACACACACACACACACACACACAGTTACTCCTCATGCAGTCTGTGGAGTGTGTGACAAGAGTCTCAGGCCACCAGTGGCACAGGTCTCCCTTAGTACAGTGAGTAAAGTAGATTCTAGGTCCTCAGATCCCTTGGTGAGCTGTGACACAGACACACCTGTGTGTAGATGGAACTCGCTGTCTTCCTCTCTCTGCTCAGAGCCTACCGTGAACACATGTGCTCTCAGGCTGAACGTGACCACAGGCAGTTTTCCACCCTGTCAGCATTCAAAGGTTCAGCCAGGTGTGGCAGCTCATGCCTCCAGCGTTTGCGAGGCACAGGTGTGAATTTGAAGCCTGCCCGAGTTTGAAAGCAAAGCTCTGTCCAAAAGGACAGCCCGGTCATTTTAAAATTCCTTTATTTGTTTATTTTAATATTAAAACCCTGCTTGTCCGTGACAGTTAGACAGAAATCCAGCACATGTAGGGTCCCCTGAGCTGCCCAGGGTTGGCAGTCAATTACCGCACCTGGCTAAAGTAATCCACGGGGCTGCTGTTGTGGCCGGCACAGAGGAAGATGTGTCTACGTTTGTAGAAAGTTCTGTCAGATAGTGCTGGTGTGGACGCTTTACTCACAGGCTTCTTTTGTCTTTTAGGACAAGATATCAAGTCAGATGGCTTCAGTATCGAGACCTGTAAAATCATGGTGGACATGCTAGATGTATCCTTTAATGCACTCAGCACGGTGACTAGCCAGCGTCCTCAGAGAGAGGAAGTGAGCCCACTCCACACCTGCCTTCACAGGCTTGGAATGCAGACAGACAGCCTGTCAGGTCCAGGGCTAGAACCCTGGCCATACTCCCACCATCTCTGCCCAAGCAGCCTGGGTAGCTTCTTGAGTGACAGGGTTCTCCTACTTTTCCAAAGCAGAGCTTCCCTAAGCCATAGAGTGCCTGATATTGACTGTGTCTGTGGCAAGATTCCCTTCTAAAACCCTGTGTGGAAGTTCACTTCTGTTCATTCCACATGGTGGGACTGAGGCAGAAGGATTTCCAGTTTGAGGCCGCCTGGGCTACATAGCAAGACTGTCTCAAAAAAAAAAAAAAAAAAAAAAAAAGAAAGTTTTATAGACCCGAGGCTGAGGGCCTGCCTATGCTGTCATTCTTTTTCTTTGGCCTAGCTCCCCCTGGGCCACCCATCTGTCCCTGAAGCAGACTAGCCATTTCTGATGCTCAGTAACAGAACAGTGCAAATCTCTGTGACACTATTTACTGGCCACATGGCATGTACATATGACATAGCAGCTCCCTTCACAAGACTCCTTAAAAATGCCCAAGTAAGAGTTGGAGAGATGGTGCAGTAGGCTAAGGATACTAGCTACTCTTCCAGAGGTCCTGAGTTCAATTCTCAGCAACCACATGATGGTTCACAACCATCTGTAATGAGATCTGGTGCCCTCTTCTGGCCTGCAGGAATACATGCAGACAGAACAGTATTCATAATAAATAATTTTTTAAAAAATTTAAAAAAAAAAAGGATTAGGAAGTAGTGACTCAGTTTAAAAAAAAAAAAGAACCTATTTAAAAAAAAAATACCCAATTCTCAGGGTCCCATTCATCTGCTGTCTCATAACAAACTATTAGAACAATCTAGGGTTCCCACAGCACCCCAGTCAGTGGAAGGCAGGGCTCCTTTTGAGGAAGTTTGGGAGTAGGAAAAACAGAAGGCAGAGCCTTCTACAAAACTTCCCTGTGCATGTGTTGGAAAGACTGAGAGGCAGCCCGCAGGCCAAGCAGATGGCACTGTACTCCGTGACGGTATACTCTGGGCACTGTCCTTGACTGAGGGCAGGAAGATGGGAGTGGCAAGCTGGGGCTGAAGGAGTTCTACATCCTCTGGACGAAGATTCAGAAATACCAAGTAGGGTGCTGGGGACCCTGCGGTGGGATCAGTGTTGGGGGATATTCTAGACACGTCCTTTAAAATGTAACTCCTCTGGAGGGTGGGGGAACATTTATTTCCAAGGGAATTGGACTTTATCCATAGTGCAACTCAGAAGGCGTAAAGACTCAGCTACACCAAACACACACAAAGCAAGGACTTTGCAGGTAAAGCAGTCTTAGCCTTTCCTCTGCCTGACTAGTGACCAGGAATAAGGCCACTGTCAAGAGTTTCCTGAAAAGGCTGTCCGGCCTCTTGTAGTTTGGATTTGTAGCAGTTCGTATGTAAAATGTACCACAGGCCTGTGCTGCCGGGCGAGGTGATTTGGTGGGCACACTGAGAAGTGAGCACATAGAAAAGGCACCACAGCTCTCAACCTGTGGGTCGCCACCCCTTTGGGGTTTGAATGACCCCTCACAGGGGTCAATATCAGATATTTACAGTTTTATAACAGTAGGGAAATTACAGTTATAAAGTAGCAATGACAATTTTACATGGGGGGGGCACCACGAGGAACTGTGATACAGGGTCGCAGCATTAGGAAGGTCGAGAACCACCCCATCACTATTTAAAGTGAGAGTGGTTCTGGTGAGACCAGACTAGAGGCTCGGAGATGGAAGCATTCATACGAACTCACACACGCCTTACAGGCACCTCTCAACCCCCGTTTTGCTTTAGTTCATGGTTCTAATAAGTATTTTGTCTGTTCCAGAAAATTTACCGGGAAATCGACGTTGACAGGTCTGGAAACATGAACTCCTATGAGATGAGGAAAGCCCTGGAAGAAGCAGGTACCCCGTCACACCCATGCCACACCCATGTCACACACACACACACCTCCTCTGCCCTTAGTGTCCTCCTGAATAAGTTTTATCTGAAACAGCCTGGCAGAGCAAGAAGGCAAAGTGAGAGCGAGTGTGTGTGTGTGTGTGTGCGTGCGTGTGTGTGAGTGTGTGTGTGTGTGTGTGTGTGTGTGTGCGTGAGAGAGAGAGAGAGAGAGAGTGTGTGTGTGTGTGTGTGTGTGTGTGTGTGTGTGTGTGTGTGTGTGTGTGTGTGTGTGTGCCTTTCCCCATACCCCTCACACTCTCCCCTGCAGAACTGGCAGTAGACTCTGACAATCTCAGGGCAGCTTTCAGGAAAGCCCCAGCAGAACAGACATCAGTAACTAGGGTGTACACCTAGCAAAGACCAACAGTGAGGAGACCTCTGTGCTTGAGGGTAAATCTCCAAATCTCAATGCATCTTCCCCTCTAGCAGGCAAGGCTGGGATGGGACCTCTTACTGTTACCCCCCACCCCCACCCAGACTCCTATCTATCGCTTAGGGATCTAGGACAATGGGTCACCACCATCACATGCTGCCAGCAGATCCACACACAAAGGGCTCCTTGCTTTTGAAGGCACACCCATGACTTCTGCCCACACACACTATTAGCTAGAACTTACTCACAAGATCTCCTACAGCTGCAAGAAAAGCTGGGAAGTGCAGTCAACATGCCCAGACAGCGACGGGCCTGTTAAAGTTCCTTTTCTGTCCACAAGGAAGAATTAATATTAACTGTTTTGCCACAGAGTTCAACAAGCCACACCACCCACGGACAAAAGCAATCATGGGTTACTTTAAAGTGTCACACAGTTCAGGGGAGCTGGAGAGATGGCTCAGTGGTTGACAGTATTTGCTGCTCTCACAGAGGACTGACCTTGGTGTCCGACACCCACATTGGGCAGCCCACAACCACCTGTAACTCCAGTTCTAGGGGATCCAACACCATCTTCTGACTTCTGCAGACACTGCTTACAGGCAGTGCATATGTAGAAAAGCAGGTACATACATATAAAACAAACAAACATACATAAAAGTAAATGGGTAAAGTGTCACATTGCCTCACAGCCTGTGAGCAGAGGTGGCTAGTGGGCGTGGCACCCAGCAGAACTAAGCACTGGGGTCTGGTACTCAGCCGATGGCCCTTTGTTCACTCACCTCCAGGTTTCAAGCTGCCCTGTCAACTCCACCAAGTCATCGTTGCCCGGTTTTCAGATGACGAACTCATCATCGATTTTAACAACTTTGTTCGCTGTTTGGTTCGGCTGGAACTGCTATTCAGTACGTGGCTCTCTCTGCTCCGTTTACTCAGAGTTAAGGTCTAGCTTGTCTTTCAAGAGGGTGCAATCACTGGATGTGTCTGTCTATGAGCTAGGAATGACCTTCCCTTTTGTTAAACTGGGAAAGGAATAAGGAGTAGTAGATTGTGTCATCCAACAAAAATCAGCTGCCAAATTGGACAAGGCTGCAATCTGTCTTTCCTCTCTCATTTTTCACTCCCACTGTCCTCCCCCCACAGAGATATTCAAGCAGCTGGACCCCGAGAACACTGGAACGATACAACTCAACCTTCTTTCTGTAAGTCAGCCGCTCACACAAACCCTGACTCCTGGGAAGGCTGGTGGAAGATGTGTCACACAAGCTGTTCCTAGGGTGACCTGAACAGGCTGTTCCTAGGGTGACATTCTTTTGGAAATTTTGTTTCTGAGTTTTTCCTGGTCTGGTGGGGATAAGGCTGTAAATGGTTGTAAGGCCCCATGATGCACTTTGATTTTCTATTTCTTAACTACTTGCTGAGTCCCCTGCCTAGGAAAACACACCTGGCTCTCTGGCCCCATGAGCTTTGACTGGAGCATAAGCACCGGGTATACCAGATGGCTGAGGAAAGAAGCGATCAGCATTTGAGAGAATGTGCTTGTAGAATGAAACCCTTTGGGTAGAATTCAGGTTGGGTTCTGGGAAGACCTGCCATTTTAGGACATACCTACTCAAAGTATTTTTTTTGATACAAATACTTATTTCTATTATCTCTCCTCTTTAACATGAAACTAACAACAATACATACATTTATCATATGCCATAATAGGCTTATATGTCTAGAACACATCAACACACATCTCTGAGATCAATCTAAGTCTGCAGTTCTCAACCTGTGGATAACAACCCCTTTGGGAATCAAATAACCCTTTCACAGGGGTCACTGAAAACCATCAGAAAACACAGATATTTACATCATGACTCATAACAGTAGCAAGGAAATAATTTTATGGTTAGGGTTCACCACATGAGGGACTGTATTAAAGGGTCACAGCATTAGGAAGGTTGAGAACCACTGATCTAAGTCAATGTGGCAGGCAACTTTACCAAAAACAAAGCATAAGACATCCTCTTGTCATCCTGCTAACAGAAGGCTCACACTCACAGAAGCAACTGGGTATTAGAGAATTACTTAGTGTTTGCAAGGCCCTGGGTTCAAATCCCAGCATGGCAGAAAAAAATAAAAGCTACAGAGAATCCAGGACCACATGACTCCAAAAGGCCACAGAAGAATGCAGTACTGGCTGGGAAGTCATCAATGCTTCCCGATGTCACACAGAGGACCAGAATGGCAAGGAGACTTAGGGTCGAACAACTCTTTTTCTTAAATTTTGAACTCTGGTTTAAACCAACACTCAAACAGATGTTCACTGCTCTGCAGTGCATTGTAAAGTTCCCATATCCAAGTGGGCTACAAACGACCAGTTATTTAAAGCTATATAATGTTATATCACCTAGGAAATAACCCTTAGCCTGAGCCTGCAATTCAAAGGCCAGTCAATGCAACTGGAACATGAAGCATGCTGTGCAAGGTTCTAGAAACCAGCCTATTTCCCATTCCTGATGGATAGCCAATTCTGGCTCGCCCAGCCCACTCCTGCTCACACTTATGGGCCTGTCTACTCTGACCAATCCCTTCCTGTTTCCTAAGGAACACCTTTTATCCACCTTCCACTCAGGTTACCCTTCACAGGTTCCTAAAGATCCCTTAGGAGGCATTGCCAAGGATTAATCATGTCTACAAAGTCTCCCCTTAATTATGCTGTGATTTTCATGATTTTTCAACCTCAGTTGTGGGTTATATCACTCTGGAGGGCTGTGACAAAGTCCTGAAGACTTGGTATATTTCACACCGATTTGGGGGTCTGAGAGTTCCTGTCAGGCCAATATAGAACCAAGGCTGAAGCTGGCATTTTCTGGATATCCACATCTCAAAACTTTTATTTATTTATTTATTTATTTATTTATTTATTTATTTATTTATTTATTTAGAGACAGGATCTCAAAAAATTCCTGGCTGTCCTGGAATTCTCTATGTAGACCAGGCTAGCCTCAAATTCACAGCAATATGCCTACCTCTGCCTCCCTAGTACTAGAACTCAAGGTATATACTACCCATACCATTCCTGAAACAAACTTCCGATGTGATGTGTTGAGGCAAAGGTATGAAATGCTGGTTCATACATTATTTGAACGTCATCCTTCATGTATTCAGTACTACTGGATTACTGGTGTAACCACTAGTTTAAACCACACAAACCATTGGACTGCTGCTAATCTAGACTCCAGAAATTAGGTAGAATGGACTGCTAGGGCACTGATGTTGAAAGATCTGCAGAGTGTGGTCCTTCACGCTACCACTCAGGAAAGGTGACACCCCAAATCACTCACGAGAAGCGGTCTTGATGCAAATAGCATGAGGAATTTTTATTCCAAGTGCACTGGGGTCCACAGTCATACACCACGCAGGGGTAGAGGTCTGAGGACCTCTAGTGCAGAATTGAGATAGCTTTTATAGGATTTATATCAAAGCTAACAAGACCAGTTTCAAAGCAAGGCTGTTATTTTCACTAGGCCCCAAAGCAAGGTCATGGGATAGTTCAAAACTTGGAATGGTTAATAAGGTTTCCTAGGTTACAGAGACTTAGCACACCTGCAAGGTTAGGGGGTTTTTCTTTCTCAAGAACCAGCGGGCTCAGAAGCCTTGTCCTTGAGCGGCTGGGAGAATGTAATTTCCAGTCAGGGAGTTATCTATATCTTATTGGCAGAAGCTCTTGTTTTCTGTCTTTCCCTTTTTTCTGAGTCCCGTCTTTAGTTACTAATTTTCTTTGTGGACAGGATGACCGTTAACAGTTCCCAGACTGTTGTTGATAACAACATTCTTCAGAAACTAGGTGATTATGAATAATAATAATTTCCAGAAACCAGTCATCGTGACCAAGCTATTTCATGTGTTTTTCTTTTATCCTAAGCTTTGCATGCAGCTAGGGTGGTTTTTAAATACATGCTGATGGACACTTCCTAAATTTCTAACTTTTAGTGGTCATTAGAGAGTTAGGCTGTATTTTCATCCTTTCAATGTCTTAGTCCTTCATAAGCTTTTAGGTTCAACTTCTTCCAACATAACCCAAAGCCATCTATAAAGTCCTTCATTTTAATGATGGTTCCTGAATAACTGGTTCTTTTCTTCACACAGTGGCTGAGTTTTACAGTACTCTGATGTTACATGCCTGAAGACGTCTAACAGAAGAAAACAGCCAATGCCTAAACTTCCAAACACTTCGTATCTGGACCTTAAACTTATGGGAACATTTGCTTAAATGGATGATTATACCTGAAGAATATAACCGTCTGAGATAGATGAATTTTCACATATCAGAATAAAACCAAATGCAAATGAAATGCATTAACCCTTGATAAGCTTGAAGAAAGCTATAAGTCTGTAAATAGTATATTATTTTTACTTCTACACACTTTCCTGTTCATAGCAATATTAAATCAGAAAGGAATGCAGAGAGGCATTAAACAACTGGGCAAATAGTAAATCGATCTCAGAGGCCACAAGGCATTAGTGGGAATATTTTTTAAAAATTCCCACATCAGTAGCACAGGGAGTTGGTGGTGTAAGCCTTTAGTCCCAGCACTTGGGAGGCAGAGGCAGGCGGATCTCTGTGAGTTCGAGGCCAGCCTGGTCTACAGAGCTAGTTCCAGGACAGGTTCCAAAGAAATACAGAGAAATCCTGTCTTGAAAAAACAAAAACAAACAAACAAACAAACAGAAATGCATCGGTGACATCTACCACTTGTCCTGAGCAAACTGGTAATTATGGTGATGCATCCTGAAGTAGTTTGATGGAGACATCTGATGAATCCAGGAATGGTGGCACACCCCTGCAAACAGGACTCTGAGACAGAGCCCAACCTGGGCTATCTAGCAAGGCACTGTGTCAAAAACAAAATCAGGAAGGAAAGAGGGAGGGAGGGAGGGAATGAGGGAGGGAAGGAGGGAGGGAGGAAGGAAGGAAGATAAAGTATGCCTCCATTATTTGGTTCTAACAAGAGATGGTTTTTATACAGTCATGGACAGCAAGTTGTCCCTAAACTTAAATTCTCGACCATATCTGGCCTTACACGTTTAAGTCTTACTAATGGTGAGTGGTGACAGCATTATACCATGAGCAACTGTAGCCTTGTATCAGGGCCAGGTGTCCAGGTTGCAGGGAGATCATGATAAAGGACAAAAGAGCTGTCAGCTGCCTCAAAATTTTATGTTCTCCCCTAACCCCAGGGATTGTGGCTTGAGTTGGGGAGGACAGAGCTCAGGCCGTCTTCTTAAACAAGCTGGCTTCTTGATCTTGGGAAAACGCTAGCAACATTTTAAGCATATTGCCTTACCTCCTGCCAAGTGCACTGTTAATAAAGAGTTGCCAATGCAGTCACAGCATGCCTTGTTTTTCTTCCTCGAGTGTGGCCCCTGTGCGAGGGTTTATGAGCACACAGGGCTACAGCTTGGCTCTATTTAAACAGGTCTGCAGCCCTGAAAATTCACACACTGAGAAGACATCTTACTCATAATCAAACTATGGAACTATACAATGTTTCAAAGCTCTAGTTCAGAAGTTCTGGTCATTCAACTAGAAAGGGCAGCCTAATTTGATCTGCTTGTTAGCCTATCATTGCTGGCTCCATCACTTAGGGCAGGTCTCACCACAGCTCTCAGCAAGGAGCTGAGAAAACCCAAATATTAAATCACAAATCTACGCCAGGCAGTAGGCGGTGGTGGTGCTCGCCTTTAATCTCAGCACTCGGGAGGCAGAGGCAGGAGAATCTCTGTGAGTTCGAGGCCAGCCTGGTCTACAAAGCCACACAGAAAAACCCTATCTCAGAAAAAAAAAAAAAAAAAAAGAAAAAAGAAAAACCACAAATCTAGGGATATGGCTGTCACTAGTGCTCCTTGAAGAACAATAAAATGAGAAAGAAAGATGACCTGATGGGAAAATGCTACCCACGCTTTCATGGAAAGCCTAGGAGATAGTTGTTTTGTTTTGTTTTGTTTTGTTTGTTTGTTTTTCAGGGCCAGGGGATATATAACAGAACTTCATATAGTTTAGCCAGATCTGGAACTATGTAGCCAATACTGGCCTTGAACTCCTGATCCTCCTGCTTCCACAGCCACAGTAGGAATTCCAGCCTCGTGTCTAGTAGTAGATGGATTTCTCAAATGCAGCTGAGGGGTCTGGGAAGGCTAAGAGGTTGGAGAGCATGAGCATGGAGCAAACTTGGGTCACTGGTATGAGCTTCTTCTGTTCAGGACTGGGGCTTTCAAGATAGAGAGGAGTGGGTTGTCTCTGGACTACAGGTGACAAGGGTGGTGTAGGTAAGGGATTGAAGATGGGGTAGGTGATTAAAGCTGGGGAGGGGTGGGAGTGACGGCAGGGAAGCTGAGAGAGAGGGAGGATCTCAGGTTAGGTGCAGAATGGCAGGAGAGCTGGCCACTCCCAAATGGTGGAGGCACCATGCAGCCAGGCCCTCCTGAGGCATTTTTACCTCAAGGGCTGACCCTGTTGTCAAGTGTGCTCTTTGTCACAGTGAGTAGGGCAAGGAGAGGCAGGTCCAGTTCCCAGAACACATTGCAGCCTGACATGTAAACTATTATAACCCTTCTTTTAACTCCAGTTCCAGGGGATCCGGTGCCCTCTTCTGAATGCCATAGGTATTGCATGCATGTAGGGCAAAACAACCATACACATAAAATAAAGCCTAAAAGCAAAAGCTGGGCAGTGCCCATTTTACAGGGTGTAGGGCACTAGCACATGAGCAGGCAAAAACAACAATGCACATAAGATAAAAGTCTAAAATAAAAAAAAAACTGAGCAATATCCATTTTACAGGGAGCAAATAAACTCCCAAGCCTTTTGATCCTGTAAGAAAGTCCTAACCTACACCTCACCACACTCCCCCAAACCTCTGCCCTGATCTGCAAACCCCAACCTATCTTGGCCCTTCGGTGGACTGAGCACTCATCTCTTCAGTTTCTCTTCTCACAGCTCCTCTGCCACGAATCCTAATCATACACCTGCCGTACCCTGGCCTGTCCTTCCCCAGGGCCAGCTTTCTAAGCTGTCCCTCCAACAGCCACTCCTTTGTTCCCCAAACACCCTCCAGCCCTCCAGCCCACTGCCTTTAATTCCATTTACTACTCTCTGCCCGAACTGCACATTTCCCCTAGTTCCCTTCTGTTTGTTGCTTTTGTCAACTGAAACTCGAGTCACATGACACTACCTCCTGCCAAGGCTTCACTGCCCTTTCTATCAAAGTCTCCACTCTCCTCTTTAGCATGGCCCACTGCCCGGTGCTTCCTTCCCCCCCATTTCGCACAAACCAACACATTCTGCTTTTAAAATGACTACAGCAGCAACACCGAGAACGGGAGGAAAAGCCCATGTTAAATATTAAATCATTTGATAAGTTACGAGTTTTATATAGCCATTGAATCTTAACACACAAGAGCAAGCAAGCAGCAGAATGCAGAATGGCTTACAGCATGCTCCCAATTATGTCATAAAAATCCAAAGACGAAACTTCAATACAATATGCCTTACAGTGTCTCCAGAATGTCCACTGCCTGACTCTAAACAAGGATTCCTAGGAAGAAGCTATCTCCAGAGACTGATTAGAAGAGCAGTGATATGCAGTCTGGAATGTTGCAGGCCCAGGGCTTAATCCCCCTATCTTGGGCTAATTTTAGGCCCCCTAAATAAGCAAGCCTACCTCTATGTCAGACTAACATCAGGTTACTAATTGATAAAAACTAGAGCCTATGAAACTAACATCTAAGACTGTTGTCATACACCTGAAACCTACGTCCCATCTTGCTCTAACTGCCTCTCTGATGTACCTACTGATTTCTTTTTAAATTGCCTTGATTTATGGCTTTCTTTGCTCTATAAAGCTTCATGAAACTGCCTCTATGTGAAAAAGTAGAACCTCAAGTAACCTGCCTCCACGTTTCCCAGGCCTTGGTCATTAAAACTGGCTCCATAATAAGCTAGCTCTGATTCCCTTGAAAGCTGTGTTTTTTGAGTCAATAACCTTTTTCTATACTTGCAAGTATTACCCCCAGGAAGCTTTAATACTTTAATATTAAAACAGGTAAAACCAACAAACAAACAAAACTACAAAGAGAATTCTTAGGCTAAAGCAGCAGAAAGATACCTTTGGGGGGCCCAAGCAAGGCGTGCTGCTAAAGGATCACACTATGATACAGATCTAATGCAAGAGGTTTACTGGGGAGGGGAAGAGTCTGGGAGAGGGGACATGACAGATAGAGACTGAGAGACAGAGGGAAGGAACAAGGCAGAGAGAATGATCTGGGGTGGCCAGGGCCTTTAAGGAGGCATGCAACTCCTAGGGGATATGGAAAATGTGCTGCACCTTCGGTGATGCCAAATTTACATGAAAAAAAAATTGGTAAGATCAAGGAATATGCAACAGACCTTCTTGGCTCCCTCTACCAATCTCCACATCTTGTGTTTTTGTAGACTCACATAATCCCTTAGCACTTTACATGATTTCAGAAATTCTCAACAACTCCTTAGGTTCACTACATGTATTAGGAGAACAAGTCTCATGGAGGTCACCTGCCTTGGCAAGGTCATACAATTAACCACTGCAGTGCAAGTCTAGTTCTAGAATCCATGTATTTGTTTCCTGTAACATCTCATACAATTCAGTGTTTTAACACAAATACTCAGTATCCGGCACTTGTACAGACCGGGGCCCAGCAGGTTCCCTTACTGCAGCCCACCCCGGCTGTGGAATCGTCTCTAACAGATCAACTTGCCTAGCAGGGTGCTCTCAGGTCGACATGGCTGCAAGCCTGAGATCCTGTCTGCTTGAGGGTTTTCAATCTGGAGTTTTTCTAGTTTCCACACTTTTTGGTTTATGACCCTTCATCTTCAAAACTACCCCAAGTCTGGCTGACCACCCCTTCTGTCTCAGGAGCCTGCCTCCCCTTTTGCTTTTCAAGGGCTTATGAGATTACACTGGGCCCACCTGGATAATCCAAGCTGATCTCCCTATTGTGTTAGCTGATTAAAGAATTGAGTCTGAAAAGACCTGAGATCTGTGCCCAACTAATTGGTGAAGGGAGGCCCACTGGGTTTAGAATTTTGCTTGCTATGCATAATCTCTGTATTTAATTCATGTTGTCATTCTTCTCCATTATCTGAAAGGTTTTTCATCTACTTTCCTTGTTAAAATTCAGCTTTAAAAATGTCTAGAGAAAGTAACCACTGGTTTTGTATTTACATTTTCTGTTACATTACAGTTCCACTAAGCAAAATGTGTTCTAAAACAACTCATTAACTTGATTGGCAGTAAAATAATTAAAAAAAAAAAATCAATGCATATAGCTTTATGAAGAATGTGAAAAAGAGATGAGAGCATTAAAACAGCCCAGCAAAGGTTGCAAGTCTGTTACTATGATGTCCAAGATCTTTTTCAAAATTACAAAATTAGGGGCTGGACAGATGGCTCAGTGGTTAAGAGCACTTACTGTTCTATCAGAAGACCAGAGCTCAGATCCCATAACTGACATCAGGTAGTTCACAAACCATTTTAACTCCAGCTCCAAGGGATCTGACACCCCCTCCCAGCCTCCACGGATGAAACACACACACACACCATTTCTCTCTCTCTCTCTCTCTCTCTCTCTCTCTCTCTCTCTCTCTCTCTCTCTCTCTCTCTCCTCCCTCCCTCCCTCCCTCCCTCCCTCTCTCTCTCTCAAAAAGTAAGATATTCTAGCCATCCAGACTCATGAACTGCAAAGCTCAGTTTTTGTAATTAAGGACTGCTTCTAAATCACACAACTGTGAGGAAATCTTACCACAGATCAAGCAGTTCATTATTTCTCAGTTGTGCAGGAGACAGCCTACTGGCTTATGACCTTTAACCAAAGATATTTATGACATCAAAAGGAAAACTGCTAAGTGGCTTAGAGACAAAGTTTAATTTTATTACAATCATTTTTAAAATCACCTATGATCTTAACAAATACAGGTAAAT
This sequence comes from Cricetiscus sungorus, assembly GCA_030556225.1. Taxonomy (NCBI): domain Eukaryota; kingdom Metazoa; phylum Chordata; class Mammalia; order Rodentia; family Cricetidae; genus Cricetiscus; species Cricetiscus sungorus. The sequence goes on from JANBXA010000730.1 coordinate 11,490,433, forward strand.
CTATAACAAATCTCTAATTTCCAAGATACAAAAAGACAATAAATATAGATTCAAATTCAACCTAAAAACAAGATTCTAGATCTAATTTAGATTAGGTAGTGTAGTTAAGTATTTCAAATATATGCATGATTCTTTAAATGCTATCGGAACTCACACAATAGCTATTGCTAGCTGACAAGCAGCTAACAGTTCTTCATTGACAATACACAAGTGTGCAGCACTGGGAACTCCCAAAGCCTGCCAGTGCTGGGGACAGTTGGAGATAGTGCCAGATGGCACTGGTCCTCTCTGGCAGGACACTGGTATGGGGACAGTGCCAAAAAACACCCTAAGCAGGACAAGAAGCTGATTTCCCACAGTCCAATAAATGGTCCCACTTCTTGGCAAAAACCAGGCTCGCTGCTGCCTGGCTATGTGCTGCAATGAGCACAGAGTGGTGCAGATCCATCACCTCAATTCCTGCTGCTCGTGCCCTCTGCTAATGGTGACTTCTTCACTCCTTGTCTGCCAGGACACATTCTTCATTGCTTTCAAGCTACACTGTCATTGAAGTAAGTCTTCTGAAATTTTTTCCAGATCATAGTATTTCTTCTAGCTTATTATTTCTTCAGTTACTCAAGTTTCAGGCCAAGCTCCTTTGTCTTGGTTTAATTCTTGGGTATAGCTGCAAGAGAGTTTTAAAACATATTTACCTGTGCCGTATGTATGAAGCTCTATAGTATTTCAATAAATACAGGAAGGAATGTGACACAGGAAACTGACTCAGGAAAGTACTGAGCTGTGGGGACACGCTGGCCTCCTGAGTATACAAGAGCTCGCACTGGCCTCTGGCTGCTGGCTGAAAGACCTCTGAAGGTCACAAGGGTCCTTCAGCTGGAACAATATTACAGAGCAGTAAACTTCAGGCATGAACTCAAACTTGCAGTCTGCTCAAGTAGATAGCAGCCTAGGGAAGCCAAACTTCTGACAAGTGCTTGTAAACACCTGCGTGCTCGAGGATCTGGGGTGCCTTCCGACAGAACAAAGCCTTTTTTTTTTTTTTTTTAAGCAGGGTCTAGTGAGGCTAGCCTCACAATTCTCTTGCCTTAGCCTCCTAAATGCTGGAACCACAGATATAAGCCACATCCCTTCAACCTTATCTACAGGGGCATGACAGTCTGGGTGGGACCTGAGCCCATCAGAAACAAAATGCTTGAGTCAGCAGCCTTGGGGAAGACAGGTGAAATGCTCTGGAATTCTGCCGGCTTTGCTTTCCCTATCAAGGAGAGGCCATGTGAGGCTCACACTTGAAGTCAACCATCAAATTCCACCCATCTTCCCTTCTTTTTCCCCAGGGACAGGAAGCAGAAGGGTGGTGTGCTTATATAAGAGAAGACATTCACCAATGCACTTTCCAGATTCATGGCTGAGCCTGGCTAAAAACCCAAAAGACACTAAAACATGGCATGTAACGCATATTTCTCCAGAAGAAATTGCCAGAGAACCGGGAGTATCTACCTAAGTTTAAGACTAAAACTATAACCTTTCTCCCAGCCTGTTAATTTCATGACCTTCTGAGAACTCTACAGTCTTCCATCTCATTAACCAGGGCAGTTCCTTACTAGGGCATTAAACTTATTCAAAGAATTCTGTTGGATAGCATGGGAATTATAGTTAAAAACATATAATTAATTGAAAACTGGTTAGCCAATTTTTTTCTTATCAAAAATAAGTTAGCTATGTGAAGTTATGCATGTTAGTTTGCCTGACTTACACTTAGCCATTTTATAAAGACAAATCTGGTTGTTTTTTGTTTTTTTGCTTTGATTTTTCGAGACAGGGTTTCTCCGTATTGTTTTGGAACCTGTCCTGGAACTAGCTCTGTAGACCAGGCTGGCCTTGAACTCATAGAGATCTGCCTGCCTCTGACTCACTAGTGCTGGGATCAAAGGCGTGTGCCACCAACACCGGGCTACAAATCTGTTATTTAAGTTGGGCTTGGGGCTGGGAACACAGGAGTTAGCACAAAGGTTCAGCAGATAAGGACACTGGCTGCCAAACTTCATGACCCTTGCTCAACCTCCAAACTCCCAAACTGTCTTCTGATCACCACACACTTCCTGTGGCATATACACACACAGTAAATGTTCTTAAAACTCTTAAAACAAATATGCACGATTAGTTATTAATTTGCAATAGATGAGCTAGGTAGGTGCAACATAGCTATAAACCTAGCAGTCAGAAGGCAGGAGGATTGAGAGTTTGAAGCCAGCCTCAGCTATAGACCAGCTCATCCCCTCACCACAAAAACGGGAGGGGGGGGTTGGCTCATCTAAGCATGGTATCGGAACAACTTTAATTCCAGCACTTGAGAGACTGCAGGCATCATGTCACAGAGTTGGAGAGATGGCTCAGCAGATGGTTTCACAACAAATGCTGCTGTCTGGAAAGCAGCAGTTAAGGTATAGGAAATGACTTAAAATGGACATTTGACTGACAGGCAATCACAGGAAAGGGAAAGACACTGTCAGAATCCAGAATGCCAGGTCCCAGGGCCAAAGTCACCTGAAACACCCAAGCAGAGGAACCTTAGCAGACAGGTGTGGCAGGCTTCTACCTGTCATCTATGTCACAGACTTGTCTATGTGATGTTTGGTGAAGACCCACCAGTGCCTCACATGGACTGCCTCACTGTGTGCACACTGAGCTCAGAAGGCAGGCTTCTCTAGTCTCTCCCAGCATCTGCTTATCCAGAACAGAAGTGTTCCAACACATGTATACATCAGCTCCACCCTTCTTCCCTTAAACCTCTTTCCTAGTCCTAACCAAGAGCAGATCTGCAAGTACTTTTACCTTCCATTTATCTATACTATTTCTCTCATTCTTTCATACACCCAACACATTTCTGTGAGCACAGGGCACATAGAAGAATACCCAAGTTCATCAAAGAGCTTGTTTTGATCTTCCTACTTCCATTCCCCAAGTTCTGGGAAAAATGGGCATGACCCATGGCACCTGGCTTAAACCTATGTAAGAACCTAACCCAAAAATCTTGAAAACACATTATTCTGGCTTTCAAACCTATTAATATTTTCCTAAGTATATCAGGTGCACTGATTCTAAATTAAGAACATCAGAAACTTAAGTTTTAAGTATTTTTAAAAAAGATTTTATATATATGAGTACCTGCATGCATGTACATGTGCCATGTATGTGCAGGCATCGGATCCCTAGAACAAGAGCTTATAGATGGTTGTGAGCTGCCATGGAGATGCTGGGAACTGAACCTGGGTCCTCTGCAAGAGCAGCAAGTGCTCTTAACTGCTGAGCCATCTCTCCAGCCCAGAATCATGTCTTATTAACAAAGGACAGTAAATTGTACTGGATCTACACAACTGTTCATGCAAAGCTCTGCTTTAGCACACATGGAACATGGTCAGTGTTAGAGCGACTTACTCCTAGCAAGTTTCGTGGAACATATCCTTCCTTGTCATTAAGGCGTGCCCACCACCACTCGATTTCATCCTCATCTTCTCTTCGAATAACAGTCATGCAATCCCCTTCTCTCATGAGCAGCTCATCTTCATTCTGGGGCTCATAGTCCCACAGTGCATAAATGACTCCTTTGTTCATTATTCCCATTTTCTCCTGAACGCCTACAAAAGGGACAGAAGGAAGGGACCACATGGGATTCAGCACTCAGATTACACCACTCCTCCTAAGAACTTTAAACTCTAGGAACAATGAGAAAAGGATACTCACTACATCGTCATGACTACATTAAGCATTCAAGAAATAAGCATCCCAGCGTGGGAGAGAAACTGGAAACGCAGCATTGTTTATAGAACATAAAATGATGCCGTACTACAAGGCCCAAAACTGGCACCTCCTAGGCCATTTCACAAAGCTTGCGTTTCCCAGAGAGAAAGCCTTCTGCTAGCCCAGGAACTAAAAGAAAAACTGCCTGAATCCATGGCATTAAAAAAGGAAATGAAGGGTTTGTCAACTTTCAGCCTATTTCTAAGCATAATGGCCAAGGAGCACTGTAAGTTCAGTCTTCACCAGACATCCAGAGCAAGCAAACAGGGAAACTTTCAAAGAGCTCTATAGCAATTCCTAGTACTTTTAAGAAAAAGGACAACATTATGTGTTAGAATGCAGAATATAGTAGTTTAGGTAAGATAGAAAAGTCTATATATGGTTACTTTCTACACATGGAAAATCAGAATTCTAGATGCTGAAGTCTACGAATAGGTCAGGAGAAAAATCTTCAAAAGGCCATTTTCTGGCAGTTATTTAATAACTGTGAGTTAGGAAGGGCAGCACAAGGCACCTTGGGAAGAAAGCTGAGGGAGGCAAGCAAGCATAGCAACAACATTTCCAGCGTTAATTTTCATTTACCTTCATGTCTTGAAAACACATGAAAATATCTGCTTGACTTTAGAACACACTTTTCACTTTGAGTACCCAACAATTAATTCGTAGTCAGCCTATGACAATTAGTGTACCAATTAATAACCAGCATGTGCTGTATCTCTTGCTCTGGGCAAAACAAAACAAAAAACTCCAAAGAAATGAAGTGTTCTTTTCAAAAAGACAATAAAACCTTTTAAAATAACATGAAAAACAGGACAAAAGCTGGTAGTGTTGTTAGGTGGGAAATCATGTACAAGCATGTACATGGCCCCGGTTCCCACCCCAACATCACAGACTGTACAACAAAACCTCACACAAATATACCACTGCAAGGTTCTAAAGCTTCATTTCTTTTTTGTTTGGAATGGAAATGTAAAGAAATCCTACTTACTATAACATGCTCAAATTAACAAATAAAATCCCAGTTTTCATGGAATTTCCATTAAGAATGGGGGGGGGGGCTGGGGTCCACTGGAGAAATGCTAAGTTAAGAGTACTGGCTGATATTCTAGGGGACCAGGGTTCAATTCCCAGCACCCACACTGGTTCACAGCCCTCGCTAACTCCTGTTCCAAAGGATCCAATGCCCCCTTCTGGCCTCCAAGGGCACTGCATGACTGGTGTACAGACACATGCAGGTAAAACATCCACATACAAAAGATAAAAGAAAATGAAATATGAAAATAAATTTTACAAAAGATCCAGCTATCAGAGATGAGGTTCTTCTCCCTAAGACAGGAGCTGGGCCCAGTCCATTATCAGTAGTGAACCTTCATAATGTATCAACACCTCTGACATCTGTGTGCATAATTCAGCTATCAAAAGTCTGACCAAAAATACTTCATGTCTTAAAAAAAAAAATCAATGTCTATCATATGAATTTACAAAATGTTAATGTCTAAGTACTCTATTGATCCAAAGTTGAAAACAAAAAAAATGCAATCATAAGTCTCAATAATGAAATCTAAACAGTTTGAGGGGCTGGGTGTCAGTGATAGAGGCCTGCCAGCATGTTTAAGGCCTTAGGTTCAGAAATAATGCCATTAAGCGAACAAAATGATAAATAAATAAAGAACAAACACTTAGGAAGATGGCAGGGACATCGTGGCCTTTTAGAATGCCCTCTCTTCTCACCTATAACCCAAAATAGGCAAAGACACCCAAGAACCAAGGAACATGGCCAGGCAGAGAGGACAAAGGCTTGTACCTTAAACTTCTGGGAACTTTGTAAACAACTGGTAAAAACCTTTTGAAGGCTTGGGCAATCTAGCCTCCTGAGACCTCCTGATTTCATGTCTTCTTTCAAAATGAACAGAAAAACTTACTGCAACTGCTAAGTCCTGTAAACTAAGTAAATAAAATAAAAATATTTCTACATAAAAGGCAATCAACATATTCCCATCCCGACTTCATCTCCATTTTTCTCTGAACAGAAATCTGTATTTAGGTACATTCCTAACAGGGCATCTTTTGAATGTAATCAAAACTATAAACTCAAAACATGAAACAAAGACAAACTAAAAAAACATTAAATCTCATTTTACAATGCGATATAATTCATCAAGTGCTAAAGCCTTAATGGGGGGCCTTGTGAATGTACCAAGATGTAAACTAACACCAACAATGAGCTGTAGCTGAGGATATTCCTGACAATAGCTTTTTCTTGGCACAGGAACAAAGCTGCATCATATCTGTGACGGAGGCTGACCTATTTTCAGCATCCAGAATTGTGCACAGCAAATAATAAAATACTTATTGAGCTTTGCGCTATTCCCTAGAGGCAGAGGGGTGATGAATACAGCGGCCAACACATCTGATGGCTCTGGCTACATACCATAAAGAAACTGGGAACACTGAGTGTAGCCTTCCTCCATCTCCTCACACTTGTCCGCAGCAGTCTGCATGTCACTGTAGGTCATCGCAAACACAGCTGCTCCTGACTCCACCAGGAACTTACACACTTGCACATTGTTACAGGAGGCAGCACAATGCAGTGGGGTCCTGTGAAAGAAGACACAGCACAGGTTAGAAATGTTTCTCCACGCTGAACGACCTCCACTTGGTGAGTTACCCGACAAGAAAGTTCCTCAGTCTCTGACCCATTAGCCTCACAAACTGCTTTTTAGAACCAGCTCACTCAAAACAGACAACTGCACCCATAAAAGAGTTACAGCTACAAAGGAAAGTATCCCAAGCACTGGGGCACACTGGGGCTAGGAGCTGAGCGCAAATAAAGTCTGTGACGTGATCTAAAATTCCCCCAACCTCATTATAATCATTTCTTGTTTGAATTTTAGTTTTTTATTTCATGTGTTTAGATGCTTTGCCCGCACCTGCACATGTAGACCTCTTGCATGCCTGATGCCCACAGAGGCTAGAAGAGGATGTCAGATCCCCTGCAGCTGCATAGAAATGGATGTGAACTAGTGTGGGTGCTAGAACAGAAGCCAAGTCCTCTGGAAGAACAGCCAGTGCTCTGAACCACTAAACCACCTCTCCAGTCCTGAAACCTGATGACTTCTGTCAGAGTAAAAATCTAAGTCTTTAAACTATATGCTTGAATACCAATATTTATTCCTTTTCACTATCAACTTTCACAGAATCAAGGTATACATATAGATCATCTATATTCTTGAAACTCAAAATAAATTTTGACTCAAACTGCCAATTTAATTCTAAGTAGAAAAATCACTGTTAACAAACTGTAGAGATGATTTCTGAAAATACAACCTTAAAATAATCACTGTAACACACACCCATACACATACTTCAATCTATTTTAGGAAACGAGTTAGCAGGAATTTATTAATATTGTAGGAAAAAAATAAATCTGTGTCATCTGAAATCTCCAAACTCAGAAAACTGGTTGAAGACTGTTACAAAACAGGCTCTGAAATGTGTATTTCTTTACTTTTTCTCTTCCTCCTTCAGTCTGGTTCCCTTGGATATATGCTTTTCTGCTTGTTTTCTCTCTGTCTCCCCAAATTTATTCTAACCCACTTTCACTGCAGAGTGCTGGGAGTCCCAGGTGCCTTATTCATGCCAGACAAGTGCTCCACAACTAAGCGACATCTCACCTCTGGTATGGGTAAAAGGTTTATTTTTTATTTATTTACAGAGAAGATCTATCTCACTTACTTAGCCCTGGCTGGCTTTGAACTTAGAGATCCACCTGCTTCTGCCTCCTGAGTGCTAGGATTACAGGCATATGCTACCACTCACAGCTGGATATAGTGTTTTTCTAAATCGACTACTGATGTGTGTGTATATGTACAGTACAATGTACATGTACAGTATATGTTTGAATGCATGCTTTTGTGCACATGAGTTCATGCCAATATCATAGGTCATTAGGCATCTTCCTCTACTGCTGGAACCTTCCTTCTGTTTGAGATAGGGTTTTCCTCTGAGTCCAGAGCTCACCAACTGGCTATGCTGGCTGGCCAGTGAGTTCAGGGATCTGTCTGTCTCTGCCCAGCACTAGAGTTACAAACTGGGAATCCAAATTCAGGGCTCATCGTTGCAGGGCAGGCACTTTACCTACTAAACCATCTCCCCGGCCCTGTGTTAGACAGTCTAGGACATCCTTCAAAGCTACAGAGAAACCCTGTCTGGGAAAAAAAATTAAACTCTATTTGCTTCCAAAAATTGAACAAAATGGCTACAAGAAGACACAGTAACTCCTCAAAACAGTACATGAACAGTACATGAAAGATGTATACTGGCTATTTCCTTGCCTTCCAACAGCACTATAACAATGCTCTACAACAGACATCCACAATTGATGTCTGACGGAAGTTTAGAGCAAAACTTACCACCCATCACTGTCTGCTGCATTTACATTCACACCAAACTGTACCAGGAACTTCACGATCTCTGTGTGGCCTGCACACACGGCATTATGAAGAGCTGTGATGCCCTCATCATTGGGCAGGCTTGGGTCATCAACCTGTCACACCAATAGAAAGGGTGAAAAAGTCACTCCAATTTCATGTCACATCAACTGCCATTAATAACTGGTTCTTAGGATCAAGAAAACAAAAACTTTGCTAACATTTTGAAAGTCATAACTGAAACAGAGGAATCAAGTAAACTATCAAGAAAAATCCTAAAATTATGAGACAGCATAACCAAATTAAATAAATACTGTAAGAAGGTTTTGTTTAAAAATCACAGCATCAGAAACAATATCCTACAGCTAGCTACCCTTGTTCTTCCTTCCAATTTCCAGCACAAACCAGTTTCTAAGTAGACATCCTATTTGCTATGAGAAGTTAAAGAAGTTCAACTAAGAGCATTTTAGAGTTGAGCATGGCAGCACATGCCTGAAATTCCTGTACTCATGATGCTGAGGTAGGTGAGTCATGCATCTGAGGCCTACATACCAAGACACTATCTCAAAAAATAGTAATAACAATAGATTTCCAAGTAGCAATCACAATTATAACTCAATACTACAGAGCAAAATCTCACACAGAACAACTTTCAGGGAGAAATGTTCTCCCTGACAAAGAAGCACGCTAAAATATTTCAAGTGCAAACTGAACTCCCACATTATCAAAACCTTACAGGAACACTGTTAAAATAACAGTCTGCTTTCGAGCACTTCAATATTCCTCCCTACAACTCCACAGTCCCCCAAAAGAAAATGTAAAAATAGGATTGCCCAACAGTAGCTTTCTATTTTGAGCTTTAAAATAAGATACAAAGTTTTATTTAAGAAACTTACCTCATAGATAATTCTCTGTACTAGATCAAATTCTCCCTCCAAAGATGAATCGAGGAGCAAAGCAAGAGGGTTGAATTTCACCCTCATCCCATGAGCAATCCTCTCTGAGCCAGTTTTACGCAAGTTTGTCCTTTTGCCCTGTAAAGGAAATGTGGGAAATTAGGAGAGCAACCGGAGCAGCGGCAGCGCTCAGCTGATCTAGTGAAAAGAGCTACTGTCTGGGGACCGACCTGCCCGCCTGTCTGCCTACCTATCTACCTATCTTGAGAGGGTCTCACCATTTACTTCAGACTGGCCTGGAACTTACCATGTGGCCCAGGCTGACTTTGAACCTGCAATCTTCCTGCTTCAGTCCCCCCAGTCCTGGGATCACAGGAGTGTGCCATTAATGCCTGGCTGTGGAATTCAGAGAGAACTAAATCTGGTAGCAAACTGACTGGCTTTCTGTTGAAGATCACAATCAGACAAGACTTTCTCTAAATCACGTATCTAGTAGTATTCTGTAGACAGCCTCACTCTTAACCTGGCCAATACTCACAATCATAGCAACTCACATACACAAGTGATTATTCACTTAATCCTCATTAAAAACCAAATCACCCTTATTGCACAGAAAGAAATTCGCAAAGTCAGAAAACAACAGGACCAGAATTTGGACCTAGGTAAGCCATTCCTAAGGCACAAGCAAATTATAAGTTTACATAATAACCTTATAATTGCCCACTGAGCCAAGCTACTGGACCCCCTTATCACTTTTTATCTCAGATATGAAGAGCCACAGCTTTGCAAAAACATTAGGTGACAAATAATATATACCCTACAGATGGAAAAGACTAAAATGTTAGAAAAGCATAATCTTCCAAAGGATCTACATAGTGAAATAAAAGTATGACATCCATTTAATAATCCCTCAAAAGTGCCATTTTTATTTTTAATGTGGTTTAAATTCACAGCTCAGCATTCTATTTTGTTTGTACTTAGGAATCAAAAATGACTTCCAACCACGCAACAGAAAAGCAGACTGCAGACACTGGTATTCTCTCCAGACTATTTCAAAGTGACATGATAAACTTCCAAAACAATCTTAACACATGGAAGAAGTGCAGAAGGCATTCTCTGATCAGAAACAGCTTTGGAAGAATTTGGTGTTAGAGAAAAAGGAAAGCAAGAGACTGTGGGTTTGCTAGTGATTTCCTAGCAACACTGAAGGGAAGAAGAGGCCATAGGGCCTACTCCATTCTGCCCATTTCACTCTCCTGCTCTCGCTCTCCAATCCTTCTAACTTAATCACTGTTTGAAGTTTAAACCTCAGCCTAACATTTCACTAAAAATAAGTTTCAGGGGGCTTGAGAGGTGGCCCAGTGGCTAAGAGCACTGGCTGCTCTTACAGAAGAGCTGTTAGATTCCCAGCACCCACAGGCATCTGCAACTCTAGTCCCAAGGGATCTGGCACTCTCTTCTGGACTCCTTGGGCATGAGGCATGCACGCAATGCACATTTATACAAGTAAGCAAAACACTCCTATATATAAAACGAAAAATAAAAGTAAAATCTTAAAGTTTCACTGCTAGAAAAAGCAAAGCCCGGAAAGCAGTGTCACAGCCAATGAGAAGTTATACTATCTGCAGATTTCAGAGCTAAGCAAGTGATCCATACGAAACCAGGTATTCTCAATCCACTGTTGTTTCCCTGTGTGCCTTCAGCTAGAGAACAACAACAAAGGTGGCCTTTGAGGCATAAGAACAAAAATCTGTTTCTTTGTAAAGAACCTACACTGTCTCGCATGAACACACACACACACCCACACACACCACAAAATATAGCACTGTTTCTCATAATTAATGTTACAGCATCTTATAGCACCTCTCCCACCCTGAGAGGGATTTGGTGGCAAAGGTCTATATCTCAGCTACTCCAGAGGCAAAGGTCTGTCTAGGCAACAGAGACTCCCTCAAAATAAAAAGAGAACTAAAAATATAGCTCAGCATGAATGAGTCCCAGTCCCACCAAAAACCCAGACTACAAAGACCCACTTCATGCCAAAGGACCATAGGCTAACAAGGCAAACTAGAGAAGAACACAGCCACCATGACAAGCATCTCGAGGGAGCATCTCCTAAGTGAACATGAGACACTACATTACTTACAGGGGGCAAAGACACCTGACCAGTGATTTCGGGCGGGCGCATGCGTGCAGAGTCTTCTTCAGATCCCTCAGGCTCCCCAGATGGATATGGAGGGGGAGGGTATGGTGGGTATTCTTCTAGGTATACTTCAAGTAAATGAGGGGCCTCTGGGTTTGTGTCTTCTGTGCTATTCTGGAGACTTGGACTGCTGTCTGTGACTCCTTCAGGCACATAGTCAAGGCCTGGAGAAGGAGCTGATACACCACTGTTCTCAGTACTGGCACTCCCCACATGCTCTAGGGACAATGGTTCAGGAACTAAAGAGTCCACTTCCTTCTCTGGCTCCACATGTAAATACGGATTTGGGATTTCTACTGTGCTATCTGTGTTGACAGTCACTGAGCTTGGCGACTTTGTTGGGTATGATGGGACTGAGATGGTCTCCATGGCAGCTATGGTGGTCCTCTGATACAAAAGTTTCTGGATATTTGGCCCATTAGGGCCTTCTGGTTCTGTTATAGAGCTCCGTTTCTTTAATGGCCTTGGTGCATTGGACAGTTTCTTCCGTAGGGCTTCTAAGTCAGCATCACTCTGGTTTCGGTAGGGATTAGACAAGAAAGGCAGCAATTTCGTTGGGCTGAGTGGTCGAGGAATCCTTTCATTTTCATGACTCTCTTGACCTGAAGAAACGGGCTCTGTCTCAGGTTCTGGGCTACCGGGCTTGCCCTGGCTACAGGAATAGATGTTCTCTGGGTGCTGCTGTGGATTCTGGACAGCAGCTATCACAGGCTTGCCATACACTAATAGGAGAAGATGGAAAGGATGGGGGGAGCCCCAAGTTAGTGCTTACTCAGCAAAACTGGTAAGAAAACAGCTAATGGTAGGTGAAGTCTCTTCGTTCCATTGTTACTGCATCCCCTGCACATATACTCAATTTCTTAAAATAACAAAGACAAAGCAAGGGTTTCATGTTTGCATAAGCTTCACTACAGAATGGAAATGTTCATTTATTATAACATGCACCAATGTTCTACAAAACAGCAAGAAGGAAAAGTGTGGCCAATTATATGGAACCACAAACTGTGGCATGGCACCAAGGAAAACTGGTAATATGCCCACATATCCAGACTAAGTTTAAACATACCCTCCCCATCTTACACACTACTCAAATGTAGACAAATGTGAGAAATCACATTCATCTCACCAAACTAAAAATTCCTTCCCAAAGACATTCCCCTGAAACATTCCAATTATGTCAAAATTATCTGATTTCCAAATTACATTAGCAATATTTACCAAGGAGTAATGAAAAGGCCAAGAAGTAGGCATATGCTGATACTTTAATATGTTACAATAGCTCTGAACCACAATTAGATGCTCATTTCATAACTAAAAGCCATTTCCAATTAATTTAATTACAGTCAATTGTATCCTTGTTTTATAACCAACAGTCAGAAAAAAACTCAAACATCCAAACTGTACATGTCTAACCCAACTAATTTTATCAAGGTTTCATATTTACTTAGTGGTGGTATTCTCACCAGAACAACTTGAAACAGAAGACAACACTGCTTTTAAAAATCAAGAGACAATGTAATTGTCCCACCCTCTGTGTACCAAGAGTAGTCACACCAATAGTAAAGATGTGGCCTTTCGCATCATAACACCTGTGACTCTGCCGTCCCCACATCAGCAAGTTCCTTCAGAACTAAGAGCCAACTCCTCTGTGAGGGTCAGTTTTCAACTGTCAACTTGCCACAACCCAGAGCCACATTTGTATAGAGCCTCAACTGAGGAACTGTCTAGGCCAGGTTGGCTTGTGGCCATGTCTGCGGGGATTCTTATTGTTAATTGGTGTGGGAGGCCCAGCCTACTGTGTATAACTGTTCCCTAGGTGCAGGTCCTGAGCTATGGAAAACAGAAGAAAGTGAGAACAAGCAGGCAGGTGGAGTTTGCCATTTCTCTCCACTCTTGACTCTGAAGACAATGTGACCAGCTGCTTGCATTTCTGACCTGACTTTTCCAAAACGATACACTGTAACCTGGAATTAAAAACCAAATAAAGTTCTCTTCTGTTGCCATTTGAGGGGGTTTTCTATGATAGCCATAGATATGAAATAGGACATCTGTAGCTACTGTAGCAGCTGGCATGTGGCAGACCCTCCATTAAACACCCAATTAATCAGTGCTACAGTTAATATTATTAGAACAACAGCTTCAGCCTTAGAGACCTGGCATTTTACTGTCTGCTGGCAACTTGGCACAAGATGTAAGCCCAAAATCTGCACAGGTAAAAATGAAACCAAGAATCTTATCAATCAAGGATTGGGTGAGATGGCTGTGTATAAAAAATGCTCTGGCCACACAAGCCTGACAAGCTGAGCTCTATCTCTGGAACTCCAATGGAAGGAGAGAACTGACTTCCAAAAGCTTCCTCTGCCCCTACATGCTCACTGGCACATGCATTTCCTCTTTCCAGTACACTCTGTACCATCTCTCCCCCTCCCCCACTTAAAATACAAACAAACAGAACCTTACCACTTGAAAAGTGGGGCCCTCTGGGGTGTGACTTGGTCAGGGCACTCTGCACAGCCTGTTGGAAGTTTTTTCCTGGTGCCTGATGCTGGGTATACATAGAATAGATTGAGCTTGTGGCCACAGTCTGGGGCTTTCGAAAGGCTGGAGGGAAGGTGTCCTTGGAAGGCTGGGGCGTAAAGGGCCGAACTGCAGCAGCAGGTGGACTTTCTTGCTTTGAGCCTGGAGAGAGGACTTGGTCTTGGCCACCTGAAGGTGCACCTGGAGACAGCAGCGCCCTTGACTGTGGCCCTGCTGGCTTGAGCTTAACTCCCATGGATTGGGCAGCGACTGGCAATTGCTGAGGGTTTCCATCTGGCTTCACCTCAGCAGCTGACTGACTCGTTTGTCCAAAATAAGGCAAATTAATTTGTTTTGGCTTTGTAGGAACAGGAGGTGGAACTTTAGCCATATTTTTATTTGCAGCCTGTAATACATATGCACACACACAGCAAGATAGTTAAAAATACTATGCAAAATTATGCAAAATAGCCTAGTCAGCTCACTTCCCAAACACAAGCACATATAACAGCTCTCAAGACTGCAGCTAGCTCAAGGGCTAAAGCAGTTGCCACACAAGTGGACTGGAGTTTGGACTCCCAGAACTTGTGTAAATGCTGAGTGGGAACTCACCTGTAATTCTAGTCTGCAAACTGTCTAGTGAGACTAGCCACATCAGCAAGTTAGAGACCCCACTTCAAAGAATGAGGAAGAAAAGCAACTGAAGAAAATTCCCAGCATCAACCTTGAACCTCTACACCGGGCATATATATGCACCCACACACATGAACATGAATAAACACATACATATACTCCTTCACACTAGATACATACTCACAAAAAGTAGACAAAGTATTGCTTCTACATCTTAAAATCATTAAAGCTTTAAATCAGATTAATAAGGGACTCGACAGTGATGTAATCCAATTCCTCCCCCAACCCCATGACTTCCCCCTAGTCTTGCTTCTTAGCTGGACAAAACTCTTTAATGCCATTTTTCATATCCACGGTTGGCATCAACACATTAAAAAACACTCTTGTTCATCAGAATGTCATACAATCTTACTGAAACCTCATCCTTTGGCAGCTAAAGCAGGAGGATCACAAGTTTGAGGTCAGAGTAAAACCAAGTCTCAAAAAATCATTCCAAAATAAGCAATTCCAGAGTTGTATGCAATGCAGAATGCTTGAGAAACCACCTAACTTGCAGCATTCACCCACAGGTGCACTCATCCTAATTTAAGACCCTAACAGTCACTGAAGATTCACTATCAGGTCTTTGACACAGCCATTGCTCTCAATTTCTTCACAGGTTTTTGCTGTTTTCATTCTTTGAGACAGATTTTTACTCTGTAGCCCAGACTGACTTCAAATTTAATGCAATCCTTCTGCCTCAGCATCTCCAGTGCTGGGAATAAGGCACGAAACACCATGTTCACATAGCAGACTTCAAAGGAATGAAATACCTGGACATGAGTACTCCCTTTGTCAATGTACTTAATACTTGAGAGACCCAGAAGCAAATGTGCAGCCATCCCCATGCACAATCATATCTACACAACAAAAATGAAAACAGCAGACTCCTGTTATATTTCATGTTCAGACTGTTCTCTTCTGTTCTCCCTCACAGACAACATTTCAAAGTCTTTTAAAATGCACTAGAGAAACACATTAGGTGCTAATAATTGAGATAACGCTAAATACCTGAGCATCTCGTAAGATGTCCTCACTGCTTTGGTTTTTCCTCAGCGTCCCAAAGGAGGATGGAGCAGCACACTGGTCTACTGTGTCAAACATGGAAAAGGGACGCACCTTCTTCTCTTTCTCCCTCAGCGAAATCTCCCCATCATCAACTGAAAACAAAGAAACTCCCATCTTGATATTCAAACTATTTGGAATAAAGCTACTTTTCACCCGTTTCTTTCTCTGAGATGTCTCTGAACATCATACCCACCAAGTGCTTTCATATTTTTATTCTAAGCTGGAAAAAAAAGTAATCCAAACACTACAATGCTAATACCTCAGTTCCTCAGTTAAGTAAGGGAATCATATACATGAACTGCCCCGGGCTCCCTGGAAATTTTAGAGTCAAAGCACAATGCTCAGAAGTACTACAAACAAACCTCACCTTGGTCCAGGGCATCCACAGTGCTCTGGGGTACAGATGAACCTTGGCTAGGTAACAGGTCTGTGTTGGAAGGGTTCCAGTCAGGAACAGCTGGGTGACTTCTAGAGCCTAGGATGCAGAAAGCAGCCACACATCACTCACATTCTAAAGACATCTCACTGCTTCAGCTGACTTGGCTGCTAAGACTCATTTAGAAAATACCTATGTTAGATTTTGCTTTTTCTTTTAGATTTTCACCTTACTCAAGCAGTTTCAAAAAACAAACAAACAAAACCAACCAAACAACAACAAAAACAAAACCAGCCAAAGCCAAGAAAAAGTTGGCCTGAACCAGAGAGGCCCTAGTTCATTACCCTTGACTGTGTAAGGGAGCATGGCCATCACTCAGAAGACAATCTCCATTACAGCAGATCCAAGCATGCAAGAATTTCATAATGGGAGGGTAAATGACAAGGTTTTAGGAAGTGCAGGGTCTAAATATTCTTATCATTCAGATAACCATTATTTTTTCTTTTTCTTACCATTGTTACATGAAGAAATAACTAATTTTACATTGTTGTTTTGTCGTAATTATTACTATGAAGCAGTAATACTTCATATATAATTTGTTGTTGTTTTTGAGGTAAGCTCTCTGTATTGATAGACTGGGCTGGCCTTGAACTCAAAGAGATCCACCGGCCTCTGCCTTCTGAGTGCTGAGATTAAAGGCATGTACCACCATTCCTGGCTGTCATTTGAAATTTAGATACCAGTGTAGAAAGTCAAGAATACCCCAAATAGTGAAAGCTGGGATGGAGTTCATGGGCACACATTTGCCAACCCACCACTAAGGCACTGTTTGTAATATCCATCTTGCGTGCTTTGAAAGAACTTTGAGACAGCCCACGTTTACCTTTACTTTGCAAAGCAGCCCCAGACCGCATATTGGGCAGTGTCTGTATCTTCATTGGCCCCTCTGCTGATTGCATGACCAAAGAACCATCGGGCAGGGCTGGCTTCACCAAGAGCTCAGATCTGGAGGGCATCCGTGGCATAGTAGATGACTGGATGTACGGGCCTACAGCAGCCACACGACTTGGGGCTGACACTGCTTGTTGGGGAAGATTTCCATCAGGTGAGGCCTTAGTTAAAAAGAACAGATCTTTTAAATATTACATGTTTTACTAGATAACCAATTCAGAAAAGAATGAAAATTTCAAAATGAGCTGTTTCAGAATTTGGCTAGAGTCTATAAAAAAATGTCACAACGGAAATAACCCACAACGGTCTCTCCTACAACTCTGCTGCAAGTCCCAGAAAGAGAAGCTAAGCACCACAGGTAAGAACAAAAGGTAGGAAGTGACAGATGGTCTTTCCCAGACTCAACCCTGCACTGTCCTCTCTAAGAACAGCTGTCAGGATCCTGACAAAGCTGCTTCCCCTCCCCAGGCCCAAGTCCAGGCAGCCCCTCCCTCACTTCACTCACCGGGAGATTTTCTTTTTGCTGCAGCGCTGCCTTCTTCTTCCACAGCCGGTCCCTGAGCTCATTAACTCGCTTGTCCATGACTGCCACTTCTGAATTGCGCTTATTCAAACACTCCCTCTGTTGATGCAGCTTGGCATTCTGCTCTTGGTTCAGTTTGTTTCTTAACTGAACAAAACAGGAAGAAAACACAAAGATAACCAAGGAAAAGAAAGGAAGGCACCTCCAGGAGGCAATCACATGGTTAACTATTACGTAATCTCTAAAACTGTAAGATGCCTGCTCCCACCTCTCCGCACACCTCATCTTCCAATTTAAACTTAAGTGACATCTGTGCCTGACCACTGGCTGTGGTTCTGCCTCAAATTTCCTGTTTGAGGCATCTTAAGGTTTATTCTGGATCCTTGGGTTTAGGCCTCCCACTTCCGCCCACGGTAAGTAAAGGTAGCTAAAGTGCAAAAGTTATGGTCACCTCTATGGACAGTCAGTCTTTGTGAGGCGGGTCACACTGCACTGAGAAAGCGGGTGCAGCATACCTGCAGTTCCTTGTAGAGACGGTCAAGTTCAGCCACGGCTGACTGGTTGTCATGGTGGCCATCGACCCTGCCGTTCTTAAGCATCTCTAGCTGCCTTGTAAGTTCCTCCACTTTTGACACAGCCAGAACTAGCTCCCTCTGCTTCTGCTGGAACAAGCTATTCATCTGTTCAATTTCCTCCACTAGAATAGAGAGAACAACCACAGTTGAAAATAAAAATCAGAATGAACTACTTGCCAGGAGTCTAAGCTTTATAATGAACTTTGTAGTAAGTAGAGACTCTTTGGGAATGTCCTAGGACCAGCCTACTTATGGAAGCAACAGAAATCACTAAACAGCTGCATTACTGTCAAGAATGAACACTGTAAAGAATTTATACAGTGAATAAAGTAAACAAACTCTAAATTTTGGAAATCAAATTTCTTTAAAACTTTTCCTCTCAATTTTATAATTGTAGTTAGAGTGACTAGATCATTAAAACTTAATAATATGGCAATTTAATAATTGGAGGTACCATATAAACAAAAATCCTTATCTTCATCAAATTCTTGATCAAGAAATTAGGAAAAAATATAAATTAAAGATATACTTTTAAAGTCTTACCTAAACATTCAATGCTAACTTCAACCAAGAGGGACTTACAACATCAAAATTACAGGGAAACACTTTCTTTAAAAATTCCTTCAAATATGAACACTTATTCTCACTACAAATCCACATAAACTTCCTGTGCTGCTCTCATTATGCCAAAACAGCTTGGAATTCGGCCTCCTGGTCTACCGTGAGCTGCATACCAAGCTTGCCGTTGCTCAGCCTCTTCTGCTCCACGTGGCCCTTCAGAGCTCTCACTTTTTTAAGCTTAGCTTCCTGACTTTCAGCTATTTCTCTGAGCCTCTTGAGTTTTTCCTGCTCTGCAGCCTGTTGCTGTTGACGCTGATCTTGTTGCTTTAAAAACTTTAAGCGCTGCTCCTAAAGACGGAAAAAAAAGCATTCACTGGATTGTCATTTTAACCCGGCACACTACCAACCTCAATACACCCTCGCCCAGCCCTTGCACACTGAGACCAGTGTTCCTGTAACAGTTCTGCTCTACCCACATACTGTGCATGCTGTCACAATCACCTGGCCAGTATTCAAAACACCACTCCTTGGCCCACCCTAGAAGCTCTTGGAGAGAAGATCTAGGAATTTGTATTTTTAACCAAGTAGTAAGCAATCAGTAACCCTGGAAGTAGCTTCATAAAGAACTGCTTGTAAAATAAATTGTGTATGTAGTATACATGTGATATATACACATGCCAATTTGTACGTGTGCAGGCATAAAAGTCAGCATTGTTTGTCTTCCTTGGTACCTTTTTTCCCTCATTTTTATTAGTTCTTTGAAGAGTTTTGTGTGATGAATTTTGGTCATATTCAGTCCCCAATTCCTCGCAGAGCTATGCCTCCTTCCCTACCCACACAACTCTGTGTCCTTAAAAAAAAAAAAAAAAAAAAAAAAAAGATGTATTTTTGATAATGTTATCTATATCTGTGTGTGGGTTATGTGTACATGAATGCAGATACCTGCATAGGCTATGGGATCTGGAGCCCCCAGTACTGGAGTTATGAACAGTTATATGCCACCTGACATGATTGCTGGGAATAGAACTCTGGCTCTCTGGAAGACAGTCACCTGCTGAGCCTTCTGCTGAGCCTTCTCTCCACTTTAAAAAATCAAATACAGTTTGTGCTGCTCATGTACTCTTGGATGCGTGCCTTCCACTCAAGAGTGGCCAACCTCCCAGGGCTCATACCCTTAAAAGAAGACTGACTATCCTCTCCTAGATGCTATCAACTGACAACACCCCAGTCCTGTCCTACCTGCTGCCAGCTAGTGGTAGGACTGCATGCCCACCTCCCTTCTCCATGCTGGGATTTTTCTGTGGCTTGAGACTGCACAGGTCTTATACATGTTGTCATAACTGCAAAGAGCTCCTATGTGTAAATGATCTGCTATGTCTTACATTTCCTTGTAAGTCACCTGTGGCCTCTGGCTCTTACAAACTTTCTTCTTCCTTTCTGCAAGGATCCCTGAGTCTTGGGAAGAGGGGGTATATACAGACAGAATGAGTTACTCACTAACTAGGTTGTCAATGAACTATAGAAATCTGCCTGTCTCACAATGGCCTCTCTATTCTGATTGCAGATGCTGCCACTGTGCCTAGCTTTTACATGAGTGCAGAGGATCTAACTCAGGCCCTCATACTGTCATAGCAGGCACTTCACACAGTGAGTGTCTTATATATATTACATATTACATACTCCATAGGTAGGAACTGTGAAGAGCCAAGGAGATAACACCTTTAGAAAGCAATTTAAGCAAATTAAGAAAGTAATTTTAGCCATCAGTTACAGAATCTACAATCTGAATACACCTAATACATGTAAATAACATAGAATTTCAGAGTGAGGGTCTAGAGAGCAGAGATTTACTCTGCAATAATCAACTCTTTAGATGAAGGTCTGTCCTCACTACTTACTGTGATGGCACATTAGCTTATTCTGAGTTTGGGAAATGCAGGATCTCAGGCTCCAAACTTTGAATCAGAAACCAGTTCTTAACGAGATCCCACACCGGACCTAGATGAGTAGGTCCAGTTTGAGAAGCAATGCACTGTGGTACCAGTTATCATACACAAGTAGCAATTGATGCTCTTTGGAACCTACTCTCTATGGTAAGATGCTCTTCTCAGCTTTGGTGCAGTGGGGGAGGAGCTTGGTCCTACCTAAACTTGATATGCCATGCTTTGTTGATTCCCAAGGGAGACCTTACCCCATCTGAATGGAGAGGGAGGAGGAGTGGGTGGGGAGGGGATAAGAAGGGAGGTGGGGGAAAAGGAACAGGAGGAGAGGAGGGAGGGGAAACTGTGGTTGGTATGTAAAATGAAAAGAAATGGATGCATAGGAATGCATGGAAATGTTACACGGTACATGTGAAAACAGCTGAAAGCTCTAGCATTATCTCTAAGGCTCAATGGGTACCCTGTACAGTCATCATGTGGCTGGCTACCCCACCTTCTGGAAGCTTCCAGTCACTAAAGGACTGCTAATTTAAGGGTCCTAAGTAGGTATACTTAGGGTTGACAAGGTAGGACCTGAAGATGAAACCATCTTGCCAAGTTTTCTGTTTTAAGAAGTCTTTCTCTTCTTCTGCACATGTATGGGGGAGGAGAGCACCTCGCCATAATGCTGGAGCCACAGACACGGTTACCAAGTCTGGCTTCACCTGGGCTCTGACATCCAAACTCAGATCCTCACACTTGGACGACAAGCACATGACCCACTAAGCCATTTCCTCAGCCCCTACTCTGCTGTTTTCATGAGTAACAGCTTTACTGGAACATACCACACATCTGTGGCTACTCCCTGGCAGAGCTGAAAAACAGCCATGGAGGCAGCGTGGCACACAAAAGCTAAGACTTTTACTGTAGCACTCAGAAGAGCCAAGACTGCCGGCATCTGTGACAGATTCTAAGCCTGTGGCGGTGGCAGCAGAGAAACTAGTTTTGATAGTAACTGAGGGCAATTTTTCTCACTCAAGGCCAAGACTAGGATTTTGAATACAATACACACACACACACACACACACACACACACACACACACACACACACACACCGAGGCCAAGTAGAAAGTGACAGCAATAGCTTGAGCAAATGTTCAAGTTGTCCCTGCTATCGCCCACATGAGCTCTGGGTCTATTGCTCTCCCTTCTCTGACTCCTAGCACAGGGTAATCAGCCTTTATCAAAATCAAGGATCAAGTCAGGCACGGGGATGAGAGCCTATAATCTCTGCTCTTCGAGAGCCAGAGGCAGGGGGAAATCACTTGGGTTCAAGAGTTTGAGACCAGGTAACAGAGACAGACACCTAACTCAAAAAGAAAAAGAACAGTAACAAAAGTTAGGTCAGGAAAATCCTAAGCAAAGTCACACACACAGTTTCAACAAAGACAGCAGTAGACAATGAGGTCTGTGAAGATACTACCTTAGTAGCCAGCATTTGTTGCTGGGCCTCGATCTGCTGCTGCTGGCGAGACGCCATTTCCTGAAGTTCAGCAAGTGTCAGGTCCATCCTAGGACTATTAACCTACAAATGAAAGCACATCACCATCCGCTTCCAATACAAATGGAAACACACCACCACCCACTTCCCCATCATGCTCAGGGACGCCAAAAAAGGCCAACTTAAAAGCTCTGTCTAAACTAATCATAACACATTATTTGGGTATTAATTTTACTTTAATATTCACTGAGTTGACTATTAAGATGTAAAACATACCAATAATGTTTTAAGTTGTCAATTTTAAACTACAAAGTTTGCTCAGGAACACAAACGGAATTCAGAGTTACTTTGTCCTATGATTGATTATGTTAGGACAGTAGACTGTGACTGCATAAACACAGTAGCCAGGGTGTCCACAGTAAACCTACAACACAGCCATCAAAACATCTCAACATAAATCAGTGCTGGGTAGCCTGGCAGTACACGCTTGGAACCCCAGCAGTGGGGAGACTAGGCAGGAGTCATCACTTTCCAATCTCCAAAAACAGTCTAAGGTTGGGGATGACAGCTTACACCTGTAATCCCAGCACTCAAGATCCAGAGGAGGATTGTCACAAGTTCAAGGCTAGCCTGATCTATACAAGGAGGCCCTCCAGGCAGACCAGGTCTACACAGTAAGACCCTGACTCAAAAAAAAAAAAAAAAAAAAAAAAAAGCCAATTTGTTGTATCTCAGTTCTACTCACATAAAGCTTCCTTTGGGAAAGTAAACACCAATTGAAGGATTGTATGTTAGGTCACATTTAGAAATACTAGAAATACCCTGCTACTAAGACTACTTCTGTTGTCTCCCATCAGCCTCCAATGTAAATCAAAAACAGAACAGGAGGTACCTGAGAGAATGTAGCAGGTACTTTAGAGACCTGGAAAGGTATAAAGTAGAGTAATATAACTTGGGAAATCCAGAATGATATTAAAAATTCTGGATTCTGAAAAGAACACCAAATATTTCCTGGAACTTGCTAAACATTTATTTTGTTGTGAGTTTATGGTATATTCAGCAGCGAGCTTCTTAAGAGTAATAACTATACAAAAATCATGGAAATGCCTAAAGAAATATTTGAGGGGCTGAAGAAATGGATCAGTGGTTAGTAACACATAATGCTCTTGTAGAGGACCCAAGTTCAATTCCCAGCACCCCCAGCAGGCAGCTCACAACTATCTATAACTCCAGCTCAGGTGCTCCTCTGACCCAGACCCCACAAATAAGTAACAATTATTTTTTTGTTTTGTTTTGTTTTAAAATGGTTTAAAGAGGAGGAGGAGGAAGAGGAGAGGAGAAGAAGGAAGAAGGAAGAAGGAAGGAGGAGGAGGAGGAGGAGGAGCAGAAGCCGCCTTTAAAAAGTGGTCATTATTGTCCCGCTGGGTAAAAAAGTAACAACGAAAGAGATTTAAAGTTTACAAGCATTATCACAGTGGCATCCAATAAGATAAAAAAGAAACACTTACTCCATTCTCCTTTCTCCGATGTTCTCCAGGAATTTTTACACCATTTCTTTTTACACTTGGATCTTGGGATCTTGGTCCACTCACTAAATACAGATTCAAAAACTACATATTAACATTACAACTGAGAGAAGGTCTATGTAGCAGTTCCTTTCTGTTTTACTGCTATTTGATACTTAAATTGAATGTATACTTTAAATACCTTCTAATAGCAATGGGGTTTAGGTCTTGTTTTGAAAAAGCAATTATCTGAAACAGTGAATAGCATTAAGGAGTTCACATTCCACCTATTCCCTAGGAAGCTACCTGATTCACTCTACAATGGTGGGAAATTACTGTACCTCTGACTCCGAGTAATTGTTAATTACCATTTGCTTTTTGTTATTCTCCTAGTTCTAGGCCATGCAGTAATGAACTGAAAAGGGGGAACCATTGCCATCTCAACAGGTTAATAAGATGTTTGCCGACAAAACCCATGAGCTATTGGATTCCATGGGCCCACAGGATGGAATAAAAGAACTGGCTCCCTATAGTTTTCCTCTGACCTCAACATACATGCCACAGCACGAGTACACACACACCATGTTATGATCACATATATACATACACGTATATATAATGGATATATGTATATATATGTAATTTAAAATATATGCAATTTTTTAAAATGTAAACAGGCTGGAGTATATGGAGATAGCTCAGTAGAAGAGTGCTTTCCTGGCATGTACAGAATGCTAGTTCAATACTTATTTAGTACAGGAGCAGAGAGGCGTTCAATAAAAGAAATAACTGAAATGTAATCAGTCCACCTCTGTATTCATTAACAGATAAATAAATAAATAAATAAATAAATAAATATACAAGAAGAAAGTAGTTAAAAAACAGAACCAGTGGTATTGTGATAATTTCATTTATTGGAACAGTCTGTCAAAATTCATAAGTATGCTATGAGGTATATCCTTATTAATTTATGCAAATATTTCCATTTTTCTTGATTTGAGAAGGTCTAACTAAAAACTAATGACTACTCTGCTTTTTGACTAAAAAGAGTCTTTTTCAAGCCAAAACATGTATCTTGGCACTACTCAATGACAATAAAAGGAGTTAAATTTAAACTATATATATATATATGTATATGAAATATCAACAAAGATAACTTTTAAATGTGTTAAACTCATACCCATACTTTCCAGAAACTAATACAATCATTACAATTACCTGAGAAATTTTAAGACAAACATTTTTTTGAACCAAGTATCTATTTATACCTATCAGGAAACTTAGAACAAATTCTTATGTCAATAAATATGTAACTATAACTACCTGGCCTCAGAGCCAAGTATTATATTCACTGTGTAACTCTAACATTAGTTTTTAAATGGCATTTGACTTTCTAATAAAATAACCTGAATAATTTATTATAGTATCTATGTAAGAAAAATAATTTTTTATAGTACGAATGAATAATTGCATTCTCTTCTGTCTTGGGGGAAAAAAAAACCATTCAACTAGCTTTTATTTATAGCCAGTAACATAATTAGAGTAAAAAGAAGTTTTAAAAATAATTCCACACACATTGTGTGTCACAGTCTTAGCTGGTGGCTGTATTATCATTCTCCTAATCCTTAGCAGCCTGAACTAAACAGGGAAGTAGGAGTCTAGTCTGCCCACCGCAGACAGACTGGGAAGCCATCTGGCTCTGCTGTCTAAACACTGTGTGGCCTGGTGTTTGTAACAATGTGCAAACAGCTCCTCTGTCTTAGTTAACACTTTATTTCTCACATTACAGATATTCCAAAACTGCACAATGCAGTATTGGGAGACTACTTAATAATTCACCCAGTGTTGCACATAGCAAGACATTTGAACTGGGAGGTGGATAGCCAAATTCCATCTTATCAGAACTCAGAATGCACACAGTAATGTAAGTACAGAACAAAATAAAAAACACCATGCAAATGTGGTTTTAGGTATATTTAAAATAAAATTACAAACATCAAGGATACTAAAAGTCAGCCTGACCCAGATGATTCAGATTTCTCCTCTTGGCCCTGCCACTAGGTGTGTGGCCTGACAGCCACTTAACCCTAAGAATCAGTACTTCTCATCTGTAGAGTAGAAGGAGCCAATTCTGACCCCCGACACTAATCATTTCTAATGGTCAGGTACTATGTGGGTGCTTGGATTAAAATAACAGCAAATAATAAAACTGGCATCCATTCATTAAGATGCTACCTACGTTCCTACTCCCAAGAAATTTGCCCTTAGCTTTCCTTTTAAAATCCCAGCATGTTTGAAAATACAGAGTAATCCTGTTTCAACCCCTGGCTTCCCAATTCCCCAGACTGAACAAAAATGCATTTGCATCTTAAAGGAAGGGCCACATTCTCAGTGTCTAAACCACTTGTAGCCCACAGCTTCACTTGCATTACAGTCTATCCTCTCCTGTCCTATATCAAGTGAGGCCACAACCATCATTTATGAGACTTATCCATCCCATTCTTTATGCCCTCCAGGTCTGCCTTCATTCTGGACCCTGCCACCCAAAAGATCATCTAAGTTCTGTTGCCAAATTGTTTATAAGTCAGGCTCCTTTTCACAGTGGAACCTGGAAAAGGAAATCACTGAAAGCAGTCTACATCTGAAATCTCGCATTTAATCATTCTACTTTTGACCACTCATTTCTCCCCTTGTTAATCAAATTATGAGGTTTGGTCACAGGACTCTTTCCCCATAGACCCATCCTCTCTTTACCAAACCGCACTGTGACGGTGGTTAGTGTTTACTACCAACCTGACAATATCTAGAAACACCCATGGAATAAGCCTCTGGGCATGCCAGGGGAGGGGGCAGGGAGCATCTGACCAGGTTAATTAGGGCTTGAAGACCTGCTCACTGCAGTGGCCCTTTTCCCTGGGCTAACAACCTGACTCATGCATAAAGGAGAAAGTGAAATGAGCACAAATATTCATGATCCAGCTTCCTGACTGTGGATGTGAGGTGGCCAGCTGCTTTAAGCTCCCACCAGTTGGACTTCCTGCCACACTGTATGTGCCCCTTGACCTGTAAGCCAGAATAAACCCTCCCTTCCCTAAATTGCTGTCAAGGTATTTTATCACAGCAACAGGAAAAATAACTAAGATACCTGCCCAGCTTAGACAGTGCCTTGCCAAACACTACTACTACTGCCACCACTGGACTCCCACTAAGTCCATCGGACAAAGACCAACTCTAGGCCAGTCTCTTCCGTGACAATCTCCTGAGCTGCAGAGCACTCTGAGGGAAAGCACAAGTCTCCAGTCTCTCATCAGGCAGCCTGAAGGCTTTTAGCACCCTCCTTCTCCTGTACCCATGCCTTCCTCTTCCTAACAGCTCAACCTATCTGTGCCCTCAATCACCATCAATCTCCGTGAACTTCATCCCCATCCCCAAAGACAATACATGTTTTCAGATGAGAGACACCTCAACTTGCATCCACAGATGCCCCGATTTACACGGGTGTGCGATTTTCTCTCTTTCCCACTAATGTGAGGAGGCCCAGATTCCTCCTTTTATCTCAGAGGAGAACCTCAGGTGGAGATAGCCATTTTCAGGGATGTTGCTGTATCTAGTGAGCATTCCTCCTCTGTATAGTTTCAACTTGTTGCTTTACAATACACTGTTTTGTACCACATTTTGTTTCCTACCACATTTTAAAAAACTACAGTCAAACTCCTCCCTTCTGCAAGCAAACCATCTCTTTTTCTCCCCACTACCAATCAAGAACAGACTAAGAAACCTGCCCCAGTACTCCAATTTCCCAGCTTCCCTTCACCTCTCCATCTTCTCATCCTATGCCTCTCCCCATCTATTACAATGCACAAAATAAAAGTCTCAACACTAGTTATGATTCATAGAATATTATGTACCAATATCCCTGTTAGGGGGGCGTTCATGACGAAGAAAGAAACGAACTTCATTCCTTTGACTTCCAAGTCGTTGAAGAACATCAAACATTCGTTCATTATCAGCAACTGGGCGTTCTAAAAGAAAAAAAATATCTACAGGTAATAGAAACAAATATACCCTTGACATAAACTATGTCACAAATACAGGAAATGCTTGGTATTTTGCACAATCTTTGTCTTCCATTAATAGAACTCAGAAAAATGATATGTCACAGACTTTCCACACAATCGCTGTCAGGTCAGGATAAAGTAACAGGAACAATGGGTCCATGCCAGTCATCAGGGTCTTAAGAGTCTAATTCAGTGGCTCCTTAATGTCCATCAGCATGCCATTTAGCTTCTGAGAGTTTCAATGGTTGGTGTGATCCACTCTCAATAATACTAATGTTCTACGTGCCCCTACATAAGAAAAATTAAAAGCAACTTTCTAAATGGCCTCAGTTAATGTTCTTTAATACAGGTTATTTCCTAGTATGAGTTGAGAGTCTAGTTGGTATACAGGTGTGTACAATATATATGCATATGTGACACGTGTGTGTAGAAGTGCATGCCCATGTGTGCACATGTGGAGGCTAACATCAGGGTGTGTTTCTCCATCACTTTCCACTTTCCTTATTTTTTACAACAAGGTCTCTTCACTGAACTTGAATTTTTGCCATTTTGGCTGAGCTGGCTAACCAATGGGTCCCTGGGATCACAGTCTGAAGTCCCATCACTGGAGTTATAGAGCCTTCAGCAATAACCCATTATGTGCGTGTTGGGGATACAAACTTGGGCCCACACTATGTGCAGCACTTTACACACTGAGCAAATTCCCCAGACCTGATATTTGTAAATTATCCGTTTGTAACTAATGTTAAGAGTGAAACTTACTCATTTGCAAACAGAATTATTTTAATGAGAAGATACCCTGCCTTTTTGTAGCAAAACTTTCTAGACTTTTCTAGAAACAAGCAAAAAAGACACAGCTAAATACTCCGTAAGTGGGAGCTTCAGTAGGAATAATGTATCATGAATTATTTCAAAACAACACCAAACACTTCTCACTCTGGGGAAGGAAGCTGGATTTAAAAACCAAGGTACTAGTTGAGAAGGTAAGTGCATAAACTCAGAGTTCTCAATGACATCAGTATAATTTGTATAAAAATGCTGAAATGTCCTATGACATTTCATGGATGAAGACAGGGCAGCCAAGCATTCAGCAGCCAATTCTGTGACTTAACCCTGAACTTAATCTGCTTGCTTGGAACAAACATCATGCAGTCCTGGTTCTACTTCCAATAACAGTGATGCATGTAACTACTTTCTATAAACCATACAAACTCCTCAGTCCCCCATAGAAGGGGAGGATCCTGAATAGATGGGTACTTTGTCCCTGGTACCCTTCCTCTGGAGGACAGAACACATCCATCTACTCTACTTACTGCTACTGCCCTCACAGCACTGTAAAGGACATCAGCTGACACCTGTTTCTCCCACACTGTGAGATACTGAAAGCAGAACATTTCTATCTCTGCATCCCTCAAAATCTAGTACACTGGCATTTAAGAAATGATGTCCACATAAATGTATGAGCAGAACAGAAAGGGAAGGGGAGAGGGGAAGAAGAGAAGCTTTAACATTTAGAGAATGAAACAACAGAATACACTTAAAGCTTTAGGGTAAGAATGGATTCCTTTATTTTTCCAGTTCTGAGGATCAAGGGCCTTGCAGTAGCAAGTTTTGACCACCTCTGCTTCTTGAGTGTGGCTGTAGTGTGACCAGCTCCCTCGAGCACCTACTGTTGTGATGGAGGTCCCACCATGATGGACAACAACCTGAACTGTGAGTCAGAAGTTGCTTTCGAGTATTTTATCATAGCAACAGGAAAATAAGACAATTCCAACATCAAAGGTGAAGGGGAGGAAAAGACAAGAGAAAGAGAAGTGAAGAATGCCTCACTTTTCTAGCTTAGGAAAGCTTTACAGGGTCTCTTCGTGCAGCCCTGGCTGTCCTAAAACTCACTCTGTAGACCAGGCTGGCCTCGAACTCAAAGATCCACCTGCCTGCCTCTGCCTCCTAGGTGCTAGGATAGAAGGTGTGTGCCCTAATATCCAGCAAGGAAAGCCTGAACATACAAAACAAACAAAACCAACAACTTCTGAGCACCAAACACTTGACCATAACAATACCCCAGAACCTTCCACCCAACATATTGTCATCTGCCCTAAGACCTGTGACCACTAATACTTGTTCAGTGACTTAAGTTGCAGGAAAAGAGAAGAGCAAAAGGCTTTATGTCACCAAAAAGTTGGAGCAATATGACCTCCTAACAACATGCAGCCTATCCTGCCGTCTGTAGGTGAAAACAAGTGTTCCCACAGTGCCAATCCTAGAACCCAAAAGCAACAAAAGACAGCAGAACTCAAACAGAAAGCCAGGTTCATACCAGAGCCACACCACACTTCAGCCAAGTGGCAGTCGCTCTCGCCAGGCTCTTTGCACAGATCCACCACATCTCTGCAGATTGTCTCCGGGGTAACAGGAACTTCTGTGAAGTGCTGCTCGCTGTTACTGAGGTACACTGTCAGGAACATCTGAAACACAGGGAAACCATCACCTGTCTTGCCTGCCCGGGTAGCATTCATTCCCTTTAGATCCCTGACCTGAAATAAAATGGAGGGAGTTGGCTAGACCCAAAGCACAGGGTCTCTGTCCTTCC
The DNA here is from genome assembly GCA_030556225.1 of Cricetiscus sungorus. Taxonomy (NCBI): domain Eukaryota; kingdom Metazoa; phylum Chordata; class Mammalia; order Rodentia; family Cricetidae; genus Cricetiscus; species Cricetiscus sungorus. The sequence goes on from JANBXA010000730.1 coordinate 11,520,577, forward strand.
CCAGACACTGCTGGCTGAAGGGGAAACTCCACAGGACAGCCATAGGCAGCCTCCACAGAAAAGGACAAAGCCAGTTTCATGTGTACTATATGTTTAAGCAAAAACTTATCTAGGCCACAACATCAAAGAGATTTTTTCATGAATCTTTTCACAGTTAATTAAAGAATGCCATATATGCCAGATTTGCTTGTAGTCTAAGCTACTCAGAAAGCTAAGGCAGGAGGATTGCTTAGTTTGGGAATTCTGGACTATAACTATTCAGGAGTAAAGTTACACACATGTATACAGACCGGTGTACTTCTTTTTGGAAGGATATATAAAAATGGAGTCAAGTACATATTCTGATAGTGGGGGATAAGAAACAGGAGCCAGATCACATGCATAAATTAACTACTCCCAAAAAGCTTAAATTAAAATGTTTTAATCAAATCCAATACTTAAAGTATGAGATTTCACTAACAAGTAGAAATTAGCCAGTATTCAAAAAACTACCTGATCTTGTATATAAATTCAATCCAACATGCTGTAAATCTTTCTCCTAGTAAAAAATAAACATCTTAAAAAACATTGCTCCCAAAATATGCCTATTCGATTATTTTAACATGTTAATTCCGAATGCTAAAGAAAACAAGCCGCAAATAAATGTTTGACAGCAATACAAGTCAAAAAACTCCATGTGAATTGGTACATATCAGTATGAAGAATAACATTTGTAAAGAGTTATCCCACTTTCACTCTGAATGAAAAAGAAATGCAGAGACTATAGGAACTTGAAAAACAATAAAGATATTATCTTTCAGACATGCTGATCACTGAGAAAGTATGGGGTTAACCAGGCAGTGATGGTGCATGATTTTAATCCCAGCACTCAGGAGGCAGGTGATCTCTGAGTTTGAGGCTAGCCTGGTATCCAGAGCACGTTCCAGGCAGCCCAGGCTACACAGAGAAACCCAGTCTGAAACAAACAAATAAATAGCCTGTCTCAAACAAAGCATGGGGTTTATGACTACAATAGTACAAAAGCAGAGTGAGTAGAACCTACACTCTGGTCACAGTACCATGAATGTTACAGGGTTTGCCAAAAGTCATCTGACCACCCTTGCAGGCTAATAAGTTTCTGGTCATCATCCTAGAGGAGGTACAGTGACAGAATCTCACTCAGACATCACAGTGGGGACCTGAAGATTTGGAGGCACCTGGGTGGGCTCTGCTCCTCAATATGCTAAAGCCTGTTTCCCTGGGGACTTCACCTCCACTTTTTACAAATGTATCTCCTAACTTACATAAACACCTTTCACAACGTAATCCAAAAGCATTAAAAGTGGATTCTGCTAAAACAGTAAATAGATCATATAAGGGGGAGGGGGTGCTGTCAAGACTCTTAATATGAACTGAAAGTGCTCAAGCTAATTATGTAGGGCTCTGTGCATTCTGGTGACTGTAACACTCAACCAACCAGGCAGCACGTAAGTTCCTTACACACAGCACCTTGACAACACTGGGAAAACTAAAGATTAACCAAGCTCAGAGGATGCTACTCTGTTGCTGCTGAGCCAGAAGACCCAGCATACCCAACCACAGCAACAAAGTATAAAGTAGTATTTCTCTATACTGCCACCCACACCAAAACTCTCTGAAGTCTAAAGTTTCCAAAGTAGAAATGTTTTCATTGTAATCATGAGACTTGAAGCCATTTATTAAATTATAGTAACACCAGACAGAAAAACATGCACTAAACACAGTGCACCAGCAAATAAGCAGGTACGTAACAGGCCCTCTGTACTCTGTCTTGCCAGCTTCTGTCACAGGCATTATCCATCGGACTTAGACCAACTCTCATACAAACACATCAGGTGTTATTTTCTCTTTCTCAATGAAGAAAAGGCTCAGAGCAGTAGTCTTCTTGGTTACTGAAGCAAGGTCAGAGCACAACTCCTGATCCATCTTCTGCTCTTCAAGCTGTCAATGCTCTCAGCAGGACAGTATGAGCAAGTCTTCCTCTTAGCCAGCCATCCCAAGTTAACAGCAGTCTAGCCTGTTACTTTCTGAAAACCAATGGCTCTGTTATTTAAGAGAATAACTATGAGAAGTATTCCTCCCTGGGTACCTGCCCAATGGAGTTAACACTGGTGGGAATGGCAAGCACCTGAGCCAACACCCTCCTTGCCCATAAACTAGCTATAGTGATCCAGTGCCTGTGCTAAAGTTCTCCATGCTGGACCAGCAATGGCATTTTGTTGGCTTCCATGACAGATGGAATGCGAACCCCACATTTATTTTTTTTTTCTTTTCTTTTTATTTAAGATTTACTTATTACCTATACAGCATTCTGCCATGGCAGAAGATCTTGTTATAGATGTTTGTGAGCCACCATATGGTTGCTGGTAATTGAACTCAGGACCTCTGGAAGAACAGCCAGTGCTCTTAACCACTGAGCCATCTCTAAATGATCTTGTATACAGTTTACAGCAAGCTATAGGCTCAACATCTGGCCACCGCCATTCTACTTCTGATAAATGTCCTTTGTGTCCATTCAACATTTATAGATGACCTATGGTCTGGACTGTAATGTAGAAACAATCTGATGAAATAGTTAGGAACAAAATATGGCAGGAGGACGAGAAGGGGATGACAGAAGAACATAAAAATCTATGTAGAAAAGGCAAGGGGAGGAGCTCCCTCTCTCTCCTATTTCTCACTGAGCAACCCCAAAGAGAAATCTTGTGTAAGGTACGAGGTGAGACAGAGGAAGGAGCTGTGGGGGAACAAAATGCCAGCCAAAGAGCCCAGCTCCTCTCCACAATGCTGGGAGGGCTCTTAAGCAGGCAGCCACCATCTAAAAGAAATGAGAGGCAAGCCTAGCTAAGGTTGGGCAAGTATGCCACACAGAGAACAAGGACCCACGAGGCAACACTTGGTCACATCTGTGGAAGATGAGGAAGAAGAAAAGATTACAGAAGCAAGCAGAAACCAGCAGGCAAGTCTTTATGGGAAGGGAACTGAGACGTCTCCTCTGTTCCTAACAAGTCCTGGATGGTACACAACTGGTCTACAAACCTACCAAGAACCACTATGAAAGGCCAAAGCAAGGAAACAGGAAATTTGGATTGTAATTTATGAGACCTCCCCAGAAGGCAAATAATTAAATAATAATAATAATAATAATAATAATAATAATAACAACAACAACAGATTCATGGTTGCCAAGGGCCTCAGGAAAAAGATAATCACCTCCTCCTCTCAGAAGATGTGAGAACTAAATGACAAAATGAAGCTATGATACCTTTGAAATAGTCTTTTAAGATTATGTCAAATACTTCCTTATCCTCAGTATTCACCCAAGTTATAAAGGTTAACTATAACTTCAAATCTCTAAATTTAACCTAGCCACAATGATGGATTTTAATGTGACAACCTGTATTTTAAACGCTGTAAAGAGAATGAAATGCAGACTTGTTTCCAATAAATACCAATTCCCTTCTCCTTCCATTACTTGCAGAGGTGAAGAGGGGAGGGGAGTGGCAGCAGGTTAAACTACCTACGTGTGGCAGGAGCGTTAAGGCTGAGGGTTTGCTGGTGCTTTACACTGCTACCTCCTTTCAACTGTGTTTTATAAATGGCTCTCCTAAATGATCTAAGTATTCTCAAAACTACTATTTAATTCCCACAAACAAAATGAAGCAGTTACTGTTTCATCCAGATCAGGTAACTTGTAAATCATATTATGAAAATTCAAACCAATTTTAAAGTTAGATATGGTAGCATTCACAATTGGAAAGCAGAGTCAGGAGAGTTTTAAGTTCCACGCTATTATATTGTTAAAATTTGTAAAATAATTTACAGCTTGAAAGCACACCTAGTGTGATTACTGCTTGTGTCTGCCTCTTACAGTGAACAATCTCAGAGGGGAAAACATGCAGGACAAAATAAAATGCAACCACAGAAACACTGCACAGTAATTTGTGCCAAAGCCATATCTACAAAGAACTGTCAGAAACACAGGAGCACAGATAATCTTCAGTTAAAAAGAACAGACCACAGACTTAGTTTAAAGCTCCATTGTGATAAAACATGCAGTTACTGTAATTAATGTTCTGTCACTGACGGAAGGATGCCACATTTTCAAAGATAATTATTTCAGATGGAAGTAGGAGCAACCTTTCCAAGAGGATACACAGAACATTGGCTAGGGCACTGAAAGAAATTTACTCTGAGCCAGAGGTTTAAGTTTATTCACTTGATTTTCTAAATTATTTATTTACTTATCTGTTCACTGATTGGAGGTAGCATATACACAAATCACTGTATGTGTGGGGGCCAAAAGACAACCTGCAGGCACTGGTTTTCTCTTCCTACCATATGGTTCCTTGGGATTAAACTCGGGTTGTCTGGGTGCCGACAAGGACTTTACTCACTGACCCATCTCAGCAGCCACATTCATTTGGTGAAGTCAGAGGAGATGAAAACTGGAGCTTGGGTCAAAGAAGTTCCTTGTAACAGATAGGAAGTAGAGGCTGATCACACCTTCAGAGCTGCCATCTGAGACAATGCACACTTACCCTAGGCTTACCTACAGGTCGTCAGGTGTACAAGGAGAAAAACCTGCTCTTCAAAGAAAAATGAGCAAACTAAAAAGAACAAATGCAGACCACATGGAGGCTAGAGGCTGACATCAAGTGAGGTGCTCTATCACTCTTCAGCTTACATTTTGAGACAGCATCTCTCACACCAAATCTAGAACTGACCAACTGGCTAGATTGGCTACCCCCATTCCCACCACCTATCTCTGCTCCCCAGTACTGGAGCTACAGTTGTGCACTGCCAAGCCCTGCTTTTATGTAGATGCTGGGGAAATCCAAATTCAAGTCCTTATACTTTCACAGCCAGCTCTTTACCCAAGGACCCATCTTCCCAGCCCCCAAGGAGAGGACTTAAGGAACAGCAGGGCCAATGAGATGGCTCAATAGATAGGTTACAACACAAGCCTGACGACCTGAGTTTGAAGCCCAGGACACACAGAGCAGGGAAGGGAGGAATGTCTCCACAAGGTTGTTGTGTGTGTGAGTGTGCATCCATGTATGTGAGACACACAATAATATTAAATTCTTAATTAAAAAAAATAACATTAAGGACTATGGTATTGCTCAGGAGCAGAGCAAAGGTCTACCATGTGCCAGGACCTGGGTTACACATACACACACACACACACACACACACACACACACACACACACACACACACTCACACACACCACTACCACCAACAACACCACCAGCCACCACCAAAGTTTTATCTTCCATCTCTCATCTCTCAAACTTTCATAGGGACTTGAGACAGCTCCACAACACTTGAAGTTTCTAGTGGAGTTTCTAACAGTCATTCCAGCCAGTCTCCTGCTCCTGTGTTTACTCTGCTGGCAGGGGTATACCAGAGCAAGTCACTAGCTTCCCCAGGCAAGCATGCTCTGCCCCAGCTTTGCATGAAGCCACTGTGGGATCACCCCAATCTGAGAGGGCAGCACGTGGGGTCTTAGTAGCTATGGACCCCCTTCAGGACTCCCAGGCATGCTTCATCTTTCTATCCCTTCCCTGCCTCCCTGAGGATATCCCAACTGTAACATAGTTCATGAAAGATCACTACTCATAACAGCCTAACATGCTTGCCGAGCTCTTTCTCCCACCTAGAGTCTACTCTGGGCTATGTCAAGCTATGTTGAAAATCCTCATCTACCAACCTTCTATTAAGATTCAATCATATTAAAACTCTCTGTGCTCACTAAATACACTGCTTTTTATCCTGGCATACTTTTAACCTAAGTCAGTTTCTATCAGCCAAATTTGAGTTATTTAAAGCAAAAGCACAAACTCATAGCCAATGGCCTCTTTTTTTTTTAAAACATGATCGACTATTTCTTGGGCCACTTATAAAAAGTTAGAACTTGGCTATTAACCATGAAGCATCAATTTGAACAATACTCTGTGAGAAAGCTAATCATACATAAAACATGTTGTCCTTCATTCCATACCATTTTCTAAAATACCAACAAGGGAAGTTACACAATAAATTGTGATTGTTTCAATTAAAGCAAAAGAGCATTGTATATGAAAATAGTGTTTTATAAGCAAGGCATCTACTGGTCTTTGCTGTCTGGTAACATAACCATTCTATATATAGGCAGCTTAACAGCCACTTCTATATTCAACTTTCCGCATGGTGTCTTATCAAAGGCAGTCACTCCAGAGTAGCTCCTGGTTTTATCTTCCTCTTAACCCCAACTCCTTACTAAATTCATGTACTGAGAGCTTACCAAGCAAACACAGTTCAAGTAATAGGAATACAGGGATGAAAACTGCCTTCTTCAGGGCAGAATGAAAAGACTAATAATACACTGACAAATTTTGGTAAAGGATGAAGAGTGTTAGACGGGAGACACGGCTCAGAGGCTTTAAGTGCTGGCTGCTATTCCTGATTGCATTCCCAGCACCCATATGGCAGCTCACAACTGTCTGTAACTCCAGTCCCTGCTTGCTTTGGCCTTCTATGGGCACTGCATGCTCACAGTACACAGACATACATCCAAGCACAACACCCATACACATAAAAATAATAAACAAATAAAATGTTTATTTTTAAAGGAATAGGGAGTGAGGCTTTATTCCTGAGGAAGTCATTAGAGCATGTTTGTGTGTTCTGATTTCAGATAATTCCAATTCAATTATAGGAAATAAAGTTTGAATATTCCTTACCCAAAAGGCTTAGGACTACAAATGTTCCAGAATTTGCTTTGTTTCTGTATTTTGGGGTACTTGCAAATACCCATGAAGATCTTATTAAAGAGACTCAAGTACAGACATGAAAGTCATGTGTTTACATACACAGCATAAAGGCTGCCTTCTTAACTGCAGGACTTCACATGACGTCAGGGGTGAAATTCACTACTCATGACACCCTCAAAAGACATCCACTCAAAAGAGCCCAGATTTTGGAGGTTTTTGTGTCCGGGTTACTATGTGCTTAAAGCTCAGCTGAGTATGGTAGCTCACACCTATAATCTCAGCACCCAGGGCACAGCGAGGCACAAGGATCATCCCAAATTCCAGGTCAGTTTGGTGATAGCCTGTATGAAGAAGAAGGAAAAAAAAAAAAAAAAAAAAAAAAAACCTAAAACTTACATCAAATGATCAGCTCCACAGTAATAGCTTCATGTCACCAAGTAAGAAATCTAAAACCCACACTTCACTTCTCTCCTAGAATAGCTAGCTCATCTGCAGCCACTGCCCACTCCCTCTTGTTGAAGGCTAACTCAGACCATAAACGTCCTGTAGCTGCTCCTACATAAACACCCTAGTGCAACAGAAGGAAATGCTTCTTAGCCAGTCAGCCACTGACTCTTTCCCCAGTACATCCCACTCCCCAAGCTCACTCAGGCTTACACACAGTACCTCTGCAATCTGTGTTTGCCCGTGTGAGCTAATGACACAGAGTCAGGGATTAATGCTCCATGGAGGATGGGAACGCTGGCAGGAGACTACAACATGATGGTCAGTGTGTGTGCATCAAGAAACATTTATCCATAAACACATGGCATGACTTCAGAGTGAGCATTTTTCAAAGCCAGATAATGTCTCAAATGAAAAGGATACAATAATGCCTATGTGGAGACAAATTTGAAAACTTTCTTTTCAACTATACTTAAAACTAAATTCAGTCAGAAGTTTAAATGCATCATCCAAAGCAATGTCCCTTGAGGTCACTCTGCTTTCCAGTAGCTGTCATAATCACAAATAAATTAAAAGGAGCAAAATACACACTTAATGGATTCTTCCTGCTATGTTGCTATGCTCTCCCTAAAGTAGGCATTGTATTGCTACCTTGTTGTTACGCCTGATTTTATTTACTTGTTTGCCTTTCACACAGAAAGATGGCAGAGTCTGGTGGGGTAGAGCTAGCTATAGACAGCAAGATGCAAAAGGACACACTTGCGTGAGCAAGAGAAAAAGCCAACACCCTGTAAGTCCTGTGGCACCCTAATGAGATCCCTTAGGAGAGCAAGATGGCAGTAAGGGTGACCAGATGCTCCCTTCTAAATGCCAACTTGGTATTCTCAGTCTAATGGTCAACTCCTGTAAGCAGCTAAAACTTCTGAAATGGGATGTACCCTTAACACAAAAAGGCTTGATTTCATTTGGGCTAGAAAACAAAGAAACTTGTTATCTGGCTGGCTAAGGTATTTATTATGCCATATTAGAGGCCTGTCTTGAAAGATCCTAGAGAGAGAAAAACAGGAACATACAATTTTGTATAGACTAGAGTAAAAATAATCAAGGTGATCATTGCATAAGCCCAAGGAAAAAGAGACCAGAGATAAAGGGTCTACATGCACATGGACCAAGTGGCTGAAAGCAAAGCAAAGAAAAGGAAGAAACATACATCTCTGGTTCTAAAGAGCAACAACCAAAATACCAAAGCATGGAGCTACCTTGAAATAATGGTGTTAGGGCCAGCAAGACAGCTCAGCAGATAAAAGTGCTTGTTGTATATCCTGACAGCCCACGCTGGATCTCCAGAACCCACTGGAGGAGAGAACTTTCTCCCCCTGAAAGCTGTCCTCTAGCACCCACAAGTGCACCATGGCATGCATAATACCCCCCACACACAACAGAAAATGAATAGTGTCTCTACTTCATAAAATGAACACATTTATCAAAAAATACCTGCATCTCACAAACTAGCTATCATCATCTACAGCTTGTGGGATGGAGAAAATATGAAGAGATAGTTTTTAAAGTCAGCTTGACTTGATTTCCTTCTATCTCTGCTTACTTTGTACCTATGTTAGGAACATAAACATAGCACTGACTTCAAAACAAAAGAAAATCAAGAAGCAGTTAGGCAGCATCTGAAGCTGCTGGAGCAACATGGCTCCGTGGTCAAATGCTTTCTGAGGCACATAGGAGGCTGTAAGGACATGTTAATGTGAGAACTTAGTCAATTAAAAAGCTGATCTGGGGCTGGTGGTACACGCTACACACCAGCTGGGTATTTAGGAAACTGAGAAAAGAGGACTGTAAATTTAAGACCTACCAGGAGCAACTTATAGAGCTCCTATCTCAAAAGTAAAAAGCAAACTGGGGCCAGAGAGATGGCTCAGTGGTTAAGAGCACTGACTGCTCTTCAGAGGGCCTGAGATCAATCCCCAGTACCCACGTGGTGGCTCACAACCATCTGTAACTCCAGTTCCAGGGAATCAACACTGTCTTCTGGCCTCACTAGGCACACACATGGTAAATAAACATACATGTAGACAAAACACATTTTTAAAATAATCATGGGGTGTTTATGTTTTAAGAGAGAGCACTGTGGGTGGCGTGTGCAAGGCCCTAAATGGAATCCCCAATACGGAATGGGAAGAGAAGTGAATGACAGGTAAGGAACTCTATTCCCACCCTGTTCTGCTTCCCAACCCTAGAAAGTCTATTGTTTCTCCTCTCACACCATAGACCTCTCCATGTCACTTAAGGCAAGCTAGCAGAGCAAGTGGCAAGCTGTAGACACTGAATCTACAACCAGTTCCTACCAGCAGCAGGGCCCTTCATGTGGCAAGGTGTCCCTTTTGTTCATTTCCCACAGGGTTCTTGAAGCCTTTCCCAAGTCTTCCACCATAGCACCCCTAGAATTCTTTCTCCCCACAGCCAAGGAACAAGCTTTCCTAGTCATCCGATCATGCCAACTCTCGCTATCCTACACCCCTCCAGTGGCTACTGCACCCCTTCCACAAAAAAATCTACATGCTACCAATTCTGTGTCACTTACTGTCGCTCTCTCTCCCTGCCCTCACAGCTCTGGTCTAGCTGGTTTCCAATGCTTCACGATGGGCACCTGCCCCAGACACAAGCAATTCTGCCCACTGGAAATGTTCCATGTGGAAATCTTCAGTGCTCATTTCTTCCTGCCATACAGACACAGCACAAATGTCACTTCCCTGGCCACCGGATATAAAGCAGCCACCCAGTCACATTAGCCTGACTTACATCCAATCTAATGCCAAAACTTCCTTTCACATGTATCTCAACCTCCCCAAGCTCCGTGAAAAGTAGGTTCCCTGAAAGTTGTCCTATTCTGTTCTGCGTCCATGACACTCAGAAAAGAGCCTGAAATGCAGTAGACATTCACTGACCACGTATTAAACATGTGCTGGCCCCAAACAACCATCATGAGAAATGAGTGAGGAAACATGATCCAATTATGATTCCATCCAAAGCAGTCCTCACTGTCCTCAGCACTTAGTCCTGAGAACACAAGAAGTGGTGCTCCCTCCCCACCACCATCTCAACACTTCTTCAGGGCCCTTTGCACACCCAACCAACTGGAAATGGTTGTAGAATGAGCCCAGCCATTTCAGTGTCTTCATCAACACCTCCCAGTGCCTCTAGACCCTTCATCCCTTTTGTTTTGTTTTCAACACCATCTCCTTCACACCCTGTTTAAAACTAGCACTGCAGAAGATTTATTAAATATACCTCATAAAAAGATAATTACTAAGTCCCTTCTCTCTCCCTATGAATGAGAAAGATCTCAGCTCTCTATAGTAGTGGAGCAGGAATTTTTTTTAAAGGTCAAAGAGATACTTCTCTACTTAGGGGCAGATAACCACCTCCCTTTCAATGGGAACTTGGTAAGAGCTTTACCAATTTTCTCATTTAGTGTGCACTTAAATAGAATATATCTGTTTTCTTTTTCTATTTCAAAAATTAGCTACATTCTGGAGAGAATTTTTAAGATTTATTTTTGTTTATGTTTATATGTGTGTGAAAGAATGCATGCATGAGTGTGCAGGTGCCTGTGGAGACCAGAAATGGTTACTGGATCCCCAGAGGCAGGAGCTGTTGTAAGCCACCTGACTTGGGTGCTGGGAAGCCAAATCCAGTCCTCTGGAAGAGCAGCAAGTGCCCCAGCCTCTGGAGAACAATGTTTGAAGTTATCATTAGCCATTAGCCAAAATAACATGGTAACTGTTTGCTCTACAAGTACATTATAGCTCAACTGTTTGCAAGCTTGAACAGCACATATTTGCAAACACCTAGTTCAAATCTCACTTCAATAGACTGGCCAGAAGCAAATTAATGAAACACCTGTGAGCTCCAAATTCTGTTGAGTGAGAATGGAAAGATCAAGGAGAATAGCTAGAAAGACCTCTCTAGGTCACTGGGCTGTGTTAGACAAAGGGGATCTAGATAAAAGCTTTTTGACTGACCTGCAAGGAAGTTAGGTTTCCCACCTCCTGCCTCACCCCACCTCCAATTCCAGGTTTTCAAACAGTTTGTCTCAATTCCAGTACCCAGGTTGTGAACCACCTGAGACTCCAGCTCCAGGGGATCTGACCCCTCTGGCCTCTACAGGCACCTGCACTTACGCATATGCACACACCCTCACACAGAAACACACAAATACACAGCTTTTTAAAATTAAATCATTTTAAAACTTTTCTAAGAAAGTAACTAATATGTGTTTCAGAAGTTCAGCAGTTATGACCAGTCTAGTGCAATTATTTTACACCCGGGAGGTTGGGGGGGGGACACCTTAAACCATCAAAAACCATACTTGCTAAGTGTCTTCCCACAATCCAAACCTTGGATTTGGTACTTACTTCTCTGATAAAACAGTACTCAGTGTTTGGTGATGCTGCTTCCTGCCTCCTTCTCTAAGGAGCACCTGTGACCAGCACCTCTACATCTAGCACAGATGCAGAACCTTAAAAGTCTTACTTACCACTCCAACTAAAAATACACCTCAAAAGGAGGGAGGGCCTAGTCCCTACTCCAAATGACTTGACAGATTTAGATAACCTCTCCTGGTAGGCATCACCCTACATGTGGAGTGGGGGGCAGTGGGGAGGGGGGAGGGGATGGTGGTTGGGGGACATGGGAGGGTGGAAGAGAGGGAGGGAGGGTGAACTGGGATGGACATGTAAAATAAAAAAAAAAAAAAAAAAAAAAAAAGACTACACCTCAAATGTGCCCACTTTATCTACTCTTTTCAATCCTAACTGATAAGAGAAAAACGCTCTGTTTAGTACCTAGCACACTATCAAATCCCAGTGCTTAAATAGTGTTTGGCTTGATTAAGTGGCATGAACTGAACAGAACACTCCAGATTCCTAAGCTCTTATGGCCTACGCTTCTGTGAGACACTTGTGAGCGGAGAAACCTAGGGAGATGCTTATAACACAGGACAACATAGCAGAGCAAGCATGCACTGCTCAGAGTTCTGTTTGAGCTGAAGAAAACCCAGTCCATCAGGGCTTTTCTTCACAAGGGCTCTGTGTGCCTTTTAAAGGCATGCCACCTGCCGTAGATCACCAAGAGATAAAGGGCAAAGTATTCCTTAAAAGCTCCAGCATAGAAAGTCCTCATTGTTCCTAGAGTCTGCTGGGAAGGGGGATGCCAGCTCTGCCTAGAAGAGTAAGAATGACCCTCCAAAGTCCCTTCCAGAAAAGCTAATTCTCTTTAATTTTTAAAATATGGGACAGTGCATACTTGCTTACAGTTCTTTATACTATGTCTGATTTCTCTAAAAGGTCAAAAAAAAAATCAGAAAATTTCAAATGTGAAATCACACATAATATAACTGAAGTCACAAGGCCACAAAACTGAAACACATGAAATGTGAGATCTTTCACACATTTTTTAAACAGATGATTCAACAACCTTTGAAAATTATAACTCTTGAAATAGGAACTCATCTTTAAGAACAGCCTAAACTTCATTCTGAAGGGAAAAAAATCCCACATGTACTACCTTCTTATCTATACTCCTAGTCAGCTGGAAGAAATTCTTTCAGAGAACAGAATTTACACAGTTTACACAGGTTCAATGTTCCATATCTGTAACTCTTTTTAATATTTATTTTTATGTGCTTTGGTGTTTTGCCTCCATGTTTGTCTGTTCAAGGGCATCGGATCCTTGAAAGTGGAGTTACAGCTGCCATACAGGTGGGTACTAGGAATTGAACCTAGGTTCTCTGGGAGAGCAGACAGTACTCTCAACCACTGAGCCATCTCTCCAGGCCCCACATCTGTAACTTAAAAAAAATTTTTTAAGTTTAAAAAAAGAATTCCAGTTTGGAAAATACTGGCAAAATAAAACCCCAGCTTTTGAAAATACAGTACTTAAGCAGAAGTTCTGATTTTGGTCTGCACAGAGTGAAACTACAGAGTAGAAAAGCTGCTGACCAGGTGTCAAACTGCAAAGAAGTCACTGCAATAACCAATTAGCACTCTTGATGCCAGAAGCTTGATGCCAGAGGCTTGGTTTTCCAGCACCACAAAACAACTCCAAGTAATTAGGCCCCTGCAGCACAAACAGGAAAAATGCCACAAATTTAAAACTAACCACAGTCAGGTCAACTGAGCTTTTTAAACTGAGCTAGTGTGTCTGGAATGATTATCTGTAGTATGATGACATTTGGTTTGATTGCACATGCAAAACAGTCACCACCAGGCACATGCTGCTATTTAAACATAATTAAAATGAAATCATTTTTCAAGTTCAGTTTTTCATTCACAATAGCCACACTGTGTACAAGGCACTTCAGGATAATACAGACCAACACACCCCACTGTCTACACAAGTATGCCCAAATGTGCTACAGAGGCAAATCCAAGCCCTCTGGCCTTCTATGGGGCACTGGTATATTCTGCTTTTTAATTTACCATTTCAATAGCAGATATGAACTAACATTTTAATAAAACTGTTTTCTGAAAAGAGCAGCAATCGCTTTCAGAGTTGGATGAGCTCTTTCGTAAAAACATATTTTTGTGAGATATAATACTTCACAACATGGAAGTAATAATTTTCAAGTATCATTTTCAAGTGGGTGAGAATTTTTGTTTTGTATAATTGCCTCCATTATAAAATCAGTTACAATGAATGGAAAACTAAAAAGCCACAATGTCCAAGTACAAATAACCCTTCTTAAATGAAGGTAAGGTGTCAACTATAAAATCAGCTTCTCCTCACTAAGTGGTGGAGATAGCACAGTACAAGAGATGCTAACCATGGCAAGTATCTGAGAAAAAAAAAAAAACAAGAGCAGTCGCCATGCCACTTGTGAGGTACCCTATCATTAGCTCCTCTGTGATTCTGTTATTTTTAGTTAGTCTGCTAAAATGCATCTTCACTTTTGGCTTTGTAACCAATTATCACTTCACGTCCCACATAAAGGAAAACTACTTGAGTCTGTACTATTTGGTAAGAAAATACATGAACACCATTTTGTCTGTATTTAATATAATGCACTAGAACTCCAGAATGCCTTCCCAAACAAACCAAGAATGTACTTAGTGCCACAAAACTGCCCTTGAAAATGATTAGACAGGTAAAACTTTAAGTTATATATGTTTTTACCACATTAAAAAGGCACATCTACACTGAGTGCCCACCTTTCCATTAGCGCGATGCTCTTCCTGATAAACTTTTAGTTTTCCAAAGTAGTAACAAATAAAATACAACAGAACCTTACTCAGAATAAAAATCCAAGCATATTAAAAGCTAAAGATGAAAACCACATTTAAGAAGATGGTTTTAAGCCAGGAATGGTGGCCATGTCTATTATCCATGTATTCCAGATGCTGATGCAGGAGAATGGATGTGAGCTAAAGGGCAGCCTGGGCTACAAAGTGGGTAGCACACCAGCAAGGTAATACATAGCAAGATCTATCTCAAAGAACCAAAATATATTTTTAGAGGCTTTATAGCCCAATGACAGAGAGCCTGTTTATCGTATATACAAGGCCCTGGGTTTCTGGCTTCATTCTTAATAACACACATGCAAGAAACGCAAAGTTCCTTTTCGGGTACCCTTAATAATACAAGTACAAAAGCACTTACAACCTGAGGCTTGGGTGCTGGAGAGATGCTTAGTGGTTAAGAGAACTTGTTATTCTTACAGGGGTCCTGGGTTCCATTCCCACCACCTAAAGAGCAGCTCACAACCATCCTAACTGCAGTCCTAGGGGATATGATGACCTCTTCTGACCTCTGTGGGCACCAGTCACACACATGGTACACAGATACACAGGAAGTAAAACATTTGTACACAAAATAAATCTTTCATAAAAGAAACACAAATGAAAATCTATCATATTTTTATGTATCACAGAATAAAAATCTCATTTGTAATCACTGTTGCCAATTCGGGAGTTTTATGTAGCACCTATCCAAGCCAGGTACCCTTCCTTCATAAACAGTAACTCTTATCTTTCAGACCACCCATGCTGAAGCAAAGAGACAGTTTCTTTTTCTTTTTTAACATCTGGGATTACTAATGCTGTGCAAAATTCCAAAAGGCATCATGCACACTACACCTTTTCTATTAAGATTCTATTCTAAATCAGAAAAGCAGTCAAAACCACACAACTTAAGTGACTTTAGTCCCAAGATTCCTAACTTCTTATAAGATTCTGATGGTCTGCTACATAGTAGGAAGAAAAACATCCCTACATGAAACAAAACAAAAACAAAGGATACCTTGATATTAAACTGACTTTTCAGGAAGAGGTCATATTGCAATAAAAAACACCTATTCTTTTCCTTCTACTGTCAGGAAAAAAAAAAAAAAACTGGTAGACAACCTACAAAGCCTTTTCACAACAAAGAAATAAAACCACAAGGAGTAAAAAAGTTAACAAAACCTATCGTTATCAAGGTAAGTATTTTACTATGAGGTATTCATTCACATCATAAACCTAACTAAATAAAGGAGTAAAAAGCCAGAAGATACAAATGCCAACAATTCCAAATTCCTTGACTCTTACCAATAAAAACTATCCCAAGACATCTAAACCCCCCAAATCAAATTATTATGTATGTGTACAAGACAGAATAATTGAGGACATCTTCCATAACACACGGAAGCAAGGAGACAACACAGTACATTCTGCATCTGCAACTGCAAAAACAAAACAAAATAGAACCCCCACACAAATTTCATCACTCTATTCCACGAATTTTACAAAAGCAAAAATAAAGGTGTTTTAGGTTTTTTGTTTTTTTTTAAACAAGTGAAGCTATATGAACGTGGGTGGGAGGATACGGATGGATATAGTTAGAATGAATACATTAATTTTCCAAAGGATATTTAAAAGTTAATTATTGTTAAAAAAAAAAAAAAAAAGTCAAGTTGATTGCAAGATTGATTCTGCCTAGGAGAGGAGCAAACACAGCACCCACGAGGAAATCCACGACTACAGAAGCCACCACAACCAGCCAAATCTCGCGCTCGCTAAAGAAAAGTGGCTTTTTCGGAAACATCTCCATCCATACTACAGATCACCTGTGGTCTGGTGGTCAAAAGAACTCACTTCTCTTTCTCGGAGGTCTTGCAGAACAAGCTGTGGGAGCGGGTCACAGAAGTTTTCCTGCAAACTAAAACTTTTAAGGCTACATTTACTAAAACCTGTTTCCACAAAGAGATAGGGTGTCTTGGCTGCTATCGCCAACATCAGATCGAAATTCAAGGGGATTAAAAAAAACAAACAAAAAAAAAAAACACTAGCAGAAATAAAGAAAAAGAAAGGCCAGCCTTTTCAAGCACTCCAGTAAAAAGCTCAAACAACCAAAAGAACAAGGTTCTCGGTTCCCCGACTCTTGACCTTCAAAACAACCCCCCAGAAGGTCTCAACCCGAGTGGCAAAGTTTGGAGCAGCGGCCCAGGGCTGCCGCCCTGACCTGAGAGGCAGCACCGCGACCCAGAAGAGGGGACCGGGAGGAACGGCGCCGGGAGTCCCGAAGCCCCGAGCTCGACTGGCTCGGCTGCCCCGGGCCCCGCGCCCCGCACACTTCCGGGCCCCACGCCCCGGCCCCAGCACGCCCACCCGCTTACCGGCATCATTTTGGACCCGAACCGCATGGAAGCGGGGGTCCGGCCGCGGCCTGGCCGAGCAGAAGTAGCCCGGGGGTCGCGGGCCCGGGGAAGCCGAGCGAGGACGAGGCCGCGCGCCCGGTGGCCGACCTGTTGCAAGGCAGCGGCGCGCCGATCCCCTCGGCCGACCGGGACGCCACCGAGCCCCCGGCCCACTCCCCTCGCCCGTCCTCGGGACGCGATGCGGCTTTGTCTCGGCGTTCGCGACTCCCTCCTCCTCCCTCTTCTCCTCTCCGAAACCAACTAATCCCGGCCAGGCCCCCGCCGAGGCGCCCTGGCCCCGCCCCCGCCCGCGAGGCCCCGCCCGCGGCGCTCCCCGAGGCTTGAGGGAGGCGAGGGGCGTGCCGGGCCGGGGACGGAGGCGCATGCGCAGACTCGGGGGCGGGGCGGGGGCGGGGCCGGGGGTGGGAACTTCTCCCCTTGGGAGGGAAGTGTTGGCGATGGGCGCGGCGGAGCTGCGGTGCGCGCGCCTCCGGGCGGAGCCAGGGCGCGGAAGGCGGCGCCTCGGGAGAACAATAATCGTAAAACGCGGGGACGGAGCCCAAGGCTGTGTCCCTCACTGCCTTGGCAGTTCCGAATTGCACAAGACAGTTGAGCCGGTGGACTAGAGAGGCCCGGCGGCGCCACGTCACACATCTGACTCGGGGAGCCCGGGGGGGGGGGGAGGCGGGGGAAGGGGGAAACGGGGAGTCCGGGGTGGGGGAGCCCGGGGGCAGAGAGAGCTCTGGGGGAGCCCAGGGGCTCCGACCGCCCCACAAAACCGAGACTGGGGAGTCCGCCTGCCCCAAGCACCTTCTTGACTTCAGGAGTTCTCGAACCTGTGCTTCCTTCTACTCTTCAGGCCAGGTCCAAGGCCTCGTTCTTAAGTGTTACTTGCTAATTGTAAGAAGAAAAAAAGTACTCGATGTTACAGAAGAGGGAGGTGCTGTGTAAGCTTTGAACAGTCGAAGGTTTGAAAATGTGTGAAGCAGCTTTCTGAGGCGCTCTTCAGCTCATCACACCCTAGAAACTTAACGCAAGGATAATCTTTTCACGCTCTGGAAGCTCACACTGGGAAAATCGAAGTGTTTCTCTTTGGGAGGGCCACAGAGCTAGCTGAGGAGCCAGCCCTCTTCCACCATCCAGAGACACAGGGTTCAGGAACTGTGACCCAGAAACTCTTTTCAGGTTGGCTCACTGGGAATTCTTTGTCATTAGACACGATTCTGGAAGAAGAAAGGAAGTGAAGCACCTGAATTTAGGGAAGCTCAGGAAGGGAGCCAGCTGAACGTCGTGGCATAACCTCAGTGATTGTGAGGATTGCTGTGAGCTGGAGGCCAGCCTGGATTGAAAGAGTAAGACCTTACCAGAAAAAAACAAAAATTAAAAAAAAAAACAAAAAAAAAAACACCTTTTTAAAATTAAGTTAAAAATTGACCTGTGGCATTTCCAGTCACTCAGAAGGCATGAGGCTGGAAGGTCGCAAATGAAAGAAAGTCCTTCCTGCCTGGGCAGCTTGGCAGAATAAGTCTCAAATAAACTGAAAAAAAAGGGGGGAGGAAGGGAAAGTTTGGAAACAGTTCGGGGATAAAGTGCTCATTTAACAGGAATAAGCTCCTGGTTTTAATAGGAAGTACAACAGAAAGAAAGAACAATCCTTGTTTGGAGTAGTGCTATGTGCTTGTCATCCCAGCCCTGTGAAGGCTAAACAGGAAGAATCTGGAGTCTGAGCTATATGCCTTGTCTTCAAATACATAAATAAACAACAACTAAAAGAATAATTATTTCTTAATTTAACACATCTCTATGAAATCACCATCTAACACCCTATTGGCACCATCTCAGCTACTATGTCTAAATATGAAATTATAACTGACGCAACTAGAATTTAATGTTCTAAGGAAACCTAGTTTAGTTAAAGTCTATTTATTTTAAGATTACCCTGGAGTTAAGTAAAGGAAATCCAGACTTCCATTTATTCAGTAATATTTATGAAAATACTAACTATTCACTAGGTATTCTGAGGACTGTAGATCAGTTAATGAACAAAATGAAGTTAAATGGACAATAAAACCAGTACTTAACTATTTTGATAATATTTTAAAAACCAATTATATGTATCTGGGTGGGTAGAAATAGACGGTAAAAGGATGAGGCTTAGAGGTGTATTTTCTGGATAGAATATTCAAAACAGGCCTCACTGGGAAGCACAAACTTGAAGTAGATGAAGGAGTAAACTACATGAATATGGGAAAGAAAACTCCCAAGCAGATCAGTGCTCAGCCCCAGAGAGAGGAACCTGCTTAGTGTATGCAAGTCCACCAAAGAAACCAACTTATGAGGCCGCAGAGGTTATATAAGGCAGGGTGATATGAAGGGTTGAGTAGGGGCTGGAAAGATAGCTCAGTGGCTAAGAGCACCTGCTGCTTTTCCAGACGACCTGAGTTTGATTCCCAGCACCCATCCACAAAGCAGCTAACAACTATAGTTCTGGGGTGGTGATCTAATGCCCTCTCTGGTCATCACAGGCATTGTATGCACATGGTACACAGACATATAGCAACATCCATCACTGGAGGCCGGCTTTGAGGTCTCAGAAGCTTAAGCCAGGCCTAGTGTGTCTTATTCTTTTCCTGCTGTCTGTCCATCTGGATGTAGAACTCTCAGCTCCTTCTCCAGCACCACATCTGCTTGCATCCCACCATGATGATAATGGACTAAACTTGTGAAACTGTGAGCTAGCCCCAACTAAATGTTTTTCTTTTATAAGAGTTGCTGTGGTCGTGGTGTCTCTTCACAGCAATAGAAACCCTAATTAGGACGACAGGGAAACAATGAGAAAAGGTTTATAACAGAGAGTGTTGTACACTATTATATTTTAACAGGATCACTCCAGCTAATAGAAAAAAACACTTAAAGTTAGAGAATCGATAGTAGACCCTATAATACTGTAGTCAGGAGATGAAAGTAACCTGGGTATGGATGATGACAGTGGATGTGGTGACAGGTTCCAGATTTAGGGTCTGTTCTTTAATAGGTGAGTCCATAGGATTTTCAAACAGATTACATATGGAATGTGAGAGAAATCAAAAGTAACTCCCAAGATCTTTGTCCCAAAGGAAGAAAGTTGCCACAAACTGAGATGGACAACGTTCTGAACAGGACAGGTTTCATGAAAGAGGAAATTAGCCAGGAACATGTTAACTTCCAAATTCTGAACAAAAAATTATGGAAAATCTAACCCTGAGTTTTTGTATAATTGTGGAGGGTGAGTTATTTTCAGCTACCAGCAGTTCATACAGGGACTATTTTACACTGAAAATCTCTCATATTCAACTTGTTCTCATTTCTTTTCTATAACAAACTGCAGCCTGAGATATGATCTACATACAGTCAAACAGAAAAAGAATTCTTATTAGTCACTAATGCTCCAGTTCTCATCAGGTCAAGGAATGGGGAACTTGCCTCATTACTACCAGAAAACTGAATACACTCAATACATTATGTTTAGTATGAACACTGGCAACAATAGATTAGAAAAAAACAAGCTGTTGCAGCAAAAATGGAAGCAAGGACAGGAGAGTGTGAATAATATACTCCAGTTGTTTGTCTTGACTATTGTTGACACAAATGCCCTGCCCAAGGGAAGGGAGAGAAAAAGGGACAGTCGTTGGCAATTTTTCCTGAAACTCACTTCCAGCCAACTGAGAATTTCCAGCTGCCAAATATCAGGTGTGTTTATAGTTGAAGGATTTTTTTTTTAATTGTAGTAGCATGAAACTGAAGAACCCTCGTCTGTGCTTTCCTTCACTCCCTTCAGTCCTGTACAAGTCACACATGGCTGTCACATGGGCTGGTAGCTGCCTTCCTAGTTTCACTTTGTATCTACTCCCACCTATTTACTTCTCCAAAGACCTCAACTCGGTCCTCCCCACCCCATAATACTGTATTTGACTCCAAGAAAGATAAGCTGGTTGGGGAGGAGCTGCCTTCTCTCTTTACCTCACCTCCCCCGTAGGCACAGTGCAATTACCTATCTGTTTGGCATATATCTTCCCCATGTTACTCTTGCCCATTTCCCACAGGTATCCCAAACATTGACACTCTCTCTCTCTCTCTCTCTCTCTCTCTCTCTCTCTCTCTCTCTCTCTCTCTCTCTCTCTCTCTCTCTCTCTCTGCATTCCCTTAGCCAATAAAATAGACTGCAGATATTGCACCTTTGCAACTCTGTTCTCCCCTCTTCCCTTCAGTTGCCTTCCTTACCCTCTTCCTACTTCTCTATGGATTTGACTATTGCAATCATCCCTCCATACCCGTGGAGGACTGGTTTCAAGATTTCAGGAAAGAAATTCTGTGTTTCATTCTATAGTTGTAAGGCTAAACAATACTTCTTGACATGGCCTCCAGTGAGCCCTTTCATGTTCCCCCTCTTAACTGCCCTCCAAGGTAATCAGGGTAAGAGAGAAGTATAATATGCATGCCTCCTCATTTTCATGACAAAATACTCAAAATTGGTTACCCACAGGGGCAGATATGATGCTCTAAATAAATGTCTGTAATACTAATTCCACATTATTTGACTAAACTGCAATTGTAATTGCATTGACAACTTGTTATGGATCTCATAAGTTTATCCCCTGCTGTCAGTTCTCTCTTCATGACCTCATGCTCCTCACCTTATCTGCTTCTCATCCCAACCCCCACCAGAGCAGATCTTGCCAGAGTGGCCAGAGATCTCTATTTTACTGATGGAAGAAGCATGTTCTGTCTTCACTGCCCTTGGCTATCCTGGCAGTGGCATGTGGCTGTTGCACCTCCGTCTCCTCTGTGCATACTTTTCCTGACTTTTGAGAATACTCTTTTCCTTCTGCCTCTGTCTGCTTCTCCTCTGTGCCCTTTGAAGCCTTCTTGTCCTCACTGGCCTTCCCATGATGAAGGTTATTGACTCTCAATCCTGTGCTTCCTCATCCCACTAGCCATTCTCTTCCTACACTGTTAACTACACTGTTAAACCTTGTCTACATAAGCATCATTTTTTTTGTATTCTCAACCCCAGACTGCTCTGAGCTCTAGACCAGGGCTATTAAATGAGAGTTGTTAACTATACTACAAAGATTTTCTTTTTTCCTGTGATGAGGATAGACCCCAAATCTTCCTTCGTATCAAGGGCCATGTTCTACCCCAACCCACTACATAGAGCTATTGACTAATCAAAATGTGACCAGTAGAACATAGAGACTAAATTTTTAGGGGTGTGTGTGTGTGTGTGTGTGTGTGTGTGTGTGTGTGTGTGTGTGTGTGTGTGTGTGCGTGCAGAGGCCAGAGGTGTCAGATCCCTCTAGAGCAGGAGTCACAGGCAGTTGTGAGCCTTCCAGCATGGGTGCTGGGAATGGAACCAATGCATTCTAGAAAAACATCTCTCCTGTCTTCTAATGCTTCTATTTTAATTGAACTAAATAACCATGTTATGTAGCTAAAACACTAGGCAGTTGGTGTCATCACAGTGCTAGCCATCTGTATTATCATATTGCAGTGCCTGCTTGATGACTTCCTCTTGCAAACTTTCCATGTCTAAAATCAAACCCATAGTCTTTGTCTTCCATCCTGATCCTCTCCCATTCCCTGTTGCAGTAAATGGCATCATGTTCATTTCCTCAAACCACAAACCTAGGAATCATGCTTGAATTTGTTTATCTCTTAGTCTGTTCTATCTCCCAGATAGCTCAAATTCCCTTCATCTACCACCATATCACACTGTTTAAACTACCATCACCTTCTACAGTCTGATCAGCAGACAGCCCTGAGGAAAGTCTGTCCTTAGTTATTCCTCCAAATCCTTGTGTGTCTGTCTGTGTCTGTCCTCTAGCCTCATTGCATACCACAATTCTCTCTCTCTCTCTCTTTCTCTCTCTCTCTCTCTCTCTCTCTCTCTCTCTCTCTCTCTCTCTCTCTCTCTCTCTCTCTCTCTCTCTCTCTCTCTCTCCCCCTCTCTCTCTCTCTCTGAGACTCAGCCACACCATCCTTTTCCAGTTTCCTTTGCCTGCTATGCTTCCTCCATGGCTAAAGACCTCATCTTCACACTCTGCATTGCCATTGAGTATTCAGAAACCCAGTCTTGTGTCATAAGGGATCCCCAGTCAATTTCTGTCTTTCCTATGATGCTAAGCCATAGGGTCAGCATTTTTTGCTCATCTTTATGTAACAGGAATTCTTCAATACCCAAAACAGAGCTCATAATATAATAAGAAGAATGAATTAACAAAACAATGACAAGTTAATGAGTTATTTGTCTTCACTTTGTGAGGTTCAAATAAATGTTTTGTACATTCCCCAATTCTATAGCCATAGGTATATTGTGACCCAAAATGATTAATTCCTAAAAGCCTGTAGAAGGTCTGGTTGAATAAAATCTGTGGGACCTAAACGCATTCCTGGGACACAATCCTAAAATTCTTCCTGTTCCGATGATGGTCAATTGTGTCATCATCCATAGAGGACTTTGTTTATAATCACTATGCAGCATTTGAAGAAAAAAATCTACATGATGAGATTTGAGGAAGAAGTTAAGTAAAGGCTTTGCTATTGGCAAGTGAAACCAGTCTAGTCAAAAATATTCAGGCAATGTTTCTGCCATGGCTTCCCAAGGGCCCACTGGCCACCAGCAGAGTCCACTGCAGTATCCACTCTCCCCAGGGCAAAGAAATTTCATTCCACTATGAGAAATGTATGTGAGATTTTTTTTTCTCCCCATCTCTATCAAAATACATATCAAATCAGAATGAACTCTGTTGTGGTCATTTTAAAACCACTTTTAAAGTGCGTGTGTCATGGCAAGGGTTATTTGTGCTTTCTTTTTTCAAGAATGCTTGGCTTGTGTTGTGTGTTGAAGGCTTCCCAGCTGGTAGCACTGTAGGAGGGTGGTGGATTCTTTAGGAGGTGGGACATAATAGAAGCTACATTATTGAGGCTTGCTATGAACAGGATATTGGGACCTCAGCCCTCTTCTGCTTTGATCCCTCATGAGCAGGAGGTGAACAGCTTCCTAGGCTTCAGCCATGCTGTTTGCCTTAACAAAGGCCCAAAAGCAATGGGCCAATCAACCATGGACTAAAGCCAAAACAACCCTTTCCTCCCTTTTAAGGATATTTATTAGTAATTTGTGTGTAAGAGTGTCTACATGCATTTATATATTCCATGTGCATGGAGATTCCCCAGGAGGTTGGAAGAGACCAGAGGGCCTCAGAGTCTGTGGAGCTGGAGTTACAGTTGCAAGCTGCATGCTATGGGTACTGGGAATGGAACCCAGGTCACAGTAAGAGGACCAGGAGTTCTTAACCAAGAAGCCATCCCTCCAGCCCTGACTTTCCTCCTTTTCAATAGATTATCTCAGCTCTATTGTTGAATGACTGAAGATAACACCTATGAAAAACACACTGGTTCTATGGTAAATAGGCCAAGTACTTGCTGTTCCTGTGAGTGTAACACACAATTTTCATTACCAGTTGTGTGCCCTATACAAGTTTTCCCCAAACAGATAAATAAAAACTGTCAGAACAGAGAAAACTAATCAGGTGTTCTGGGGAAGCAAACATGTGGTTTCTTAGGAATTGAACATATAGCATCATGCATACTAGGTGAGTGTTGTACCACTGAGCTTCATGTCAAGTCCAGATGAATTTCTATATGTCATTTAAACCTCATTTATGTAGACTCCATAACTGACATGTAATAACTGTTATATGTAACATTCAAGTGAGAATATCCCATCTTGTTAATTACGGAAATGTAACATTTCTAAACATCTTGAATAAACTCAGACTTCATTGCTGCTGTAGTTAAAACTTATGGAAGCATCAGGAAGCTACACACACACAAAAAAAAAAGACAAGCAGAAGACAAAAGAACCAGAATATGGGGGAAAGTATTTGTTTGAAAAGAATTTTCAGTTCAACATGGTGAGTTCCTAAATTCTAACCACTGGATAGTCTTTTCCTTAATTTATATTCTAAGACTGTTCATAAATTGATTGATAGTAGAATATAAATCCATTCTCAAATGTTTTTCACATTTACTCCACCTACTAGAATGGTTATGAAATTGAAAAAATTAAAATTATACATATTTTATTAAAATATTTATTAATGATATCAACTAAAATATATTTAGGTGTTACAAAGGACAAGCTGTAACGAGTTCTACCTACCTGTTTAATTATGTTTTTATTTGCCAAAATGTTTTAATTTGCAGATCATTCAGTGACTACTTTTGAATGACTACTACAATCTATGTGCTATCACATCTATGTGAAATCAGGTATGTTTATAGAGTTGAAGGTACTCTTTAAAGAAACCCATGTGAAGAGACTATTATAATCCTCTGATAATAGTGCAATCCACATTTATGTTCTGATTTTGTGTCGAAGGGACTGGAGCCAAAGAAACATAAAGCACTTTGTCTGCTGTTCTAAGTAGGGACCTTCAGAAGCTGGGAGTTGAACTTGGATGCCTTGGATCCTGAATCTGTGTCCTTAATCATTTTTCTTCTCCTACCATGATCCAATCCTCAGTGCCTCTATCCTAAGTGCCACCAAGCCTGGGGCCTGTCAATAGGAACACCATAAGGACAATTCAAACATGTGTTAGTCTATAGAGGATGATCTACCTGCAAGTGCATGAATGAAATCAAATGTCTCTGGTCAAAGTCACACAGAAAATAATCACCTAATTCCCTAACCCTGTCGTCGTGAACAGTCAAGAAAACCCTCATAGAGCAGAGAATTCACAAGCTGAGACTGAAAAAAAAAAAAAAAAAAAAAAAAAAAGAACTACCATTAAGTTTGCATTTAAAAAAAAAAAGAAGAAATTTTATTTGGGCTAAATTCATAAACAGGTAAAGTAGTCCCAGCTTCTTGAGAGGCTGAGTTTGTAGTATCACTCAAGGCTGGGAATTTCAAGACCAGCCTGGACCACAAGTAAGACCCCTGTCTCAAGTAAATTATAAACAGATAAGCCAGGTTTCACTGAGTTCATCCCGTGTATATAGCAATATAATGTGTACAAAGTTTCTAGGGGAATCTACAAACTAGAGAGAAGAGAATAGTGGGCAGAAAGAGCTGTAGCTACTGTCCTTTATAGTACACTTAGTGCATGCCATGCACACATTCAGTCCCTCCATGAACAGTTGTTCACAAATAAACACTACAGGGGAAGACTATGATCTGTATTTTACTAAAGCTTAGAGATGCTGACTTGTTGATTCATTCCACAAATACTTCTAAAGAATTTACCTTGTTTGGACTAGGTACAATTCAAAGCTTTGGAGATATAGTGGAGGGGAAAACCGATAAGGGCTTGTCCTGCTTATGAAAACTATGTACTCTAACTGGGATAACCCGATAATGAGTAAATAAGAGCAACACTTAAAAGAAAAATAAAATAAGATGACATCATAGGGACTGGGGCTGGGTAGGTTGGAAATAGTGGTCAGGAAAGTCCCATCCAAAGAGATGACATTTAAACTACTATCTGAATGACAAGGAAGACCTAGACAAGGAGAGCATCAGGCAGGGGACAGCAAATGCAGAGATGCTGAGAGGTGATATTGGCATGTTCGATGAGCAAAAGCAAACCCAGAGTTTATAGGGCTGAGAGCTCTCTTCTGAGCCAGTGCAGTAATAAACAGCAGAACTGATGTGCAAATCCACATCTCCCCAAAATGAAAGCCTAGCCTCTACACCATGCAACACTGCCCAAAAGAACAGGAAGAAAGCTCTGCACATGGAGTATGTGTTTAAGTTAGCAGGAGAACATCCAAAATCACTGGAATTAGAAATTAAAATGGAAGAAACTCTGGTGAGCAGAAAGGCTTCCTCTAAGAACATAAGTAGGTGAATAAAGAATTGTATTGTAGCAACAGTATAAAATGCATCTTCATCTAATTCTGATGCTAAACTCAACCCATTCCACTTGAATTTCTTATCTTAGATTGGAATCCCTTGCAAGGATGCAGGAATGTAGCTGCGATGCTTCAGCTTAGAAAGTCAGATAAGCTTCCTGCCAGAAATGCTTGTACTTCTCCCAGGCATGAGGAGAGAGCCATTTAGTCTGAAGAGTTCATGCTTCTAATGGATCCAAGCATGGTCAGCAGGCAGGAGCCATCTGGACCAGATGTTTTACAGGAGACAGGTGGAATCTGCTAGTCAGACTGTGATTAAATGTGCGAAGGTGGTGAATTCAGATACAAGTTGCTGGTGAGATAATAATCATGAGGTAAATGGCAGATGACCAAATCATGGGCAGGGCAGGCTCAAGTTGCCTGACAAGATGTCATAAACAAGAAAGGCAGAAACCTTAGGGAAATGTGACACCATAGATGAGTCCAAGAAAGACACGATGTTTTGACACCTAGCTGGATCAAATGAGTCCATTTTAACTCAGGTCAGTCTAAACATAACTGGACACCTTGTTCCCAGTACATGCAATCTGTCTCAAAGAGACAGAACCTTGCCTGCATCTAAGAACAAGATATTATAGTCAGCTAGGAAAGAAAATTAATTCAGTTCCCTCCTGCTGCTTGTTTACATACCAGAAGATGCTTCTCCAGAGATAATGCTACATTCTGAACCAGAAGTGTCTCCCAAACGCCTATGTATCAAGGGCTGGGACGGCAGAGTGATACTATTTGGAGGTAATGGAATTTCAGAGTGAAGCCAACTAACACAGGCAGCTGGCAGCACGCCCTGCCAAGATATTGTGGATACCTGGTTTCGCCTCACATTTTCCTTTGTGACTACGTGAAGTGAGCAACTCTCTTCACCACACATTCTCATCCAAATATCCACCACAGGCCCTGAGCAGCCAGGGGCCAACCTGCATGGACAGAAATCTCTATACTATTTATTTTCCTCTCCATTTATTGTGGTATAACCAACAAAGCTATATGTATTTAAGATGGACAACATGATTATTGACCTATATATAGATAGTAAAACTATTAGCATGATGTACTTATTTAATGCATTCATCTGAACACATAGATACTGTTTGTATGTTTGGTATTACTATGTTTGGTAATGACAGTAACGATCTATGTGCGACTTTTTCATTTGGGGATGCCACCCAGCTCCCAAATCATGGCTTAGAGACTTATTATTGGTTTTGAATGCTCAACCTTAGCTTAGCTCTTATTTTAATCTGTTTCTCATTATGTTTTTCCTTGGGGCTTTCTGCCTTTCTTCTTCCCTCCCTCCCTCTCCTCCCTTCCTTCCTTCCTTCCTTCCTTCCTTCCTTCCTTCCTTCCTTCCTTTCTGTATATCTTAGTTTCTTGCTGTCTCCATGCTCGGCTGGTGGTTGCTTGGCTTCTGGTCCCAGTCACGTCCCTCTCTTTCTCCCTCATTCTCTCCTTCTTCTTTCTGGAGCATAAATTTCTCCTCCAACTTATTCTTTCTAACCAACAGCCCAGGCTATCCCTCTTCTGCCTAGCTATTGGCCATTCAGCTTTTTATTATACCAATTGCCTTAGTCAGGCAAGGTGAAACAAATGTAACACATCCTTACTTACATCATTAAACAAATGCAGGATAATCAAATGTAACATACCTTTACGCAATTAAATATACCACAGCAGATCTATTCTTTGAACAAATATTATTTAATCTGCACAATGTTTTTGAAACAGATTTATTTGTTTGTTTGACTGATTCAGGGTCTCATTATGTAGTCCTAATTGGTATAGAACTTGCCATGTAAACCAGGCTGGCTCTGAACTCACGGAGATCAGGTGGTATTTTCTAATGATTTGTGATAAACATCTTTGTACTTTGTGCTTACTGATCATTTATGTTCCTTTCTTGAAGTCTTCAGCCCACCTGTGAGTTCTGTGCCTGATTGCTAAGTTATAAAAATGTTTAAATGTAGTTTGGAAAAATACCCTTTGGTGCACATGTGTATTGAGAAACTTTTTTGAATTAGGTGTTTTGTCTTTTCATTTTCTTCATACAAGTTGAAAATCTGAAATCTGACTGACTTACCAGTAGAAAATTCCACACCTGACCTCTTGTAACCATAAGTGAACTAAAAATATAAAAATAATCATCGGGCTCTGAGTATGAGATATATTTGAAACATAATAAATTTCATAAATTTCATGTATAGACTTGGATCCCATATCCACAATATGTCATTGTACATATTTAAACATTCTCAGATTTTTCAAAACACTATAACTCAAAACTTCTGGATTTCAGATAAGGATACTAACTTGTAGTGTCTTTCCAAAATTTTTAATTTAATGGGATAGGCAGCTGCCTTTTCTCCCATTTAGTTAAGCTGGTGTCTTTTTAGTCTGTTCCATTGGTTTCCACATCTTGTAATAATCACTTTCCATTCCTTGAAAAATACCCCTCATATCTACTGTCTAGCACCACAGACTGAAGCCCAGTCCAC
The DNA here is from genome assembly GCA_030556225.1 of Cricetiscus sungorus. Lineage (NCBI taxonomy): Eukaryota > Metazoa > Chordata > Mammalia > Rodentia > Cricetidae > Cricetiscus > Cricetiscus sungorus. Next base: position 11,549,919 of record JANBXA010000730.1, read on the forward strand.
AGCCCCAAACTCTGCTTTCTCAGCTCGGGAGGTTCCCTATCCTGTGCTCCATCAAGGCTCTCCCTAGTGATGCCAGTCTGGGAGCTGTTCCCAAGTAAGAGCATACTCACTCCATCAGCCTCCTTCCGAAAGCATTCCAATCCCAGACAGGGTTTTGCCAAATTCTAAGGAGCAGTTCCCTCATCCAGTTTGGCCAGTTTCCTGATTGCTTGCAGCAAGAAGGCAGCTCCAGTTCCAATTACCTCATCTTGGCCTGCAGTTCTGGCTTCTGCTCCCAAACCTGAGATACAGTGCCCTCTATTGCTGGGAGAAACCCTCAAGGAGCCCCTATCAGCTGCGGTGGAGTAGCAGCACTAGCAGCATATGCAAGTACTAGCCAAGAGCGTGACTTTGTTAGCATGCTCAAAGCCGCAAGCTTCCAGGAATGTTATGAAGATGCATCCAGTGTCCATCCCTTAAAAGGGTCCTACTATTTTTGAAAATTCTGAGGACAGGAAGAGGTTTCTTATGCTCAGCTTACCTGGTTCATTATATGGCTACAATTGTCCACTAATGTTCAGAAACTAGCAGGTTCAAAGTTCTTATGTCACCATTAAAAGGGTTATAGATCACCATGTCCCTAAGATGGCCCAAATACATTGTGTGAATCTAAATTTCCCAATAATCACATGAAACTAGAAAGAACCATCTTCCTGAACTTCTGGTTAACTGGCAGAACCTGTTGACCCAAGTGACAGCCTGGGTCCTCCCAGCCGAAAGGTTGAGATGAGCAGAGGCCTTGTGATAACATCGGCCAGGCTAGCACAATCACCTCTGGGGATGAATGTGATTGGGTTTAGAGAGATGTTATTTACAAGTAGACTGTGAGAATGGGAGATGAAGATGGGCTGGTGGGAAGTCAGGCCTATGAACCCAAAGCTGGTTGAGCCGAAAAATGATGAGAGGTGTTTGCCAGTCTTGGTGGACAGTGGTGAGTTAAATGGCTCCTTTCAGATAATGCCAGATACCTAACTATGAACTTTAAGTAAATCTGAGAATACATCAAGGGAAGACAATGCACAGGTCAGTAGCCAGAAGGAAATGTTCAACTGGCTGGAAAATCCGGCCTATCCAGTATACTAGTTCTTGGACACCAAGACGTGCAGGACAGAAGCAGATTTGATGAAGAGATCAGAGATTATCGTGACTGCCTAAACATGAGCTGAACAAGGATGACTTCAAAAGACACACTAAATAAAGTGGACAGCAAAAGCCCGCAAAGCCTTAACTACAGGAACAAAGAACTCCCGGCAAACTAGGAATGCTGAGAGAGCGAGATAGTCTCCCAAGGGAAGAACACACCAATTGGCTGTCCAATACCAAAGTGTCGGCCCTGAAAACACACATACAAGTAACATTATACAGACTGAACAGGTTGCATTTATGTATTTAGGAATATATATATATATATATATATATACATACATACATACATACATACATACATGTATGTATGTATGTAATGTAGTAACAACAATTAAGGGAAGAAGAGGCCATGAATTTGAAAGAAAGCAAGGAGAAGTATATGGGAGGATTTGGAGGGAGGAAAAGGAAGGAGGAAATGATGTAATTAATTATATTATCTCAAAAAAAAGAAAAATAGGTCAAAGATCAGTTGATTGTCCATGAGCAAACATTTTCACACATAGCAGAAGAGAAGTAGTCTTTTTTTTTCTTTTTTTTTTGTATTTGTTTGTTTGTTTTTGTTTTTGTTTTCTCCACCTTATTTATTTCTGGGATTGAGCTTCATACCTACTCTACCACTGAGCTAATTCCCCAAATTAGTTTGTTTACAGATGTCTTGAGCCCATCTGCCAAATTTCCCCCCTGAAATAAAGTCCGTTTGGTGTCTAAGGACTTCAGTCCTGCAGAGAAATCTATAGAGTGGCTAAAATCATGCATGGGCTGAGTGTCACACAGAACTGTGACAGACGCCACCTCTGCCACTTTATGGGAATGTGTGCATCATTAGACACTTTAATTGGTAGGAGCCTGAGTTTCATCATCTGTAAATGGGGAAAACTCTTAGATTTGGTGTTACTGTGAGGATTAAAGGGGTCAGCTCTGGTGGGATGCCAGTGATGAACTAGCTAAAAAGAATGAGGCAAGAGGGCATGAGGCTTAGGACAGCCTAGGCTACACCTTTGTTGGGCTTGGTAGCAGACACATACAGTTCCCAAATGTAGGGTTACTGAAGTCTAGGAGCTCTGGCCTGTAGTGCATGCTATGATAACCAGATGTCACACTAGGTTTGGCATCAATATTGTCACCTCACGGGACAATTAAAGGAGTGTGTATATACAAAACATTCAGCCCAGAACCTGGCCCGTGCTAAGTTTTCATAAGAAGTAGCTGCCATTAATGTTACACGTTGCCAATGTCACTTCCTCCAATAGGGACCACTTATTGTGCTGATGATATTATAACATAACACAAAGCCTCTAGACAAGTCGGACTCTGTTCAGGATTCTAGCCTCCCACAATTCAGAATCCCAGGATTTCTTTAGTCGTGTGTGGTGTGTGTATGTGTGTGTGTGTGGGGGGGTGGTATGTGTGTGTTATGTGTATGTGGTATGAGTATGTATGTGTGTGTATGGTGTGAGTATGTGTGCTTTGTGTGTGTTTGTGCTGTATGTTGTGAAAGCTGCAAAACTGGGACATTAATTTATACATATAGCCAAAACAATATTTAAAAAGAGGTACAGCCTACAAAAGCATATACTTGGAAGAAGAGGCGATCTGAAAGGGCAACATGCTGTACAAGTCCAGCCATGCGACCGGCTGGAAAAGGCAGCACCATGGCACCAGTAAACGCGTCAGATCTTAATAGAAAGGAATCAACAAATGGGGGAGAAAGCAAATTCTTCCAAATAACTACTTAGAAATTTTTCTACACAAATACTCTCACTGAAAAATTACAAAGGATGAAATTTTTTAAATTTAAATTTACAAAATGCAAAAGCTAAAAGTGAGCAAGTTGGTATTAGATAGCAATATGAAACACATTGACCATTAATTATCAATTAGTAATGATGAAACTGGTATGTGTGTGTGTGTGTGTGTGTGTGTCTGTGTCTGTGTGTGTGTCTGTGTGTTTCTATGCTTAAAAGCAATCTAAAATAAAATCCAAATCAAACTAAGCATTGGAGTAGGATTTGGAAGGAAACAAATAAAATACTAGTTAACTTTAAACTTTGATGGGCAAAAGGGATATATATGTCAAAAAATATGATAGCTATCAAAATATTACCCCAAAAATCATAACAAGAAAAAGAAGAAATTACCAATGTTAACAAGCAGACAAAAAGATAAAAGGGTAGTGTTTTTTAACTTCTGATATGCTTGTTCACACTTGTAATCCCAGCATTTGAGAGGTAAAGGGAGGAGCATCAAGACTTCAAGGTCATCCTTGGCTACACAACAAGTTTGATGTGGGATAATGTTCTTGTTCATGGTAAAGATTTGTCACTCAGACTGGTTTAATAAAATGCTAATTGACCAATAGCCTGGCAGGAAGTATAGGCGGGGCTACCAGACTAGGAGAATTCTGGATGAGGAAAGGTAAATGAAGCCAGATGAGAATGCCATACTGAGAAAAGGTACCATGCCATGTGGTTAAACACAGATAAGAATTATGGGTTGATTTAAGTTGTAAGAATTTGTTAGTAGTAAGTCTGAGCAATAGGCCAAACAATCTATAATTAATATAAGTCTCTTTGTGTTTATTTGGCTGCAGGACCAGGCAGGAGAGAAAAATCTGTCAACAATATCTAAGAAAAGACAGGCAATGGTGGTGCATGCCTTTAATCCCAGAGGCAGAGACAGGGGGATCTTTGTGAGTTTGAGGCCAGCCTAGGCTAGAGAGCAAGTTCCAGGACAGGCTCCAAGCTACAGAGAAACCCTGTCTCAAACTGCCCACCAAAAAAGAGCACAGTCTTCCCCCTACACCCCCTCGTGCACATATTCACAAAATTAGAAAATAGGACAAATCTAAATGGATTAGTTATCACAATATATAAATGGTAAAATATACCAATTATAAGACAGATTATCAGGCTGAATTTTAAAATTCCACTTAAATGGGGTTTTTTTGTTGCTTATTGCTTATTTGCTTATTTGAAAAATCTAGTTACACAATAAAAACATTACAGAAGTTAATAAAACAGCAACAAGATAAACAAAATTTCATATTTAACTCACCAAGAAGATGAAAAAAAATGCCTGCAAAAATTATATTCAAGCTGGGCTTGGTGATGCTCAGGTACTGTTACTAATTTTATATATATATATATATATATATATATATATATATATATATATATGTGTGTGTGTGTGTGTGTGTGTGTGTGTGTGTGTGTGTGTGTGTACATACTTTCACACAGACTTTACTTATTTCACTTTCCATTTCTTTTAATGGTTTTTACATTTTGTCTTCTATACTTTTTTTTTTTTAATTTAAGCAGAGGCAATACCAAAATATCTTCTGGCATTATAGTAATCACATCTTAATTAACCAACCCTAAGAAAAATGGAATGTAAGCAAAATCAAGGTCTTTCTTCACTCGTGGAGAGGAAAATGATCTCATGGTGACTCTGGTGCCTGCATAATGAGTTCATCAGCATGAAGAGCAGTAAAGTGCAGAGAAGGGCACTGTTCCCATCCCCAGGAGTCAGGCAGGCCTTCCGGTGGCGGTGGTGGTGGTGGTGGTGGGATAGAATTCTAATCTTAACCCCACACCCACTCACCCTTGTATGCTTTCTGTCCCTTTGACAATGAAATCTGTGCATATGAGAGAGGAGAAGTTACCCCCATGGTTATGTTGCCTTATGTCCTGTTGGGGCCAGTCTGACCAGAGAAGCCCTTTAAGAGTGCAGCTTTCTCCTGCTGGTGGCAGAGGAAGTCACAGAAACTGTGGAAGAGGGCTGTACAGTGCCACAGATTCTCCATTGCTGAGACAGAACATTCCCCCACCAATAGCCAATAAGGATACATAGCCCTTGTTTCTACAGCCATATGAAACTGAGCTGGAGGAGACTGGAATCCAATTCTCACGAATGCAGGTTACCACCCCTACTGACTAACACCTCAACTTCTGCCTTGTGAAACTCTAAGCAGACGGTTCAGCTGAGCCTCCCCTCAGCCTCCTGTCTCCTTAGTTCGAGGCACTAAGTGGCTGTTCATGTGCTTTAACATAATGCTTGCAAAGTATAACAAACAAATGTGTCGCTCAGTTTTGGAAATGGGAAAGTACAGAGTAAAAAGAGGAGGGAAGGGAGGGAGGGAGGGAGGGAGGGAGGGAGGGAGGGAGGGAGGGAGGGAGGGAGGGAGGGAGGGAGGGAGGGAGATGGCAGCCTCTCTTCATCCAGGCCAGCAAGTGGCATGCTGCACTGTCTGAGGGAAGAAAAGCTGGAACGCAGGAGGCAGAAGATGGAAGAGGAAAGAGAGAGCTGCTCCCCGAAGCCCTTCAGTTTAGGCATTAAACTCACCAGGGAAGCCAGAGCCCTTGTGACCTAATTACTTTGGGGGAATGAAACAGGGTCTCTCTGTGTAGTCCTGGCTGTCCTAGAACTCACTGTGTAGACTAGGCAGGCTCTGAACTCACAGAAACCTGCCTGCTAAGATTGACTTCTCAAGGCCTCTCCCTGAAACACTGTTTTATTGGCGACTAAATCTCTGCAAGAGTTTGGGAGAGACTATACACACAGACTGCAGAAGCTACTGTGTCCCCAGTAATGTGTTATGCAACAACTGAAAGTGATACAGGTGACATTTGAACTGTCCTTTGAGGGTTGGATAGGATTTCAACATCTAAGAAAAAGGACACTCTCCAGGCAGAGGATAGAGCATGCCCAGATGAAGAGTTGGAGTGCCCAGGCATAGTCAAACAATACTGACTGGCTGTTCCCAGGTTTAGAGTTAGGAGCTTGAAATAAGTTCATAAGGACCTGGAGTGTCACCAAAAGAAGTCTGGCTTTCCCCCAGACTGTCATGAGGAAAAACTGATATTAAAGATTTTCAATCAGGTCAGGTAGTGGTGATGCATGCCTTTAATCCCAACACTCAGGAGGCAGAGGCAGGTGGATCTTTGTGAGTTTGAGGCCAGCCTGGTCTACAAAGTGAGTTCCAGGACAGCCAGGACTGTTACACAGAGAAACCCTGTCTCAATAAGAAAGAAAGAAAGAAAGAAAGAAAGAAAGAAAGAAAGAAAGAAAGGAAGAAAGGAAGAAAGGAAGACAGACAGACAGAAAGACAGAAAGAAAGACAGAAAGAGAGAGGGGGAGGTTATGAAGGGAAGGAGGGAAGAAAGAGAGAGGGAGGGAGGGAGGGAGGAAGGGAGGGAGGGAGGGAGAGAGGGAGGGAGGGAGAGGCTTTCTTCATTCAGCTTGATTCATATGGCCAAAGTGTGATGTCTTTAGCAATGGGGTTCTGATGGACCATGAATTTTAGCAATGGCAATACCCTTTGTTGTTAGGGGGTTTGTCCAGGGTTCTCTTGACCTACAACTTAAGGGGGAATACCCCATACTTGAGACTGGGATTTTTATCTGGCAACCTCTGGATTCTAGGAGGGGCATTAGCCTCTGTTCAGGGTACCATCAACTGAACTCTTTAAATTAAAAAAAAAAAAAAACTCTTTTTTTTTGTTAGTTTGTTTTATGTAGATGGATGCTTTGCTTACATCTGTGAGGTTCACCATGTGCATGTTGGGTGCTCATGGATTTCAGAAGATGGTATCAGATCCCTTGGATCTGGAGTTACAGATAGTTGTAAGCCATCATGTGGGTGCTGGGAATTGAACCCAGTTCCTTTGCAAGAGCAACAAATGCTTTAAACCACTTCTGCCCTATATGGCTTTCCCAAATATCTTTAGTGTTATTTATCCCTCTTCCTAACCCTTCCTCCACCCTACTCTCTCATCCCTCCCCAACTTAAACCTCCCTCCCTGTAACCTCCCACAGCACCTTGCCTACCATCCCTCCCCCTTAAGATCTTTCTTCTCCTCCCCACCAGTGCCCCTTTCTAGTTTCCAGGGTGTACTCAGCTAACTGAGTTAAACACACAGATCTAGGATCCACATGTGAGAACATGCAGCTTTTGTCTTCAAAAGCTATCTTTTGAAGCTATCAAAAGGTCTAGGCTATCTCACTCAGCATAATGTTCTCCTGATCTATCAACTCACCTGCAAATTTTCATTTTTCTGTACAGATCAATAGAATTCCATTACATACAAGGACCACATTTTCATTATCTGTCAATAGTTGGTAGACATCTTGAACCCACAGCTCCTGAAATATCTCATGCTCTCATAGACCTAATGGAGACTTGTGTTTTCTGGTCACATCACCAGTCAGTCCTCTTCCAAGAGGCACCCACGTCACATGCCCCATGACAGTCCTCACCACCAGTGTGCCCAGAACTCGAGTGTTCAGTCTACTAGAAAGCCAAGCTTCTTTTTTGGTAGAGGCAAGCATGATCCAGCCTACACTCACCGCTGCACAGCAGCAACAAGAACAGAACGGTGTGTTTTCTGAGCTTGCAAAAGCAACTACAGAATTGTGATAAAATTGATAGTGCCAAAATGAAAACAGATTCAGGACCCAAGATTCCAAATGACAGTTGAAAATCAGGCCTTAAGACTTGTCAGAGCTGCTAGCCAACTGAAAATGCACATGATCACTCAGTCTCCCAGGCAGAAGGGTTTTGGTTACTGGCTGCTTGTGAATTAGCAAGCACATCTATGATATATGCATTTTATTAAATCCTCACAGCTCCACAAAGTAGTCTTATCTCCATTTTACAGAGAAGGAGAAAAAGAACAAACAACAACAACACCTAAATTTTACAAAGTAACATGAGCTGAGTAAATGGAGGCGCTGTAATTAAAACCGGGTCTAATTAATTCCAAGTCCCCTGTTTCCTATCGTTTAATCCTGACCTACTTGGGGGCTCATAGCTGAAGAACAATGGGCATTGAAACCCAGCCAGCACTCTTCCCTTGGGGGTCAGCAGCCCTATTCTCTGACCCTTGTGATAGCATGGGGGTTTCCATGCTTGTTTACCCAAAGAACAGCCACGAGTCTCGCTGCAATCCTGGTGGTTCAATACCAAGGAAACTATAAAACAAGAGCACGGGTGACGTTGCCTCCCAGCTCCACCCATGCATTACGTTTCCTTAGATGACTCATCCTGTCTGGTCCTCACCCTTGTGCCAACCTGACAACCATCCTGAAGGATTTCATTTGTCCTGAGCTGTATCTCCTGACCCACCTGAAAGACCAACGCCTCTACATCCTCTTGTCACAGGCTTCCTGTCTGGTGCTTGTGAGAGTCTGAAGGGGGCTCTCCTTTATGTGGTTTATATATAAAGTTTCATAAGACACACACACACACACACACACACACACACACACACACACACACACACCTGAAACCTGGCGTACCCGGGAAGAAGTTTCAGATTGTAGCAGTTAATTCCAGTGGAAAGCCATGATCGAGGGAATACCCAGCCCATTCTGTGTGGCAACATAACACGCTCCTTCTGTGAAAAGAGAAACTGGAAAACAGCAGAATGGAACACGAGGTGTGCTGCAGGAGTCTAGCGTGTTTCATCCATGTAACTTCTCCCACTTTTCTGAAGCTACAGGTAGCAGTCAGGGTCGAGGAGAAAATGAATCCTATTGACTTGCCAACGTTAGTAACAGACTAGTCAACTTGAAAAACTTAAAATAGGAAGCCCTTCCCAAACTCCTGAATTGATTGATAGTTAGAAGCAGCTAAGACAGTGATCCGCTCCTCAAATCCTGAACATTCTGACCCTGTCATCTGCCAGGCTAACAGAAATCACCCTTGACTGTGGCATTGATGAGTGATGGTAGAGTCATCTAAAGCAAGAATGTGAGCTGTTGTGTGACTTTATCTGGGGTGAATGTCTGTTCACCCAAATCAGGACTTGGATGACAGACAGACAAAAAAAAAAAAAAAAAAAAAGAAGGAAGGAAGGAAGGAAGGAAGGAAGGAAGGAAGGAAGGAAGGAAGGAAGGAAATCCTCTCAAGTCTAAGCGGATTGGTGAGCTTACCGGGGTTATTCACAGGATCATGGGTGACTTAAAGGTACTGCACTGGAAAGGTCATTCCAAGCATGGGTGACGACCCACAAAAGCTGCACCTTGGGGCTTCCTGCTCACCATGCAGGTGCTTCCTCCAGAGATACCCTCTCCCCAGCAGCTGTCCTCTGCTTTTACAGCCTTGAGTAAGGGGGCTTAAGAATCGCATAACTTTCTGTAAAGTTCCCTTAGTGTTCTGAGTCTCAGGAGCCTTCGTCTTTCCAGAAGGTGATGTTTCGGTTTGGCAGAAAGGGACACAGAAGTGTCAGAAGGTCTGTCCTGGGTTGGGAGATGGGTGCAAGGAGGTAAAAGTAGCCCAAAGCTGTAGCCCCATCCAAGATCCAAGACCTTTTCCTGAGAGAGAGAGAGAGAGAGAGAGAGAGAGAGAGAGAGAGAGAGAGAGAGAGAGAGAGCAGCCACTAGAGGGACATCTTCTGATGAGAAGCCACCCTCAACATCATTCATAGGAACACAGGTGACAGACAGCCACCCTCACAGTCACAGTAGAACCTCATCAGGGTTCTCACTTAGGGAAGTGATTCTTGATTACTAGAATGATTGCACACTCATCCAAGAGCTCCCACACTAGAAATGATGACAATATGTCTCCTAAGGACATAGATTAGAGGTCTAGGCATCCTGGTATCTGGACAGAGAAACCTTTTCTGTAAATTATTCTCCTGGAATTTTCATAACACATGAGTCCATTTGTCCGCATGGCAGGCATGAGTCTATCACCAGACAGATGGACAAAATACAAGTCCTAAACCAGAACACTCAAGGTTTGTGGGCCTGAATAGATGGCTCTGAGATGGCTCTGTCTGTAATCAACAGCACTAGCTACTCTTCCAGAGGACCAGGCCAGCTTAGGGTCATCTGTAATTCCAGTTCCAGGGAATCTGGTACCTTCTTCTGGCCTTTGCAGGCACTGTAGACATGTTGTACACAGACACTCATGCAAACACTCACACACATAATATTTGGAATTATTGTACATCCATTTGCTTCCTGGTCATAACTTTGCTTCCTTTATGAGGCAAGCCTTCTTATCCTAGCCATCATATTCTAGTGCCTCTTAGCTCAAACAGGATGTGGCTTGGACCATTCTTGGCTTGAGCCCTGTTTCCTGTATCTGAGTACCTGGTTCTTCCTCTTTCTCACAATAATCCTGGGGGCATTGTGGGGGCACACAAACACTGAGGACCTATAAAATCTGGATTTTGTTCCTCCAAAGAAGGTGACTGCAACCCATCCTGACTTCGATGAGTATTACTGGCTTAAAGGAATGCCAAAAGCAACTTAAAACATGGGGACAGGGCTCATTATTGCACAGCTGACAAAATGACTTTATTGGCACAGACTGGATGTGCCTTTAGAGAAACCATATTGTCTTCAGGAAAAACTGCCCATGGTGGAGATCCTGCGTGATTGCCATGCCTGGTCTTCATCTGTTCAGGTGTCACCTGGTTCCTTCTTTACCACTGTCATCGAACAGGCCACTCACTAATCCCTGCACAGACCCGAGGCAGCCCTTCCTCAGCCTTTGTTTGTCCTTTCCTTCTACGTAGTACTCCTGTGACTCTGGTCTCTTTAAGACACCTATTGTGTACCATAAGTCAAAGATGTAACAGTCACAAAGGGTCCCAACAATCCTAATGCCCAGTGGTGGCTCATATCTAAGCCTGCTTTCTTGGGTTCACTTTTAGGTTTTAGGTGGGGCCACACTATGTTGACTAGGCTATACTTGAACTTGGCACTTTCCTGCCTCATCTTCCTGAATGCTAGGATGACAGATATGTGCCACAATACCCAGTTCTAATGCATCCTTTGATAACACATACCCAATTCTATGACAGTTATTACCAATGAGCATCTTCTAGTTCCTCTGCTTTTAAACTTCTGAGTTCTATAGAAGTCTTTCCCATTCTTTGATTGGGGTCTATTTTTTGTGATGTCTTCTACTTGATCCCTCTGATTTTCAGTATTGGACACTCCCAGCTCCCACCAGCTCTGAGAATTATGCAGGAATTCCTGTCCCTGAGTTTTACATGTCTAAATCCTTATCACTCCAGCTTCTTGCTCTGACATTAACCTCCCCCATTAACTTTCTTTTTAAAGATTGGTCTTACTGTGGAGTCCTGGCTGGCGGATAACTCACTGTGTAGTTCAGCCTGGTCTTGAACATACAGAGATTTGCCTGCCTCTTCCTCCCTAACCCTGAGATTTAAAGGCATGTGCCCTGTCCAGAAAGTCTTCTCAAATTCTTTAACTGCCAGAAGCTTTTTAGTTTACCTCCCAACTTAGAAGCAGAGTATACTGACCACAACAAACTCTAAATACTGAGTTTAGACTAATGGGTCAGTGTTTAAGATCACTGACTAGTTGTCCGAGGACCAAGGTTCAATTCCCAGCACCCACATAGCAGCTCACAAAGTTTGTAACTCCAGACCTGGAGTACCCAATGACTTTTTCTAGGCACCACAGGCACTGCACACATACACATGCAAGCAAAATACACATGTATACAAAATAATAAAGTTACATTTTAAACATTAATTCTTAGTGTTTTAATGTTGCATGAATGGTATTTTCACTTTGTAGCCAATTTGGGGTATTTGATATAGTTTTTACTAGTCATAATTGAGTCTCCTTCTCTCCCCACCCCTCTTTTTCTGTCTCTCTCTCACATGCGTGCACACACACACACACACACACACACACAAACACACACTCGAAGACACACACACCTTTTTTTTGTTTGCTTTCCCAACAAAGTCATACTATGTAGTTAACCAACTATCTCGGAACTCACTAAGTATACCATGCTGGCCTCAAACTCATTGAAATCCACCTGCCTCTACCTTCTGAGTATTGTGATTAAAAGCTTGCACCATCACACCCAGCTACACTCACACTATTTTTAATGCTAAATTGTGAACTCTCTCACAATGATGCAAGCCAGAGGATTATGGAGAACTTCCTCTAGGTAGATGCCAGTTGTAAGTAGGAACACTATATACCAATTGAAATGTAATGCAATACCTATGTTATATTCATTTTGAAGAACCCTTGAAGAATATGATACTTTGTCTAGTGATTAACTGCCTCAAGCCCATTTTAATGGCTACCTTCCAAGACCAGCATAACGGTAACACCAATCTCCAAAATAAAGGTTGCTATGCAGTAGGCAAGAAACTGTCAATGTCAGAGTCACCTTCCTACCACCACACTCAACTCCACAGTCTCTGTCCAGCCCAAGAGCTGGAAGGCCAAAACCGATGTTACTCTTGAAGACCTCCCTTCCTACCTCTGGGACCTGGCCTTTGCTTAGTTATCTGGCTTCCCTTTGCTTGGTTGTCTCGCTTTCTGTCACAGCAAGTATCCTTTTTTTTTTTTTTTTTTTTGAGAACCACAATCTTTCCTTACTTTTGTTTATATAGCTGGCTACATGGGATTGCATGCTCTTAGCCTTCACCAAACTCACAAAAAAAGAGAAGACAAACTCCTTGGTTTTGAGGGAGAGGGTAAGAAAGATAACCAGTGCTAAATCCAAACTTAAATTGTATGTGGACATTGTGTGTGTGTGTTTATGTAAGTGTTCAATTATGTGTGGGTGCATGTGGGGTCAGAGGTCAAACTCAAGTGTCTCTCTTAAAGAGTGAATTTCTTTCTTCCTTCCTTCCTTCCTTCCTTTCTTTCTTTCTTTCTTTTTTTTTTTTTTTTTTTTTTTGAGACAAAACCTCTCACTGTCCCAAAGCTTGCTGGTTATGGTAAGCTGGCTGTCTATTAAGCCCCAGGTAGATACTGTTCTCTAACCACCAGCACTGGGATTGCAACAACATACCATTCAGTGTACTCAGCTTGCTTGATTGCTTGTTTACTTTCAGCATGGAATCTGGAGATCACTCAGGTCCTCATGCTTGTGCAAGTACTTTATTGACTGAGCTATCTCATCAGCTGGCACTCCCGCCTCCCAACTCAAATTTCTTAATGGAGACAACATCTGGTCTTATGTGGAAACTCCTCTAGTGGCCATAAACCAATTTAACAGCACACATGAAATTGAGCAAGATACTAAAGTTCTAAACCAGAGATCATTGCTGAAATAGCTTTGATCAGGAGTTGTTCTAAAGTGTCCTGTAGAACATTTAGTCTTAAGCAAAGGTTTCAGAGCATCTATGAGTAGTATCCCTTAGAAGAAACATCTGTCTGTTGACAACAATGACCTTGAAAAATGGCAATTTCTTCCAAATCTGAAGTTACTTGTCCAATAACCAAGCAATGCACGTGGTATGTGCACAATAGCAGTGCAAATGAATATTTGCAAAAGTCATATACAAGAATATTTCTAGCCACACTATTAATAGAAAAAAAAACTGGAAAGAACCCAAATTCTAAGCAATGGCAGAATGAAAGAAAAAACTAGAGCATAGAAATGAGCCAGGCCTCCTGCCACAAACCTTACATAATGCTGCATAGAAATTCAAACTGAGCAGATCTAATCCAAGTCATTTCTGTTGGGTGGGAAGAATAGGGAGAAACAAAAGTGAAGTCTCCAGAGACCAGTGTGGCTTTCATTTGTCCTTTCTGGCCTGTATTGCATATTTAGGTATGTGGATTTGTGTGTGTGTGTGTGTGTGCAAGTGCACATGCACTCTCACACATGCACGCCCTTGTGTATAGAAGCCAGAAACCAACACTGAGTGTCATCCTCAGGTCGTCTAATCTCTCTCCATGGCCTGGAACTCACCAGTTAGTCTACACTGGCTGGCCCCAGGGATCCTCTTGCCTTCACTCCCCATTTCTCAGATTACAAGAGCCTACACCACATCTGGTGCTTTCATATGGTTCTGAACTCAAGGCCCCATGTTTGCAAGGTACAGCTTGGCTTTACCAACTAAGTCATCCCCCTGCCCCAAACATTCTCTGTCTTGATCGAGGTAGAAAACATGAAGGTAAATGCATGATTTGTGTCTTTCTGTATGAATGCTACATTACAATAAAACTTTGAGTAACACACACACACACACACACACACACACACACACACACACACACACACACTCCAAAGTAATAAGTGAAGTGCTATATGACTATCACCACAATACATTTCTAAAACTACTGTAAAGTATATAAAATATGTAGTGTTTGATGCTGTTCTTTTTCAGACAGTAATTATGAAACAGATCCAATTGTTCATAAGACCACCTCTCACTTCTGACAACATTACACTGTTGGCAGACAGGAAGGGCCTCTGTGAGAAAAGGGGAACAAAGATCAGGAGCTCTTGCCTGTAGCTTCTGACCCCTGGCCCCACAGAGAAAATACATGATCTCCTGAGCCATCCCTATGAATTGGCCAATGAAGATACTACCCAAGAAAATATTTCTTTCTCACCCCCAACAACCATTAACTACCTAGAGCTCTCCGGAGAGAGGCGGAGTCTCATGAGCCTCTCCCTCCTCCATGATGGAATGTTGACAACAGCTATGTCATTCCCAGAAAGCAGTGTCACATATGATATTCTACCCCTTCCTCCCTCCTCCCTCCCTCCCTCCCTCCCTCCTGCTCTTACATTCTTTCTGCTTCCTCTTCAGTGATGTTCCCTGTGTCTTGTCAGGGCTCCTGTTTATGGCTGGTCATTCTACAGTTATTTAATCCCAGCACTTTGACCAGTTATCAGTCTCTGCTTGTACCTCTGCCCACTAGAGAAAGAAGCTTCCATGACCAAGCCTGATGGCAGCACTAACCTATAGGCATAAATATCAACAATTAGAGGGAAATTCAATGGGCACATCATGTCTCTTTAGCACAATAACACCAACAGTTTCCTACTAGAGCTTGTGACCTCCTTGCCTATAGGCTGTTGACAAGGTTTATAGTATCAGATGTGAATTCTTGCCATGGAATGAACCTCAAATCCACTCCATGTGTCTAGTTACCCTGGGTTGCCTTAAAAAAAGAAAACTTGGAAACTAGAGTGGGATATGAACTTACTTTTTTTCCTTTTTTGAACTTTACTACTTACTTAAAAATAATTACTTACTTTTAAAATGGCATCTTCAGAACAATAATACAAGTTAAATTTTGACACAAATATTTTGAAATTGAAGAAATAAGGATGAAAAACACAACTGAGCAATATAATAAAAACTGCTAAAAGTGTGTTCTTGGATTTTCACAGGTAAACGGCCTTAGTCTGCTTTCCGACAGGGCAGTAAATACCTAGATAAGCAACTAAAAGAGAGAATGGTGATTTGGCTCACAGTTTTGGAGGTTTCCATTCATGACTGACCATGCTGCTTTCAGACCAGTAGACACACATTACCTCATGGTGGAAAGAACGTAGTAGCTAGAGAAAGCTACTCACCTGAGAGCCAGGATGGGAGCAAGAGGGGGAGAAGGAGGCTGTGGGTTCACAGTCCCCTTTGCAGATGTCTCTCCCTCCTCAATAACCAAGATCTCCCACTAGGCTTCACCTCTTTGTGGGTCTGCTTTTCTTCCAAAATAGATTAAAATACAATCTGAAAATGCAATCCGCCCTTTCAGAGGGAGCAAGTTCAGACACTGACTCATTTAACGGGGAGACATAAGCAGGAGAGAAGGAATAAGAGAGGATGATAGGGGTGAAAACTAGCAAAACATAAGGCTACACATAGAAGAAAAACATCATAATAACACTATTTTGTATGCTAGCCAAAAAAAATCAGTTTAAAATGAAAAGAAGCGATGGAGGGAAGTGATTTACAAGGCAGACAGAAACCTACACCAACCACTTCTTTTTTAGTACGTTTTAGTGATTGTGCACGTGCCATGATCCAGGGTGGTAAGAGAACAACTTGCAGGAGTCAGTTCTTGCCTTCCAACATGTGGGTCTGGGCAAATGTGGCAACCAAAAAACATTTTTATAACAGGAATGCATAACATGAATTATGAAATCAACCTTTGGCCCTCCAATTTTCCTTTGAAGTACATAGCTCTCATGTTCCTATCAGTGCTCTTCATGGTCACAGCAAAACACAAAGCACAATGAAACATTATTTCCTAAAATTAAGCTATACAGACCATAGCAGTTCTCACACAAGACATAACATTCTGTTACAACCAGAACATTAAGTAGTGGGGGAGCACTCGTCACAATTTTATAGTCTACTCAGCTTATCAAAAGCAGAAATGAACCTGGAACAAATCAGTTTATAATGCAGTGCTCGTTAGGTTTTGTGAAAATGGCTGTTTAAATTCCCAGAGGAAATTTTGTCCATCTGGCAGACATGACAGCAGAGCAGGGAGGACCGGATGGGCTGGGAAATGGGTCATTCCTAGCAGAACAAAGAACACTTAAGGTGGGATTGATTTTTGATGCACCACCTGAGGTACCCATGACAGACCATCCACAGCCCCCTGGACCTGTCCCCATGTGCAAGAGCTACAGCATTAAAGGCCATCTGGTGGCTAAATGAGAAAATGGCAGTTCAGATGATTCTGAGGGTGAGCGCATGGAAAAATAAACAGGCTCTCCAATTCAGTCAGCTGCACTTGCACACAAAAGCATCTTAAGTGGCTGCAGCTTGGCCATAAATATCTCCTCCAAATCCTGTCGCTTCCTCATCATCGTTGCCAGGGTCCTCAGTCACGCTGTCACTCTCAATCAGCACAGTTTATCTCCCTGAAAATGTTATGTGCACAGTACATCACTGCTGTATGCGAATAAAATGATCAAAATTAGGCACTCAGAGGGGCTGGAGAAAGCCTTCCATGGGCATACAGCTTGCTTTACAAGCACGAGGACCTGAGTTCAGAACCCAAGCACCCAGATAAAAGCTGGCAGTGACTCTTTGTACCTGAGATTCCAGCACTAGGATGCAGACACAGGAGGATCCTGAGGGCTCTTTAGCCAGCCAGTCTAATCAGTCAGTGAACTCCTGTCCACGAGGGACCCTGCCTCTGAAAATATAGCTGACAAAGATAGAGGAAGGTGCTCATTGGTCTCTGGCCTCCACAAATGTGTGCATGAACGTGCACACTTGTACATGTACACACACTCATGCACCTGCATGCACACACACACACACACACACACACACACACACACACACACACACACACACACACACACACACACACACACACACCTATTTTCCACACCAAAGAGAGTTTGTAGTTAGTAAAAATCATCCAGTACCATCTGTTATTCTTCTGCAGAAATGCATTGGCAATGGACTGCTCAATACAAAGACAAATACACATTATGTTTCACTAGCATTTCATGAAAAGTCATTCATGACAGAACAACATTCATCATCCAGTCTTCTTGATTAACCTTTGGAATGGTTTGGATTATTAAAGAGCAGCATTTAAATTCAATTCTATTTTTTCATAGAATTATAATTAGTGCCTTCCATGAAGAGACCTGTCTTGACTCCCATGTGACAAGTCCCAGTGTGACATTAACAAGACATTAAAAATGAGTAGGGAAGTCTCTTTGAGAAAGAATTTCTGGGTGACAACACCTCTCTCCTTCAGCTTTGATTTTGATTTTGACTTCCCAGGCTGCTGACTCAGTGAACAACTCTTCACCCACCTGTCATTAAAGCAAGCAGACTGTAGCAAGAGTTCAAAGATATCATTTTCTTCTTTTCCCACTCATTTAAACCAGCGTGTTTATATAGCATCAAAAGCAAGTTTCTCCAGCTAGACTGCAGGATGTGAACTGGGGAATGGTTTCCAGGAAGCTCCAATCTACATCTTTGGGAAGGCCCAAAATGAAAAGCACCCTCCCCGTCTCTATGCTCTGTAACACCTGCAGACTCAGTGAGGGGGAACCCTTTGGTCCCTGGTCTGTTTCTCCAAGCTGACCCTTTTGGACTTTATTAGGAACCACTGTAATCCCTCTTTACCAGACCCATTTGCCACAGTGCTACTCAGGCTTATGTTGCCTAGACGAGTTGAAATGTATAAGGTATACATAAAAGGACCGTTAGAAACAGTGACATTCCCACTCCGCCCCCTCAAGAACATCTTCAGAAAAATGTATGACACGTGTCTAAGAAATCCTTCTACTTAATTAGATCCTGACACTCTGTTCCCGTGTTTCTTCCTCTGTTTGTCAGGGATGAGGCATGAGAAAATTGAAACATCCCCTCGAGAAGGGCAAACTGACAGTGAGTTTCATCAGGAAGTATGTACCAGGATGCGGTGGTCCAGAAAGGAAGCACGCCACTTCTGGGGATGCATCATGATCCAGATGTGGTGGTACACATCTGTGATCCCAGCACTTGGGAGGCTGAGGAAAGAGAATAATGGGTTCCAGACCAGCCTGGGCCGCAAGACCCTGTCTCCAAAAAAAGAAAGAAAAGATGAAATCAGACCTTCCACATCTCTCTTCCACATATTCCTTATGAAAGTAAGAAAAAAGACATATAGCCCTTGTGTTAGCTCAGCTTTAAAGGAAATCTTGTGCAGTGGGTATATGCAGGCTCCATGACGTGATGAAGTCAGAAGATAACCTCAGGCATGTCAGTCCTCGCCTTGCTCCTTACAGGAGGGCTTATTTTTCATTATTGCACGTATCAGGCTAGCTGGAACATGGACTTCCAGGAATCCTCCTGTCTCCACATCTCATCTCAGCACTGGAATACTGAGATGACAGGTGTGCATGCTGATATGTGGCTCAGGGTTCTAGACTCCCGTCCATCATAGCAGGAGGCTCTCAGAGGCAGGTTTGGAGGAGCTGGAGCTCAGCTCACTCTTTCTGTTTCATTTAGTCCTGGGATCAGCCTCTGAAGTCATGCCACCCTTATCCTTCCCACTTCAATTAACCCAATTTAAAATGTCCCTCACAGGCATGCCCAAAGACCAACTTAATCTAGACATTCCCTCACCATGACTCCCTTCCAGAGCAAGTCAACAATCAAAACTGAAATCCATTTCCACTTGAATCTTAACATTTACAAAACATCTATTGCATAACAGGTTTGAAGCAACGACCAAATACAAAGCAGAAATTTTGTTTTGTTGTAGGTAGATCCCATGTGGTACAGGCTGCCCTTGAATTCACCACACAGGAAAGGACAACTTTGACCTCTTGATCCTCATGCCTACACCTCCCAAGTGCTGGGATTACAAACACATACCACGGCACACAGATGGAAAACGGCAAATTTGTTTATAAGGTGAAGCAGGAACTGAGACTACGGAAAGCCAGAGGAGACCTCATGTAAATGAGTGACGGGAGAGACAGTGGAAAGCCCAGAGCAACCAGCTGAGATGCATACTGGACAACCGAGGCCTGGCTGGATGAGGAAAGCCAGTTACGCCTGTAGACTGTGAGCCAAATCTTTTAAAAGAGTCATTCAGTAGAGAGCTCATTGCACAAGTAGGGAAACAAAGGTAGGGTTGAAAGCAAGAGAAAAAGCATGGATCCAGGGTCCCAACTCCCTGGGTAACTCGAGCATGGACACAGTCAGGGGAAGGAGGCTTTCCTGGATACCTGTGTGTTATCCAAGGCCTTCCTTTTTCTATCTAATCTAGTAGCTCAGGTCTATGATTCATAGTTAATTTATGAACTGTGAGCTATGTTCCTTGTTCCTGATCTTTATATGAAGCTCACAAATGTTTCCCAGCTGTGGGAAATAGGGAATTAAATCCTTTTTTTTTTTTTTTTTTTTGAGACAAGATCTCGTTTTGTAGCCTGCCATACTATCCTGTAACTAACCATATAACATGAGTTGACCCAAAACTCACTGCAATCCTCCTACCTCAGTTTTCTGAGTGCAAGTATCATAGGTCTAAACCACATCTAACCAAATCTTTGTTTAAATTTTATTTTATTTTACTTTTATTATCTACATACTGAGCCATCTTGCTGGCCCTATGTTGTCGTTGTCGTTGTTGCTGCTGCGGCTGTATACAACAGATCTAAGCTGCTTGTGTTGCTTTATACCTGTAATTCCCAGAACTCAGGAGGCTCAGGCAGGATTGCCATTAGCTTGAAACCACCTAGGGCTTCAGAGGAAGTATCAAGGTGGCAAGGGATAGATTAAAACCTTGTCTCAAGAAAATAAGAAAGGGAGGGAGGGAGGAAGTAAGGAAGGTGGGAAGGAGGGAGGGAGGGAGGGAGGGAGGGAGGGAGGAAGGAAGGAAGGAAGGAAGGGGGGATGTCCTTCTGTATGCTGTGAATATATGTTTCTCTTATTGGTTGCTGAAAAAAAGCTGTTCCGGCCAATGGACAGGCAAGAGTTAGCCAGGCAGGAAATCCAAACAGGGATAGAGAAAGGTAAGAAGTGGAGTCAGAAAGACTCCATGTACCTGCCAAGGAAGCAAGAGGTCTGGGAATCACTGATAAGCAAAGAGAATATGGAGATACACGGATGAATAGAAATGGGTTAATAATTAAGAGAGAGCTAGCCAATAAGAAGCCTGAGCCATTAGCCAACAGTTTATAATTAATATAAGCTTCTGAGTGTTTATTTGGGACAAAACAGCTTCGGGACCCAGTGGGACAGAAGTTTCCATCTACAATGAAGGAAGGAAGGAAGGAAGGAGGGAGGGAGGGAGGGAGGGAGGGAGGGAGGGAGGGAAGGAGGGAGGGAGAGAAGAAGATATCAGGTTTGTATTGTGTAGTTCAGTTTTTGCAAGTATTCTAGTCATAGGACATTGGTACTTTAACTGAGGGAAGGGACCCCAGATTTCAAAACCAATTGCTATTTGGTACTCCTTGCTATGGACAAGTTTAAGGAGAAGTTTAGGGAAATGAGCTGTCAATTCTGGTTTGACATAGCTTTGGGTGACAGATAGAGAAGGTTTCATCTTTATTCTAAATGCACAGCAAATGCTGAATCAAATCACCAAGCTGGCTACCAGGGGCATAGGCATTGCGCTGTGTTTGTGAGAGTGTGCGGGACACACCTGAGACCACTGCCTGCAAAGTCTGGCTGGTATTCTGAGTAGTCATTTATGATGCCCATAACAAATATTAGGAGGTTTTAGGGCCAATAATGATCTGGGCAGACACAAACTAAGACAAAAGGATTAGTAAATCTTGGCTCATAAAGTGCAAAGTGAGAATGGTTAAACAAAGGCCCACTGATGAAGGCATGAAAAGAAATGAGTCTTCCAGATGTGGTGACTCAAACCTGTAATCCCAATACCTGAGTGGCTGAGGCAGGAGGACGGCAGCAAGTTCTGAGTGGTCCCCCTCACCACCCCACCCCACCCCACCCCCATCCCCTCAGGCTACACAGTGAATTCCAGGCCCCATGCTATAGTGTGAGACCCTGTTTCAAAACCAAAACAAAGACAGGAAGGAAGGAAAAGAGGTTGACAAAAACACATGATGAAAAGTAACAATGACTGTTATTGGTGCCCAGGAAGCCCGCACGTGGCGCCTCTCTAGCAGGCTACTACAACGCTGGAAAAGAAAGCACGCAAAGAAGTTGCATCCTAAGCAAATTTCTACCCTCCCCCCTTCCCACAGACAGCTGATATAGGATACTTCATCATATTTCATCAGTCCCATTCTCCCACACCAGAAGACAGGTTTTCTTTAGTACCCGAGGATTCAGCTCCTCGCCGAGCTTTCGGTGAGATCAAGGAGCAGCAGGTCTAAACTGGAGTAGGTAGATTCAGGCCTTTCTGGCTCCATGAGATCAATTCCTGCTCGCCCATAAGACATAGTAATATAGGTTAATATCAGTCTGGAATGCACAAGAGGTGCTGGTTTGAAAACGTCTCTGATGGGTAGAAAATCTACTGTCTATCCATCCATCTATCCATTCATTCACTCTCCTTCCCACACCCACCTCTATCAAACCCAGTCAGACAAGTGGGTACATCCCCAGCTTACACACAACTTTTTTATTGCTTTGTTCTTTAAGGAAATGTTGGGTATAATTCATGCAACTATGCACAGTATGGGCCCTTTTTAACATCACCATTATGTCACCTTGAAGTGAGAACCAAACAGCAATGTGATCATTTGTTAGGGAGGGTCTTCTTTGTCTGTTTCTAACCTAAGGTCTTTCAAATTCAGTTTTAAAACTATCTCACGAGAAACTCTCTGCAGTCGCCTGTGTCAAGCCCAGATCACACCTTGGATTCTATTCTAAGCATATGAATTAAAGGAAAGAGTATGGGCTGTCCAGGAACTCTTCCCCACCAGCAGAAACCACAGTCTAGATAAATCTTTACCCAGAAAGGAAGCACCAACTTTGTCTGAAAAGCAGAATGCCTTAATGGTATGAGAGTTCTCTGAAATTCCACTTCCTCTGTAATTGCCAAACACAGCTAACCAAATCTCCCAGCCTTGGCTTGAAAACTGTATTACCAGGTGGCACACAGGTGCACACCTATAAGCCCAACTATGGAATAAGAAGGGTGGCTTGAGTCAGGGTTTTAGACCAGTCTAAACAACATAGTGATAACCCACTTCCAAATAGTACCCTACCAGTGTTAAGATGAGGCCAATAGGTGTGATTGGTGTGCTTTCCTATAGGATATGCCAAACTACAAGGGATTTGGGGGTTATTTATAGTTTTTTTTCCTAACCTTTTCCAGAAGGACATAGGATTTATGTATTTTACAGAAACCTGGGTCTAAAGCTCTTGCCTATGAGGCTAGGTTGTTTAGGATTTCTTCTATGGGAATTTTTAAGAAAAGCAATTGGGGGGGGGTAGAGTTACAGTTCAGTAAAAGAGCATTTGCCTAGGATGCACAAAGCCCTGGGTCCAGTCTCCAACAGTGGGGAAGATCAAGAGAGTGAGAAAGACCTAGAGAAAGACAGACAGATAGAAGGACAGACAGACAGACAGACAGACAGACAGACAGACAGACAGACACACACACACACACACACACACACACACACATACACACACACACAGACTTTTAAAGTCAATTTCTGAAATCGTTCAGACTCCAGGAGAGACTGTGACTCAGATAAGTTAATTAAATGCCCTATAAATGTTTTTGCAACTACACTTTTGAAAAAGTGCCTTATGTATTTCTTTCTCACTCTGGAGACATCCATGAAGGCTCTGGGGACACGGTCATTCTACCCAAGTCCTGCCAAAGACAATCTTAAAAAAAGAAGCTATCTGGCTGGGTCAAGAGGAATAATTATCCTGCCTAAAAATAAGTTGAGTCTAAGGGGAGAAAATAAAACGCTTTGGAGAGAAAATAACCAGCACTCCCGCTCCGGCCTCTTTTCATCACTGTGTGATTTACTCTAATAGCAGCCTGTCATTTCAAGCCAGATGATTCAGTGGCCTGGCCATGGCTTACAGAGTGTTTCATCTGTGGTCATCCATCCTGCCTAGGCAGAAATGGGTATTTAGTCATCCAGAGAAAAGCTAGACCCTCCTGACCCATGACCAGCCAAAAGGCGTTGATACTTAGCTTCTGCCTGAGCACGGGACTTGATGGAGTCAGACCTGGACCTTAAGGGGTGTGGTTTATTTCTGATGGTCCAACAGGTCAGACTCTTTCAAATTTTGCACATCAAGAACAAAATCTGAAGCATGAGAGTCTAGTCTTTTCCAGTAGGAGTATAGGGGAATTAATTAGCTGATGTTAGGGGAGAGGAAGTATGGTTTATGAGGTCACCATACAGCATTTTTCTCATTAATTAAGAGGAAGTACAGCATTTTCTAATACCTGTTTTCTGATTGAGTCAGCAGACCTCACCTAGAATCTGACCTCTTTGAGCAGATAAACACAGAGAGAAATGACTTCCAGGCTCATGTCCACATGCTGCTAGATGGCTGCCTCACCCCAGCACTGGACCCAGGCCTCTTGGATCAGAACATTTAGTCTGCTCCTTGTGTCTTCTCCCTACAATATCTAAGTCAGTTTGACCTCTAGCCACAACACATGCCTTAACCTTTGTTTTGCATGCACACAGCTTATGTCCTGCTCAGTTCATACTTTTCATGTTTTGGCTCCTGGACCAGGCCATTCCTTACAATGTGAGCACAATGAAGGCATTGTTAGTCTGAAATAGCCAAACCCAGAGTTCATGATTAATGAGGAGGGACAATCCAAGTTTCAGTGAGCATGCAACTGTTCACATGAGGACATGGGGCTGACTGAAAGACCTTTCATTTCCTTATTACATATACAAGCTTCATAAATCATAGGTGTTCAGACTCTAAAAGGTGACAGATTTTACAAACTCAGAACATACAGAGCATATCCCTTAAAAATGTGCGTTTACTCCCCAAGGCAGGATTATATTGTTACCCGTTGCTGTGCCAACAATGCCACTTGCGCCCCAAGGACAATAGCTCAGTGTTTCTTTAAGACCTGAGTACTAGGAAGCTACAAGAAGTGCATAAATTCTAGGAAACTGTCCTTTACAAACACAAATGCCCAGGGGGACAAACAATCACATGTCTCCATGCTTGCACTCTTGTTCTAGGTGTTCAATCGTGTTAGGCTGTCTGAAAGCACAAAGGTAATTTGGACAATAAAAGGCTAGAATGAATGTTCCAAAAGGAACGTTCCATTGGGAGCAGGCTTGGTTGGAGGACTTGCCCAGGCACTGATCAGATGGCTTCCAATTTCTTTCTAAAACAGTGGAAAGGTGTTTCTAGATCATACTCCAGGCCAGAAAACACCTCGGAAGTTACTCAACTCAACCACTAACATTCCAGGTTAGTGGGACAGAAAGCTTCCTGGTTACCAACCCACACCCTTTCCAGATAGTTCTTAGTGGGAGAAAGGTCTTTGTGTTTTAAGCAGACATCCTCCTTTCTGCCCTATCTGAATTCTAGCCTTTCTCAAGACCTCACCCAAACTCACTCCTTCAACACAGGTGACATTTTGCACTTCCCTCCTGTATTCCGGGTTCAATAAATGTGTCATCATTTGCTTCCCACATTGCTCATCTGAAGTTTCCCACCTCTTCTCCATTTCTGTCATAAACTGTCATTATCCTTGTCAAAGGGTTCCATAGAGGAGACCACAGAATTCACTAACAAACACCAAAGACAGGGGAAACCCTTTCCAAACATACTTCCTCTCCCCTGTTCTGAGCATTATGCTCTTATTAATGCCCACATCACATTCTTACCATTTGAAGGACAGTCACATCATGTCACTGAGTTATTTTTGATCTTATGCTCTTTCCCATATAGGGAGATTAAGCAACACTTCCTTAATTCTATGTCCTTTAATTGCTGATTTCTTCCTGAATATAACACTTTGTACTTTACTGTTGGATTTCATCCTGTTAGTGCTGAAAATTCTATAAGGAGAGTTCAAGGCCACGGGAATGTAATGAAGACCTTCATGGAAGAAGGAACAAGAAATAGTTCCAGAAAAGCAGAGAGGTCCTTGTTTGTTTTCTGTTGTGACAAACAGCATGGCCAAAAGCAACTCAGGAAGGAAAGGGTTTATTTCAGTTTCCAGGTTACAGTTCCGGCAGGAACTCAAGGCAGGAGCCTGAAGCAGAGCCATGGAGGGACTCACAGTCAGCTCCCTTTCTCATACAGTCCAGGCCCACCTACCTGCTAGGGATGAACTGCCCACAGCGAGCTGGGCCCTCCTATATTGATTAGCAGTCCAGAAAGAGCACCACAGACATGCCCAGAGGTCAGTCTGGGGGAGCAGATCCTTATTGAGGTTCCCTCTTCCAACCTGTGTCAAAGTGAAAGGAAGTCCAGCAGCTCCACAGAGTTAGATAGGAGGGCTAACGAAGGGAACACCAAGAGGGCAAACTGAACCTTGTGCTCATTGTTGATTCCTTTCTAAACCCTAATAAAGCAACACGTGGTGTTTTGCTTTGCTTTGCTTTGTTCTATGGCACAGATTTACAAAGATGGAATTGGAAAAGCTAGGACTGAGAAACCGTGATCAACACAATGTTAGAATCTTGAAAGTTGATGAGTAAATGGTAACCAAATTAGCTCATCTGAGAAAATTAGTCCTTAAGCCAACAGTTGAGAAGCAATAGAGAATTTTACATACTCCCCCAAAGTCAGGGAGTCAGGAATCAGTAGTGTGAGGTAAGCTGAAAATAAGCTCAGTGTGTGAGGTTGCACTTAGTAGGGGCTGGGGGGGGGAGATGCTGCTCACTCAGGAACCTGGATTACCAGCACCCATGTGGGACATCTCCCACCACTCCAGGGGATCCAGGGCCTTGTGGGGACCTGTACTCACATGTATATACCAATATACAGACACATTCATAATTAAAAATCAAAGAATTTTTTGAAACAAGGCTAGTTAATGCCCAGAAGGAAGGGTTTACTTCAGTTTACAGGTTAAGTCCAGGTAGGAACTCAAGACAGGACCTTGAACCAGAAGCCATGTTCACTTGGCGGAAGAGATACTGTGTGAACAGGAAGGAACTTTGAGGGCTACAAGAATGTTTTCAGGTGATTGAAGCGAATTTTAGCTCAGCCTCTTACCCATCAAGCATTAAAGGATTATCTTCTGTAGAAGTTAAGCAACCCAAGAGGAAAGATAAAGACTTTAAGATTTCCTCAACAGAAAAATGAAGACCAGAAACAAGCCCCGCCTACATTTGTGGGCCCTACCCACATATACGGAGCCTTTAAGCTGCAGGGCTACCTTCTGTAAAAGTACCAAGCAGACACATGACAAAGACCCACAGAATATGAGACAGATCATAAAAAAGCAGAAAGACAGAGGGAGAAATGAAAAAGTCATCACAAAACTACAGTTAGCAAGTCAGAAAGCTGCGGAGATATACTCAGGAGATGAGAAACCATTAGCAGACATGAAAGTCTCAGTACAAGATTTGGAAAATCAGGTGAAGACATCCCAGAAGGCAAAGTGAAATGACAAAGAGATGGAGTCTAAGATTGTGGAGATGAGAAAATAATATATTTAATATATACACATATATATTATGTTATATAAAATATTATGTATATACTTATATATGTATGTATATAGCAGGAGAATCTAATATTTAACATGAAAGGGTTATCAAGAAAAAGTTTTTAAAGTTGACAGAAAAAGAAACAAGGCAATAAGAGAAATCATCAAAGAAAGAATCCCAGGAATTTTCTCAGAACTGAAAGTTTTTTGCTAACAAATGTAAGGGCCCACATAATGCCCAGAACAATAGTTTAAAAAAAAAAAAAAAAAGCCTGGCAGTGGTGGCACACACTTTTAATCCCAGCACTCAGGAGGCAGATGGATCTCTGTGAGTTCAAGGCCAGCCTGGTCTAAAGATTGAGTTCCAGGACAGCTAAGGCTGTTACACAGAGAAACCCTGTCTCGAAAAACCAGAAATAAATGAAAAGAAAAAAGGGCTACATTCTACACCCATATAGACTTACCAACATGACTGCCATACAACATGACTACATACAAGCTGAATAAGGACAACAATAGACATGCATTTCCAAAGTGCACAGGAGAAGGACCCAAATGCCTCAAACCCTACACAAATAGCTACGGGCAACTAAGGGGTGCCCAGAGCAGGATAAACAGTTTTCTGCAAGGAAGAGCACATGGATTGATTATTGAACACCAAGTAGGAAGATAAAATGCAACATTCTGCAGCAATAAGAAGAAGGAAGAGGATACATTAGGTCATGTTGGACAGAACCATCTCTGTACATTGATCTATGCTGTAGACTAAATCAGAAATGAATTAAAATAACAATTTCTGGGTTTAAAAGAAAAAAATGGAACCACAAAAACCACCACATATTCATGACACGTGCAAACACAGAGATAAAGAGAAGATTGTAAAAACTTTCAGAATAGAGAGCAGGGATATAAAGAATCAGGATATAGGATGCTTGGAAACTGGGAGGGTGGAGCCCTGCTTTCTGAAGGCTGAGAGAAAATTATCTACGGCCTAAAATTCTGTCTTGTACATCAACTCATTATGAAGTTGCGGGGGGGGGCGTTCAGTAGTTAAACCATTTCTTATTGCTCTTACAGAGGACCCAAGTTTGATTCCTAGCACTCACAACAGCGCCTCACAACTGCCCACAATTCAGTTCCGACACCCTCCATTTTATGTGAGCTCTGAACACATAAACTCATGCAGGCACACAAACATACACACAAATGAAAACAAAATTGTAAAATGACTTTAAATATGAAACCAGAATGAAGATGCTTTCGGTTTTCACATATGAATAGTCTGAACTTAGGTCCTGGCCCTTGTATCTCAGGAAGCTAGTGTAGAACATTTAACAGCAAGACAAGGAAGCAACAGAAGATAGAAGAAATAAAATTCAACCCGAGACACAGGCCAGAGTTTCATTAAGATCATACTGAAGAAGTATCCTGGAAAGGGAGGCATCCAGGAGGCCCAGAGAGCAGCCAAGCCAGGTCTGAGTAAGCAGGAGAACACAGGAAAGATTTCTCTAAGAAGGCAAAGATGATAGATTAATGCTAAGCCTGAGCCAGCAAGGAGAGGATTTAGACAGCCATGGAGAGTTTGTGGTTAAATTAATTATACTTTAGAAGACATTAAGGGGAGAACACGGCAGTTATTAACCTCAGAGAAAATAAAACGTCATGCAAGAAAGGGCAGATGATCACAGTGTGCCACAGGTCTCATCTGCAACTATTATTAACAGGGTTATAATGAAAACTTGAAGTCTTGCCCCCAACCAGAATGGGATGGGAGTGGTCCAGCTGCATGCTGGGATGAGAACAATGGGTATTTCCCATATGCATATGGTAGTGTTGAGACGGGGCCATGCTGGAACTGAATGAAATACTTCTCTTCCATGGTAGGAAGTTATTAGTTCAAAATAGGAATGAAAAGAATAACAGTATACCAATGGTATTTAGAAAAGGAAGCCTGGGCTGGGAGCTCTTTAGCAGGAGAGTAAATCCTTAACATGATTAAGGCCTGACAGACTAACCATCAAAGATTTATAAACTTTCTCTGGCTGGAGAAGCCATGGTTGGTAGCAAACTGTGTAGATTACTTGGCTCATTACGTGCACAATAGCTACAATAAAAAATTTAAACTAAGTTTTTGTGTTTGTTTTTGTTTTTTTTACATGAGGTCTCATTCTGAAGACAAGGCTAGACTTCAGCTTGTGGTTATCCTCCTGCCTCAGCCTCTCCAAGTGCTAGAATCATAGACAATAGTCACTATACATTATATAAAAAAAACAACAACAACAAAGAGAAAAAACAACTAATTTGAAACACGAATGAATAAGTGAATGAAGGAAAGCTGTCTAACTAAAAATAATTGATTAAAAACACAAACAAGGAAAAACAGGGAAGCCTATAACAGTGAATGAAGAGGGAAGTAAACTAGTTCAATTCTGCAAGACTGTGAGGAGCCAGAAACGAAGCCAAGTGTAACGGCCCATGTTTAAACACATAACTAGATCCGTGGGAAGGAGGAGGCAGGGCCAGTCACCACCAGCTACTAAGTTCATCTTCTGTATATTTCTCAACTTTATGCCCTTTGCTCTAACTCCACCTTGTTCTATATAGCTGAGGCCAGCAACATCAATGTCCTACATAGCTGGAAATATCCCCTGCTTCTAGACTTGTACCCTTCCAATCCACTCTATTAGGGGATGCTCAATCACACTGTGAACCCTGGGTTTGAATTTGCATTAATTAAATAAAATTAACTTTGCTTGAGTCAGGAGGGTGAGTTAGCAACTAGTTGACAGGAAGTAATCATAGAGCATCAGAGAGCATCTGGAAGAGACAGAGAGACGCAGCAGAAGTAGTAGGGAGGGGTTTTGAGTGCCACATTTTTATTGTTGTTGTCATTTGTCAGAGCAGAAGGACAGCAAGGAGAGAAGGTTAGCTAGGTATTAGTCAACTTTTCTGAGCTAGCAGGTTTTCACCCCAGCCTTTGAGCCTCGAGTTTTAATTATAAACAGAAAAACAGAGATTTAGTTAAAGCTACATTTAGTGGCAGCAACAGGGCTGGTACCTGCAAGGACAGAATTCCTGCCAGGAGGAGCAGGCCAGTAACTGTGAGGTCTCAAATGCTGGCTGAAATTACAGTGCATTAAGCTGCAGCCACTGTGCCCAAGAGAAAACAATACTGCTGTATACAGAACGCCTTTTCTAAAATAGAAATGCAGGCTTCTCCTAACCTTGGTGGGAAGATGAGGTAATCAAAAAGAGGTGAATGGTCTCTCTGGGACCTGTTCCCTCCACTGCTCCATTAGAGCTCCATGACCTGCCTACTTCCTGTGCCTCTTTAGGATACGGCTCTTATGATACACTCTCTGACCTCTTCATCTAGACGTTTCCCCTATCCAGAGCTCTGTAGCTCTGTCCGAGCTCAACAGCTTTCTAGAACTTTCCTACTGGACAGTAGCTCTCTAAAAGCCAAGACAGCATCTGTTTGATCTGTTAGCAAATTGCCAGCTCTCCACCTCACAGCAGCTCACATGTGGGAACTCCTCAACGAACTCATGTTATCCTGGAGTGGAGTCAATGTCGCCATTGCCAAAATGAGGCAGAGCTACCCTCTCGTTCCCAACCATCCTGTTCTCTGTGTAGGTCCTACTCTCTCCACAGTTTCTCATTCTTACAGCTTCAGGGTTTGAGAATTCAAAACCAGCATGGTCTTGCTTTCTGCCCTCAGCAGAAGAATCCTGAAAACTGATTCAGTTTGGTAGAGGCTACCGCACTATCTGAACGAAGGAGCAAGTATATGGGCTAGCCTTGTGTTATCATAACCAAAGAAGTGACTGGACAATCCTATTGTCCAGGTGTGGATCTATTGCCAGAAGGAGGAAACACTCCTTGCCACACTCTCTGTGTACCTCATTGCCCAGGAAGTGAATGTTCTGTGACAGGAAGTGAATGTTCTGTGACAGGAAGTGAATGTTCTGTGACAAGAAGTGAATGTTCTGTGAGCATTAATAGATTTATGTGTCTACCTGTGTCTGATACTATGTCAGTTGTGCTTGCTGAGGAAAATTTAGTAAATTTGTGAGTTTTGATTTTGTTTTTGGTTTTGGTTTTTTGTTTGTTTGTTTGTTTGTTTTTAAGGTGTGGTGGCACATACCTATATCAGCTACCGGAAAAGCCGAGGCTGGAGGATGTCAGGCTCAATGCCAGCTTAGGAGACTTAGTGGGGGCCAGTGCAAAAGAAAGTCCTTTTAAAAAAGAAGAAAGAGGGAGGTTGCTCAGTGGTTAAAGCTCTTGCCACAAAAGCAAGGGGACTGGAGTCTGGATCGCCAGCACCTGTGTGAATGTGAGGTAGACATGGAAGCCCATCTACACCTGTAATCCCAGCTTCTGAGGTGATGACAGGGGATCCTAGAGCAAGATGCTAGTGAGGGTAGCTGTATCTACAAGCTCTGTGCTTGACTTCCGAAGCCCTGCCTCATAAGAATCAGGTGGAAGAATGATCGAGAAAGATGGCTCACACCAAATTCATGACTCAACATGAATGTGCATACATGTGCCTTCACCACCACCCCCCCGACACACACTTAAGAACATACATACAAATACACATGCAGGCTCACACACTCAAGCACATGGAAAGAAGAAAGAGAACCAAAGGGAGTGTGATGATGTTAGCTCAGTGGTTAGTTTGTCTAGCACACCTGAGATTCTAGGTTCACTCTCGAGTAAACACCTCCCTCCACAGAACAGGAAAGGAAGAAAGGAGTGTGTGTGTGGGGGGGGGGATTGCTTCAGTCAATTAGTCAAAATAAAATTTGATGGTATCAAATGTTTATATAACTCTTGTGGCAAGATTCCAAGTACTTCTTGTGCACTAGCTCGCTTCATCTTCAAAATAACCTGACGCCCTAGATTCTATTTGTGTTGTTGAAATTGGAATAGTATCCAAGTTAGGGAATCTGGAGGGACCAGAAACAGAATGCTTGAGGAATCTGGACATGATGGAGGCAAGAGGAGCAAATGGCTGTGACACTAGAGGACTGACCTGTCCTTATCTAGACGGTACTACGTGGACTCACCAGTGTCTAGACTCTCCTGGAGAAACTCTAAGGGAACAATAAATGCTAGGTCATGGACATGTCATATAAGGCTCTCCTCATAGACATCAAGTCATTGTCACTTAGAAAAAGCCTCCCTGAATTAAGGTATTCTCTTGTGTGTATGTGTGTACATCTATGTGCCCACAGATGCAGGTTTGAGGGATGTACATGCACGTGTATGCATTTGTGTAAGGAGACCAAAGGATGACTTTGGGTGACATTCCTTAGGCACCATCCTTGTTGATTTATTTTTCATTCAGACAGGGTCTCTTACTGGCCTGAGATTCATCCAGTAGTCTATGCTAGCTAGTCAATGAGCCCTCCACGTTGCAAAGAAACTCTACCAACTGAGCTATCTTCCCAGCCCTGATGTTGGGTTGATGTTGTTGTTGTTTTTATATAGGACACCTCAAACTAAGTAGCTGAAAGTGACATTAAATTCCTGATCCTCCAGTCTCCACCTCCCAAGTGCTGGGATTGTCCATGCTCACTGTCATGTCCAACTAAAACATTATCCTGGTTTTATTATTTTACTCTCCTCCCCTCCTTGTCTTGGCAAACACTTTGCTCTGGGATACAATAAGCCTCAAGTGAAGTTCCTTCAAAGCAGATTACTCTCTACCCTCCTGACTAAGTCCCAGAAAAAGTTATAACTGACAAGCAGGAAAGGAAGGTTATAGATAGCAAATGAGAACAGACCAACTACATCGACTTCTCAGTATGGCCAACACTTATCTGTTAAGACCTTTTTATTCAGCCATTCAACCAGGCACAGACACTGGTAACACAACAATGTCTCACCAGTCCCCACTCTCCCTGAGCCCATTCTGCCCATCTACTTCATGCTATAGTTGCTCGGGATGCACTGTTTTGTTTTGTTTTTGTTTGTTTGTTTGTTTTGTTTTGTTTTGTTTTCAAAAAAGGGTCAGGGAGAAAGATATAAAATAAGAAGACAAAACTTCTTGGGTGACATAAATGAGGACTCTGTTAGGTGAGCCTCTGAGAAGCCCGTTGCCTCATATGCCATAGACTCTGGCTTATCACATTTATCCATCTTAACGGTGCTCAGCAGACCATTTTTAGCATGGAACAGAAAATAAGTGAGTCAAAGGGCAGCCAAAACCCTAATCCCAAGAAATCTTAATTCTGCAATATTTGGAGAATCCCTGGTCATGTTAAAGGAATACAGTTGCCTAAGCCTAGAACCGAATCTCCTGTGACTTACAGTGCCACTGCCCATGACTTATATTCCTGAGTGTTCACTCTGGCACTATAATTAGTTTATTTTCTGTTTGGGAGTTGTCTTTTTCTAAGAAATACTTAAGGAAGAATGCTACTATAACATCTTCAGGGAGAAATGGAATGATCTGTGTGGTGTTCTCTATCCTTGAAAAAAAAAGGGGGGGAGATTTGTACAAAGAAGAAGAGGAGAGAAGAGGGAGGAAGAGGAGAAAGAAGTAGAAATAGAAATACAAATGCAAACAATAACACTAAAGTGGCATTCAGCAGTTCTCTGTGTCAAAAGAAGAACATTCAAAATACTCAAACTGAGACAGTGTTTTGCAGGTGAAACAATACTGTGTGCCATGTAAATACTTACAGGAAGTGTTGGGGTTTTTTTTTTCTTTTTTCAAGCTATAAAGATGAAGGTGATATTGTCAGACTCAGTGCTGTGATATAAGGGTGTGTCAAGCATTGTGACAAGAACCATTTCCTGCAAGACTTTAGAATGTGGTAAAATAACCCATTTAAAATGAACTTCTAACCAGCAACTGACTCTAGACAATGCTAGGAACACAACATTTTTCATCTGATGGTTTCTTAGCCTAACCTAATCACAAATTTCCTTTCCATTAAAGACAATTCTGATGTTTGTCACCTCAGCTCTCTGGAGAGAGCATTGTACTGGTGGATTTTTTTTTTTTAAATGATTGTTATATAGAAAATGGAAGCCAGGGAGGATTAAGCCATTTTTTTCCTGGGTCAGTGCAATGGGGACCAACCAGAAGCCCTCTTCTCTAGTGACAATAGCCCTTCACTGCCACACCAAAGCTTAAACTTCAGTGACATTTTAGGTCTCCGAACTACTTAAATGTGAATGGGAAGGAAACTGGGTTTTAACATTAGTAATGCTTGTAGCATGGCTTTCTGGATTCTAGTGGCAATCTCAATTTAGATTTTCAATGTTTGTCTCTCTTTCAAAGAAATTCCTACAGTATCCACTAGCCATGAGTGTGCACAAACCTTGATGTTAACAAATAGCCATCCACCATCTTGTCCAGTAGAAATGGGATCTGAGGGCCATTATCCAGGCTGTGCATGTTTGGGGAGCAACCAATGTGTGGCGCCACCCTCAGCGATGGCGTTTCCAAGGCCAGGGTCCAGGAGCTGCCAGGCTAATGGGAAAGAAAATGGAATGAGTGAAGGACAGGACATCACCGGGCATCTACAGAGCCCAACAGACTTCAAGACTTGGTTTTACCTCTGACCTGAAACAAATTCCTTCACCTCCCTCTGCCTCGGTTGCCTGTTGTGTAAAGAGCTGAGGGGATGTTGTGGCAATTTGCTTTCCATGGTCAGGGGAAAAGAAAAAAAAGAAACACAAAACATTTGGGCACATACATAAATCCCAATAAGTGATTCCTTCTGTTCTCTCAAAAAGTAAAGCTATCTGTATTTCCTGTAAACCCCTTTAATAATCGTACCCCTTTCCTGTTGTCCGTGTTGATCCCTGACATGTCATTGTGAGTTTCGTGTGTTTGTGTGTGTGTGTGTGTGTGTGTGTGTGTGTGTGTGTGTCATTCTTTTGTTTGTTTTGTTTTGTTGGTATTGTTTTACTGCTTGACCGACTCCTGCTATATATACACAAGTTGGCCTCAAATTCACTTCAGAACTCAAATTGGACTTGAAGTCAAGAATCTCCTTCCTCAGGGCTGGAGAGATGGCTCAGCGGTTAAGAGCACTGGCTGCTCTTCTAGAGGACCTGGGTTCAATTCCAATTCCCAGCAACCACATGGCAGCTCACAACTGCCTATAACTCAAGTTCCAGGGGATCCAACACCCTCACACAGACAGATGCAGGCAAAACACCAACCGATGTACATCAAATAAAAAGAAATAAATCATTAAAATTAAAAAAAAAAAAACAGAAGACCAAAACCAAACAAAAAACAGGTCCATAGTTCCTATTAAAATTTTAACTTTATTTATTTATACCATTGTTTACAAAAACAATGTAAAGTATCATCATTCTTCTACAGTAAGTGGATGCATCCAAATGAAGAAAACATTGTGTTTTTAAAGAGCACAGTGAAACTCAGAACAAACTGAATGCTGCAAGTTCTTATATATTAGGCAATCACAAAGCTGGAGCATGAGTTAACAATCCCAGAACAAAGGGAAAAAAATGTGTGACCAATTTTATGTGACACACAGTGCTCTAGAAGATTAAAGCCATTGGATCCGAGGAAAAACATGTTTATTCCTGGTTGAAACCAGAGGAAAATTTCCTGTAAACTCTAAACTCCAAGACATTATACCAACTCCCTTCTCCCAGAACAAAGTCTCCCTTTAACAAAGTCACCCTTACAAAAACATGTAACAGTGAAAAAACCAAACAAACAAACAAAAAGGCATGAAATAAGCTAACAGGTCATTACTGCTTACTCAACTCCTCCACAGATTTTACAGTAACCAAAATATCTCCCCCAATCCCACTTTTTTTTTTTTTTTTTTTTTTTTTTTTTGAGACAGGGTTTCTCTGTGTAGCCCTGGCTGTCCTGGAACTCACTCTGTAGACCAGGCTGTCCTCGAACTCAGAGATCTTTCTGTCTCTGCCTCCTAAGTACTGAGAATAAAAGAATGTACCACCACTGCCTGGTTCTCCTTTTTATTTTTATTTCTCAACCTGAAAAAAAAAGTCGTCCCACTCTTGCTGCCTGATGCTTGGTAGTTTGTGCATGGGTTGAGAAGCTGTGAGACTTTAGCTGAAAGAGAAGATGAACTCTGAAACTGCTGTTAGGGCATGGACCTTACAAAGACCAAAGACAGGGGCCAAGGAGATGGCTCAGTGACTAAGGTGCTTGTTATGCAAGCTGGAGGACCTGAATGTGATCTGTAGCACTAGAAATGTGGAGTGCGTCTGTAACCCCAGCACTGGGGAGGTGGAGACTGGTGGATCTCTGGAAGTCACTGGCCCCCTAAGTCAGGTCCAGGTTCAGTGACAGACCCTGAATCAAACGATGAAGTGGAAAGCAACTAAGGAAGACACCTGACACGGACCACTGCACACACACTCGTGAACTCACACACATGAACACATACACATGAATTCATACACTCCACACAGAAGAGGGGGAAGGAAAAGAGGTTGCAGTTTCCCAAAGAAATAAACTACTTCATTTAGACTTCATTAGACTTCCTCTGTGTGTGTGTTGTGTGTGTGTGTGTGTGTGTGTGTGTGTGTGTGTGTGTGTGCGCTTGAGAGAGAGAGAGCGTGCTGCAATTTCACTATTAAAGCAACATGATTGTTTTTAAATCTCTGCTGT
Source organism: Cricetiscus sungorus (assembly GCA_030556225.1). Classification (NCBI taxonomy): domain Eukaryota; kingdom Metazoa; phylum Chordata; class Mammalia; order Rodentia; family Cricetidae; genus Cricetiscus; species Cricetiscus sungorus. The sequence goes on from JANBXA010000730.1 coordinate 11,586,546, forward strand.
AAAAGCTGAATCTTCCATTGCCAACCTCAACAGCCCAGCTGGGGACTGCCCTGCCCCACGCAGATATTTGGCCAACCTATTTAAATGGTCATTATTTCCTGGAGCTGTGACCTTTTAGAAATGAAGCTGTTAGATGGTTATGGAGGAGCTATTAAAAATAATATCAGGAAGCCAAGGGACATGAAACAAAGACATGAGTAATTGCTTTGGTTTGGGATCATTAAATATTTGGTAGCCATAAAAGGCAAGCACTCGCTTAAGCAGAGGTGGGATGAGGGAACGCTACTCTATGTCTTTCCAGGACATTCATTAGCAGGTCAGTGTCTTTTTAGCATGTGATCATTAAACTAGATGACTGGTTCTCAAGCATGACAGGGATGGGAACTTACATTATAATGGTACAATACAGTTCACACTTGTTGTAAAAATTTTTTTTGAATAATGCTCAACATGACCTGTTAGGATGCAGAAAATATAGAGAAAGGTTGGCTCTGAAGGCCATAAAAAAGTAGGGCATAGTCTATTAAGGCAGGCCTTGAGAGTCCTATCATTACATAGTAAGAATGAAGACTTCAAAGATGAAAACTGTGAGCAAGGCTTGGTGGCACCTGCCTTACACATCAGCATTCACTGGGCAGAGGCAGGAGACACTCAAGATGAAGGTCAGCCTGGGTTACACAGTGAGTGCCAAACTAGCCTGAAGTACCTAGAGAGAACCTGTCTAGAACTAACTAACTACCTAACTACCTAACTAACTACCTAACTAAATAACTAAATAACTAAATAACTAAATAACTAAACCAAGTGCTAGGGATGTGGCTAGTGGCAGAATGCTTGACTAGGATACACAAGATCCTAGATGACTGAACAGTGAACCCTGTACCGGACAGTGTATGGTAGCTAATTCATCTGTTTCCATAGTGTTTACAATTCTATTTATGCAAAATTCTAGGTCAGCCAGGCATAAAGTCTCATACCTACAACCCCAGCACTTGGGAGACTAAGGTAGAAGGATTGGTATGTGTTTGAGGCCAGCCTGGGCTACATAGCAAGTACTAAGCCAGCCAAGGCTACAGAGTGAAACCTACCTCAAACAAACAAACAAAAGCTTTAGGACAATTACAAAAGGACTATGAATATCAGTGGTTGCTGTGGCAAGAAGATTAAAAGAATGGGCATGAGCCACAGAAAGGCATCGTCAACCTTTTGGTGTAATAAAACTGTTCTCAGTTGTGAACTGTCCTGTGTATACATACACACACCTATCAATCTGTGTATCAGTACACATTTCTTTGGGTCTGCTTCTTGAAAGAGCTCTAACATAACCTTGCACTTGGCCCCTTCTTTGTCATCCGGGTCACAGAACCTTGCTTTCTCATGATTACCCTCTGAAGTCACTCGGTCTCTGTTAGTTCCATATGTCCTTCATCCTGTGGCTGTTCTCTAACACGGCCTTGCCCCTGCATCCACACAGTCACCTGCTGTCCCTCTTGCTCCATCTGAGCATCACAGGGAGGGATCTTCTCTTTTTTGCACCCCACAGTATCTTGATTGGAACTACATGTCACCAAATAGCTGTCACCCAAATCAAAGAAATGCATTTTTAAATATAAAGACATGGAGGAAATGTATTGCAGAAGGCGTACAAGCATTTTAAAAATGCAACTAGTTAGTTGCTCAATTTCTATCAGTGATGAAGTATGTTGTATCGCAAACATTAATCATCCAGAATTTAAGATATTAAGACTCCTTGACTTATTAATATTGTCCCTGAGAAATTATTCAAAAAATTATCCCCAATACTGCAAAAATTCTTACGTAGGAGTTATAGATATAAGCTATTACATCATTTATAATGTCAACAAAAACTTAAAAAAACAACAAAAGTGTTCAATACTTGGTAAGTAGACAGATTAGTTACAGGTAGTTAATGCTATAACAGTTGGTTGTTATTGTCTGAATATTTGTGTTCTCCAACAGGATAACTGGGGAAGAGACTGGGGAAATGACTCTGCTTGCTGTGTGAGCATCAGGACCTGTGCTCAGATCAGCTGCATCCATCTAGTCTAGTGCAGTGGTGTGTACCAGTAATTCCTGTGCTGGGGAGTCAGACAAGAGGATCCCAAGGGGCTGCTGGCCAGTCAGTCTAGCTGAACCAGCCAGCTCCAGGCTCAATGGGAGACTCTGTCTCAATCCCTGCCAACAAGCCTGTGAACCTGAGCTCAATCACTGGGACCCACATGGTGGAAGGAAAGAACCAACTCTTTTGTTTGTTTTTTGTTTTGTTTGTCAAGATGGGGTTTCTCTGTGTAGCCCTGGCTGACCTGGAACTCACTCTGTAGACCAGGCTGGCCTTGAACTTAGAAAACTGCCTGGCTCTGCCTCTTGAGTACTGGGCATGCACCACCAACACCTGCCAAAGCACCAACACTTACCAAGTTTTTCTTTGACCACCATATTCTTGCCATGGCAGTGGCAGTGTTTGTGTGTGTGTGTGTGTGTGTGTGTGTGTGTGTGTGTGTGTGCATTCATGCACACACCCACACATGCTCACACAAGATGTATAGATGTAATTTATAAATGAAATTTCAAAAATTAAAAATTAAAGGCTAGGCTTGGTAATATCCACCTTTTATCCCAACACTTGGAAGACAGGAGGATCTCTGTGAATTCAAGGCCAGTCTGATCTACATAGTGAGTTCCACTATAGTCAGGGGTATGTAGAGAGATTCTGTCTCCAAAGAAAATAATAATAATAGTTAGCACTAATAAAGTTGACAGACATCAAGGAAGACAATGAACATCAAACTTCTGAACTCCACATGCGCGCACACACACACATACACACACAAAGGTGAGAATCTTAGAAGTTATTATCTCCTAAGGGTGGAGCCCTATGAACAGGATTAGTGCCCTATTAAAGGGGCTAAAGGGAGTTGGATATTGTGGTCTACATCTACAATTTTACTACTTGGGAGGTAGATGCAAGCAGATCTCTGAGGCTATCCTGGCTTATATAACAGGTTCTAGACTAGTCAAGGCAACATAGGGAAACCTTATCTCAAATCATAAAACAACACAAAACAATGGCAACAAAAAGAGGCCTAAGGACGTTTGTTTCTCCCTTTTACTGTGGAGCACATGATGGAAAAGCAGGATGTCTCCAGATAGTGAGTCTGATGGCTCCTTGATAGTCTACTGCCCAGCCTCCAGAACTGTAGGAAACACACTTCCGATGTTGGTGAATCACCCGCTTTAGAACACTTTTGTTACAGCAACCTGAATACACTAAGTCACCAATTTTATGTGACATCAGAGAAAACGTATTTCTGATGTTTAATGTAAAGGACAGAAACTAGGGATGTAGTTCAGTTGGTAGAGCGCTTGCCCAGCATTCACAGGGACTTGGGTTCTGCTCCCCAGGATCATGCCTAACCCTGGCATGGTGGAGAGCACTTCAGAAGGACAAGGTCAGTCTTGGATAAACAACAGCCTGTTTTCAAAGAAAGAAGAAAGCTTAGGGGAAATCTGAATTTGCATCACTTTGTCTTTATATATACATATGAATAGAGTTATAAGGGATTACAGAAAAGTGAAACTGATATATTAGAATGGTAGAAATACAAGCAGATTACATTTTAAAATTTCCCTTAATTTTGAGTCAATAAATTTTCATAAGAAAAATAAATATTTTACCCAATAAAATGTATTCTGGGCTCCTGAGGCCACTATTCAGCAATGTATTTCCAAACTGCTGAGGCCAAAGACCTTCTAATTCAATATACAGGTTCCCAGGATCCAGACCAGCCAGATCCACTGAACTTTAATCTCCAAGGGACGTACTCAGGAAGCTTTGTCTTTAATGAGCACTGATGATTTGGTAACCACTAATTTAGGGCACCAAATGACGTCACCTCGACTTGAAAGAGTCAATATAATCTTCAGTCCACCAACTGATTTTCCCAAGTATACGTTTCTCATTCCCCTCCATCCCTCTTATTAGAGAACCACAGCCCGGTTCTTCCAGGAGATCACAAGACAGCAATGTTCTCAAGTAATACGAGGTAAGAGAAGGGAAATCTGAGCCTGATTTGGGTTACTTGGTGAATTACAGGTGTAGAGTGGATCAAGACAGTGTTTAGGACAACTGAAGGCAGAGGGGGCAAAAAAAAAAAAAAAAAAAAAAAACTGTTTCCTTAAATGGCATTAAAATGCTTGAAGCATTTTATCAAGGAGAGGGCAGCGATGGAAAAAAGTAAATAAGACTACAGATCTGATCTCCTTGTGAAGAGGAGCATGTACTTGTCACATTTCCTACACATCCTCAACCCAAGACCACGCTGAGTGCCAAGTAACCAAAGCCTGCCCAGCAACCCAACTCACATGCTACTAGGCTGACCTCTGTGAAGCAGTTCCAATGTATGATCACATGGAGATATTTCAATAGCCCATCTCTTGTATTACCTTAGTTGTTCTATTACCAATAAAGACTTGGGAGTCAGATATTGCACTGAAAACCTGATAGATCAAAGAAGCAAGAGAAGAGGGACAAAATGCCTTTCTCTCCACATTTCTCAGAACAAAACAGAGATGATGAAAAGACCCAAGAGTCTCCGAGTCCTTCCCTACCCCTTCCTGTGCCTTTCTATCCACATCTTGGGTCCTTTGTAGTCTTTATGACTAATTCTTGTCAAGTAGTTGCTGGCTTCACCCCCTGAGTCAAGGTTAACTTTATTAACACAGTCTCCAGGTGTCACAGTGCAACCAGACATCCTTTGACACCAGTCAAATGAACTGTGTGAGGCTGTGAATGTAGCTTTTTTGTTTGTTTTTTGTTTTGTTTGTCAAGATGGGGTTTCTCTGTGTAGCCCTGGCTGACCTGGAACTCACTCTGTAGACCAGGCTGGCCTTGAACTTAGAAAACTGCCTGGCTCTGCCTCTTGAGTACTGGGCATGCACCACCAACACCTGCCAAAGCACCAACACTTACCAAGTTCTGGTTCGATCCCCAGCATGGAAACAGGGGCTATGAGCATATAATAGGAGATTCAAGAGAAAAAAAACAGAGTACAAAACAGCTCAGGGGACTCATTAAGATCTTAAAGGAAGCAGCCCCCTCTTCAGACAAAGGCCAAACTGATGACAAGTTACTGAGTATCTCTCACTGTATTGTATAAGACCCTCCTGTTTCTTTTATTTTGCAGGTTACACATGTAAAATTAGATCCCTTCTTGTCCTGGATGCTGCAAGTCCACATTTAGTGGACTAGAACCTGTGCCTTTCTCATCAGCCCCTCACCTCCTACTCTCTGCAGAGATTTATTATTATTAAATACAATGTTTTATTAATTATTTGAGAATTTCATACTTGCATAAAATATATTTTCATAATCACCCTCACTCCTCCCTCTGACTCTTTTCATATCTATTTCTAACCGCTTCCTAACTCTATATCCCTTATTTTTTTTTTTAATAACCCACAGAGTCCAATTTGTATTGCCCATATGCCCATGGGTTTAGGGCCACCCACTGGAACAAGATAATCTATTAGAGGCCACACCCTTAAAGAAAGGTGACTCTCCCTCCTGCAAAAGCTATCAACTGTCAATAGTTCCTTGGACAGTGATGCGGGCTCATGAGCCACACTGGAGTGTTAGTTGGCTTCATCTTGTGCTGGTCTTGTGCAGGCAACTGCAGCTACTCTGGGTTGGTGAGTGCAGTGTCCTGTCATGTTCAAAGGACAATGATTTGCTCCCTTCTTCCTGGACCCCTGGTTCTTACCATTTCCACCCCTACTTCTGTGATGACCTTTGTGCACCTCCCCCATTTTTTGTAGGGAAGGTGATATTGTCCTATTTGTGGCTGAGCATTATCAATGGTGACATCTGAAACTATTGTCCTGGACAAACAGTGCTCCCAACCACTATGCAAAATGATCTGTGAAAAGAATAACATGGCTAAGGTTGTGAAGTCTCTTTATGACACTGGGTTGCTGGATACTCCATCCTAATGGTCAAATTTTCCTCTAGGTTGAACCTAGCACCCTTTATCCCAGACTTTGACACTACTTTAGTCAGCATAAAAGATAACTGGTACTATTTGACTGACACTCAGAATGTGTGCTACCTGTGTGCAGCAAGTATTTTGTAACAGTGCTGTGTTACAAGGGCAATCATTCCTTTAAATTTCAGAGTAAGCAATGCTGTAAGATGCTCAGAACCTGGGCAGAAAAGGAGGTATCTAGCTCGTTCAAAGGCTCTCATGGCCTCTGTTTTCTAAAATACATTCACTTCCAAACCATCAGTCAAATCAAGAAATCTTTCAGGGCCTGAAAAATGGCTCAGTGAGTAAAGGGGTTTGCCATCAACGCTGGCAACCTGACTTCAAATCCTAAGTCTAAATAAGCCCCCAGCAGGGGTACAAAACAGACAGAAGACACCAGAGACCTGGAAGTGCTGATTACCTTCACTTTAAAACTATAGAATCATCCCAGTTGCTAAACCATCACTTATAGTTTAGCATCCCAAACAATGATGTCTCTCTCTTTCTCTTAGTTTTTCGAGACAGGGTTTCTCTGTGTATCCCTGGCTGTCCTGGAACTTGGTCTGTAAACCAGGCCAGCCTCAAACTCACAGAGATCCACCTGACTCTGCCTCCTGAATGTTGAGATTAAAGGCATATACCGCCATGCCTGATTTCATCTTTGTTTTCTAGATGTTTTATTTTATTTATATGTGCATTGCCATGGGTGTCAGATCCCCTGAAATTGGAGTTACAGACCCATGTGAACTGCCATGTGGGTGCTGGGATTGAACCCAGGAAAAGTAATCAGTGCTCTTAACTTCTGAGTCATCTCTCCAGCCCCATCTGACTTTTCTGAACATGGGTTCAGGGATCAAATCCATGTCATCAGGATTGTACAGCAAGCACTTTTATCCAATGAGCCATCTCCCCAGGCCCAAATTCATAGATATGTATAAGCTTCCACTATTCCAGCTTACTCCACATGCTTGAGGTATTCAGAGACAAATGAGACAAGGTTTCAAGAAAAATTACAAATCTATACAGGAGGACATTTATTTAACAAAAGAGTCAGAGTTACTTCTTCCCTGGAGCATTATGAAAGCTAAGATGCCATTGCCCAAAAGCAAGAAGAAATATTCTTAGTTAACTTCTCAGCCAGCCTGAGCTCTTGGTACTGTGAACTGGACTGGGCAATTATACAACCCCAAAACAGCAACTCTCACTGGTGGTGGGAGGCAAACACAATGATAGAAGGTTGGACTCTATAATATGCTCGTGAAGCAGGTGTGGGGTCACAGACAGTGAAGACATGGGGAAAATGTGAAAGGATTTCTACAGTTTCTTATTTGGTGAGTCTTTGTTGTTGTTGTTGTTTTGGTTTTGGACACAGGGTTTCTCTGTATTGCTTTGGAGCCTTCCTGGAACTAACTCTGTAGACCAGGCTGGCCTCAAATTTAGAGATTCACCTGCCTCCAAGTGCTGGGATTAAAGGCATGTGCCACCAATGCCCAGCTCTCATTTCCTGAGTCTTGACAGGACCTGTGAACCTTCATTTTAAATAAGCACTTCAGGTGCTTCTGATGGTAATTTCTGGCTCCAGTTTTGAGCAATACTTATCCTTAACAAGATTGTGCCTTCTTGGTCTGCGGTTAAATTGAGATATAGAGATTCAAATATCAACTTTTTGTTTCTTAACTACCCTCCATTGAAATGCTTTTAGGACTAAGAAATAACTCTCTAATGGTCATAGTTTCCTGTGTTTCATGTATATGTCACTGTGAGCCCAAAGTGACAGGACCAACTAAGCATGTACTGAAAGCTCAGAAACATTGAGCCAAAACAAACTCCCTCTTTTATAAGCTGATTGTTTTAGGCATTTTGTCACACTTACACTTCCACATCCCTAGAGATCAAAGTTAATGTATAACCTCCTGTATGATACTTTCTCAGTGAACATATAACCTCCTGGGAGGCACTTCCTTTGATCTTTCCAATCAGAAGTAGCTTCTTCTATTTACATGCCCCTATGACTTGTGTGTGTACACTTTACTTTCCATTTTTAATAAATGTATTTATTTAGTATACTGTTATGCCTGCAGGCCAGAAGAGGACACCAGATCTCATCACAGATGGTTGTGAGCCAGCATGTGGTTGCTGGGAATTGAACTCAAGACCTCTGTGCTCTTAACCTCTGATCCATCTCTTAACCTCTGAGCCATCTCTCCAGCCATGTGCAAAGCTTTCTAAAGGCAGGGAAACCTTCTGAATAGTTCTTTTAAAGAAATAAGGAGATGTCAGTCCAGCCAGCCAGTTCAACAAGATCAATCAAGCTGTTCCCTGTGGAGTTGATACTGTAGCCAGACTCCTAGCATCCCCAGTTGCAAGAAATATTAGTTATATCCTAGCATCTTCCAAATGTCTCACCCTTCTAGCATCTAGCATTTCCTAAATTGAAAGTTTAGTGAATTCTTTCTCTGGAGTCACAAAACTTTAAGTTTTTAAATGCATTTAATAATACGATTTTAGCTATTGGCAAGGACATGCATTGTTTCATCTAGTCAAAAGGTGGGAGGGTGTGCATTCATGTGCATACACAAATGTACATGTGGTGGGTGTCTTTCTCAACTGCTTTCCACCTTATCTTTACAGACAGTACCTAGACTGACTAGACCAACGAGTTCAAGATTCCTCTTGTCTCTGCCTCCCAGCTGCCAGGATGCTGTAGTACCTGGCTTATTATGTGGGTTCTAAAGATCTAAACTCAAGCTCTCATGCTTGTTTGGCAAATTCAGTTTACCAACTGAGCTATCTCCTCACTCTCAAAAGATGGATCTTTGAAAATATAGATGGGGCTGGAGAGACGACACAGCAGTTAAAAGCACCCAAATTCAATTCCTAGCACCCATGTGGTGACTCACAACTGTGACTCCAGCTCTGAGGGGGGGGATCTGATTTGGGCACTGCATGAAATGATGCACATACATGTATACATGCAACGCACACACATAAAATAAAAATAAATGTTTTTTAAATGTAGGTGATTGCAATTCACAAGAACACAAAGCCTTTTCTTGTTTAGGATAACAGCTCAAACTTTATTTCTTCTAAATACAAATTATAAACCTGCAGGGGAAAAAGGTATGGTTATATCTTATAGCTTTCTCTTTTATACATAAACCCAACTCCACGTGGAAGTGCAATTCAACAAGTTAGATCTCCTCTCATCACATTCCACCACATCCAGCCTCACCATATTCCCCAACACACACCCTGACCAGAAAGACAGGAAGATGAGAAAGGCGTCAGCACACAGTGTCAGCATTACAGTAAATTTGTTTTAATTTAAATCAGAAGACTAGAAGACCTCATCCACAGCTGTGCATGGTGGTGCAAGCTTGTATCTTGGCATACAGGAGGATTGCAAACTTGAGGCCAGAGGATCCCTATCTCACAAAACACAGGAAAAATAAATCGATAAACAAATAAGGCTGGGGAGTACTTGCCTGTCATACGCAAGTTCTTGAATCCATCCCCATCACCAAACTGCATAAATAAATTATCTAAAGGCACACTCACTCGCTGTCTCTGTGTATCCTTGTATTAGCTGTGTGAGGAAGGTGTGTTATTCTTTCACATTCTCACAAATATGAAATTGGAAACGTGGCTCTTGGGGTAGGTGGGAAGTATGTGACCACCCCCTACTTGAATTTGCTGTCTTGTAAAGTACCTCTGATAGCTGGATGGCCCAAAACTATATGTGGAATTCAGAACTTTTCCTAAGAGTGCACATATTTGTTTTGGTTGAAAAGTATATCCAAAATAAAGATTGATTTTTTAAAAATTTAAAACAAAACTGCCATTTGCTTTGAAATTCTCTTTATGAAACATTTGTAGGAACTGTGGCTATAACTGGATGTTGGAGTACTTGGCTGTCACACACAGGACTGTAAGTTCAATCCTGAGTGCCTCTAAAACAACAACAATAATAATACCCAGGCAACCTAGTACATTCAAAGACCAAAAAAAAAAATGAGCTGAGTAACAAGAATTACTTAAAATTATTCCCATACTCATGTCTTGTGGAGACCACAGATCTGACTGTTAACCAGTTGTCTACATATAATGAGTTAAGGGAATAGGATTGCTTTTTGTAGGATCATTTCATACAAGCAACTACATGTAATGAGGCAACTAACAAAATACATGAATTAAATAAGAAAATGATGATTCACTTTTTATAAGATTTTCTGTGTGTTTCCTCTAAGTGAGAGTCCCCATAATGTACTTAAAGCATGACTCTCCACTTACAGAGATTCTATTTCAACTTAACCCATCAAGAAAGCTTCCAACTCAAATAAAGCTAGGTAGAAAATGATTTCAATTTAGACTAAATTGCAATTGGTTCTCTGAAGAGGTATCAATATCCTAGGCAGAAAAGTAAAAATACAGTCTATTGGTGAAGAGAAAATTAACACACAATAAATATGTAAACACTTAGAAACAGTTAGACATAAAATGCATATTGAATACTAACCAACCCTGCTATGATATGGGTCTGGTTTGAGTGTATTCATCATGGCCAATGCACTGGAACCTTGATCATTATGGATGAAACCTTTAAGAAATGGAATCATGGGAGGCAGAGACAGAAACCTTACAAGTTCAAGTCTGTGTCAGTTACTTTCCTGTCACTGTGCTAAAACACCACAACAGAGGCAACGTATATAAAAAGAGTCCCTCGTGGTGGGGAGTCATGGCATCAAGTGGCAAGCATGACAGTAGGGTCAGGAAGCTGAGAGGTCACATCTTCAATCTCAAGCACAAACCAGAGAGGGAAGAGGAAGTTGGGTGAGACTACAGTCAAAACCCGCCCCTAGGGGTGGTGCTTCCTCCAATAGGCCTCTGCCTCCCAAAGGACCCCAAGCAGCAATACCTGCTGGGAACTAAGTGTTCAAACACCCGAACCTATAGGGAATATTCTTATCCAAACCACTACAAAGCCTGACCTAAATTTGTTTACTTCAAACGCAGATTGTGTAACTTTATGCATGAATACTACGTTATATTACGTTATGTTGGCTTCACTGACAGGGCATCACAGAAGGAGCCACGTGAAGCTATGTCCTCCCACAGCTAGTGGTAGCGTTGTTAATCATTTGGTTACGAACCTGTTCATTGGTTTTTGTAATTAATACGTAACTCACATGGGGAGTTTTTTAAGACGGTGTGCTGCACCCCAGCAGGTGTTAGGCTTCTAGTTTTAGCATCTTTTCAGTACTTATTGTCTAAATTGATTGTTCTGTTGGTTAAGTTACCTAAAATAAAAATAATTATTTTTAAGGCACATAATTCAGGTGCTGGAGAGATGGCTTAGAGGCTAGGAGCACCTGCTGTTCTTCCAGGAGACCTGAGTTTGGGTCCCAGTGCCCATATTGGTTGGCTCAAACTGCCTATAACACCAGCTCCAGGAGCTCTAACACCCTCTTCTGGCATGTTTGAATACCCATACTCACATGTATGTAAGTACACAGATATATACATTTAAAAAAAAGTAAGTCCTTAAAGCATGCAATTCAGTGTTTTTAGTATTTCCTCGAGGTTGCACACTCACCACCACTATTTAATTCCATTACAACATATTTTAGATTACTTTCATGTGTATATATGTTTTGCTGGCATGTACCAAACTGCCAGGTGGGTGCTGGGAATGGGTCACAGGTCTTCTGTAAGAACAAGTGCTCTTAACCACTGAGCCATATCTCCAGGCCCCTAATATCATTTTAAAATTACATTTATTTGTCTGGATTGTGTCAGTTCTCTCTGTTTGCCATGTGGGTTCTGGAAATCAAACTCAAATAGTCAGGTTTGGTAGCAAGTATCTTTACCCACTAAGTCATCTTGTTGGTTCCTAATCCTACTCCTTTTACTCCTTTTTGTATGCTGAAATTATTACAATGACTCTTGGGATATGCTGATCTAAATACAAATTTCCATCTAAACTTATGAAGGTAACATGGTTTTTATCATCCTTTGTCGACTTGCTTTGAAATAAAACTGCCCCAGTTAACAAAGAGTGTTCTGCTACCCTCAAGGCAGTTTCCTATCAGGAAAGGGACCATGACAGCCGTCTTTCTTGGGGCTTACAGGATCGTTGATCATTTCCTCTCTAACAAGGTAGTCTCTGATTTTAAAGGGGTGTACGTTATCCCCCTTCCCTTCCATGGAATACACAGCAAACTCAAGTGTCTTTCCTCCTGTCATCCCACAAGCTCCTCCCTCTCCTTGCCCCGCCCCCCGGAGGACCAGAAGGAGGAAGTGACGCACAGGAAGTGTCCTGCTCCCCTTACAGTGGAGGAAGGAATCAAGCTCCCAAGATGGCGGCGTCTGAGGAGCGGATGGCTGAGGAAGGAGGCGGCGGCCACGGCGACGGCGGCTCCTGTTCGGCCGCCGGCTCCGCTCAACGACAGCCCCCGCCACCCCCGTCGCAGGCTCCGCAGCCGGGGTCCCAGGCACCTGCCGCGCCCGCGCTGGCTCCGGACCACCTGCCTCAAAACAACACACTGGTGGCGCTGCCCATCGTAGCCATCGAGAACATACTCAGCTTTATGTCCTACGACGAAATTAGCCAGCTCCGCCTGGTGAGGCCCCCGCGGGACCCCGCCTCTGTGTCCTCCGGGCCGGCGAGGACGGCGCGTTCCTGGGGAGGGAGCCCCGGGGTCGCCGGGCGCGGGCGTGGGTCCCGGGGCGCGCCCCTGCCGCCGGGCAGTGTCCCCGGTGCGGGTCGGCGGGGTGCTGCTGCCCTGGCATCCGGCGCCCGGGACAGCCGGCGGCCGGGCGGGCGGCCGGGCGGGGCTCCGCGCCCTGGGGGTCTGTCTCCTCGTCCCCAGCCTGGGACGCGCCCGCGGCGAGAAGTAACGGAGGGGAGCTGGCGGCCTGCCTCGACTTACCGCCCTGCCTGTCCCCTCGCCCGGCTTTTCGCGAGTATGCTCCCGAGTAGGCAGATGATCCCAGCCAGGCTTGGGTTGTGTTGCAAGAATAGTGTATTGTTCCTCCAACCACCCGAGCGTCCTGGTTGAAAAGGATGAAGTGGGTTTGGTCTGTCACCCCCACCCCCACCCCAGTTGAGTGTGTTCGTGGCTTTAACCCGAGCCTTGGTTGACCACTAAGTAGAGCCCTGGGAAATGACCAGTCCTGCTTTCCCTGCTTGACACTTCCTTCCCACAGTGCAGCAACTTGCCCCTTGACAAACTGTCCTCTCCTCCTTATCGCCCCCCCCCCCAGGTCTTGCAATGATTTTTTAAACTAGTGCTTCAAGCCGATCCCCACTCCTCCGCTGTCAGAGTGGTTTATTTATAGCCCCAAAGTAGCACATTCTATCAAAGATTTAAAAAGAAAAAAAAAAAATTGCCTTTGGAATTTTGCTACATCCCAGAGGTTTGACCGAGGATTTGATGAATTCCTTGGTTCAGAAAGATATCTCACTTCCTTCCAGTGAATTTATCTTTTAAGTGGTCAGGAAACTGAAGGAGGTGGACATTTTGAAGTGATTGCGAGCCGGTTCTGTGTAGTCACTAAATGTGTCCAGGATTGTTTATAAAAGGACAAAGACATCTTTCTGAATGTGCTGTGTGTAGCATTTTTTAAAATAACCAATATGCTGTGTTTTAGACCTACGTACCTCCAGCTCAGAATTGACTGTAATTGCATTTCAAAGGAAATCATCTTCAAACAGCCTGTAATCATTCATTCAAACGATGGGCAGATTTTGTGTGTGTGTTTCCCCTGGTCAATACAGCATGCCAGTCTCCAGAATGGAAAATTTCTTCAGTTGGAAGTAGGAATTTCAGAATACAGTGCCTTGATTTTCAAAACATCATCTTAGAATTTCATGTAGACTCATAAGTATTTCTTTATATTTTACAAAGAATGGTGTTTGACCAGAATTTATGCTTTATGTACATGCTGTTTGGTAATTGGGCATAACATTTGATTGAATCGAGCCAGTCAGCCAGACAATGGCTTTACAAGAATGTTCACAGCTGTCTTGTTAAATGTTAAGAAAACTGGGTTTTATTTGCATGTTAGTCGTTATCCTTATTTTCTTTTTCTTGTTTATTTCACTCATTTTTGTTTGTTTGGTGTGTGTGTGTGTGTGTGTGTGTGTGTGTGTGTATGTGTGTGTGTGTGTTACTGCTTTTTCGCTGTTCTGGAGTTCAAACTCATTCTTGCACCTGCTAGACGAGTACTCTATCAGTTATAACTCGGTTATTTTTCTGATTCCTGGTCTAGGGTTACAGATATATTATTTAAAACATTTTTCATAAGGAGTCCCTTTGCTCCCAATGCCCCTTTCCAGCCAGCTTTATACCTACACATACAGTTTACAAGGAGGTCTTGTTCCTTTCTTTACATAATGTTACTGGATCTTTATGTGACTTTGTTTTAGATTCATTGGTTTCAGAAAATACAATTCAAGTAACATAAAATACAGATGTTCTTTCTTGTCACTAGGTGTCAGCAATAATTTAATTATGATCTTTTTGTGAAATTGATAGAAAAAAGACATTGCCTGGCAGGCTCTTTGTATATATCTTTTCAATTTAAATGGTTATTTTTACATAAATTGTTTGCCAAAAAATCAAGAGATTGTTGGTATCTGCTATATACATCACTTAAGTTCCTTCCATTGTGTTTTCTTGAATAAGAAGTAAGGCTGGATAAGCTCCGAAGGGAGTGATACAGTTATCTTCCATAAAGCAAAATTGTAATTCATGGCCTAATGTATGCATTATTAAGATATACAGTTTGCTTTTTTTTCTTCCTCTTCCTCTAAGACATCAGTCTTCCCCTGTTCCTAGCACCTAACTTAAAGGGCAAATACTCAATATTCTGTGTTTCCTATAAAAGATCGCTGGCCTGAAGTTGCTACAATAATATATCTTAATTACTTTTCCAGGTTAGTTGGTGATAATCTTTGCCTCCTATAACCATAAATAATTGAAATTTGATTTTCCAGTCTACTGATTTCTGAGGGTCTGTCTGAATGCTTTATTAAATTGTCTCTCTTCTTGCCACTAAATTTTGCTTCCTAAATATATGCAGCCTGAAAATTCTGGCTCCACGAAATAGTTTGAATATTTAATTCATATCATGTGTTAAAATGTTTCTGACTGAATACAACTTTTCAAATGGCAAGGTACTTTGAGTTTGATGCTTTCCCAGTGAAACAGACAAATTAGTATTGATGTGGCTTTGATGTATCATCACCCAGACCTTTAGTAAAGACCTGAGAGACTTGGAACAAGTAGCCAGGGGTAAGGATGGAGACTACCCTTAGGGAGGATAGCAGAGTTAGCTTTGAATGTGTTACTTTGGCTCATGAGGCCAGTGTTTTGTGTAGGAGAGGATTTTCAAGATAGTAGAGATACTGTCAATGGTCCCCACCCCCAAGTAATTCCAGAGGTGTTTGTGCAAATAGAGTGGATCTATTAGTATTTCAGAACATAAATATGACTGCATGTTAAATTGAGAATTCTTGCTTATTATCTGGAATAGAAATTTCCAGTCAGCAGTCAAGTATATAAAGCCCTGCTCTTGCCCCAAGAGACTTGTCTAGATCACTCTAGAGAGTAGGCTCTGCTGTTTATAGTTCCTTTCATGGATTGTTTGTTTTAACATATGAGAAAGTTTTAGTTATAGATTGGCTTGGTAGTAGGAACAATGAAGAGGCCTTCTTCTGTTGTTTGAATTAGACCTCTCTTCTGCCTTGTTTCTCACTGTCTGCTAGAAGTTCTTGACCCTTTTGTCTCAGCATACCTCTACTCTTTTAAAAGGTTATTGATGGTCCTGAGACTCACCTTAGAAAGTTCCATAAAACATGAGAATACAAACACACACCCATTAGCTGTCAGAATAGTAGGCATCATGTTATTACTGCACTGCTCTAGAAACCTCAACTGGATACCTGTGAGTGAGTGAAAGAGTCACCTCTTTTCCATTCTGAGAATAGTTTGGCCGTGCAGACTCCTGAAAGGGTCTTGGAAACCCCAGGAGTCCCACCACCTACCTTGAGAACCTCCACCCTATTTGCAGAATGCCCTGTGCTGTGGATTTTGTTTTCTTCCCAGTTCTCTACATCAGGTACTGAAGGAAAAATAAGGGATAATAATCTTGTAGGACAGTTCCTCCCTTCTGCCTATCTTCTTGAGGTCTCACAAAGGAAGAATCCCAGGATCCTTAAAGAGATACAGTGGACATACCCTTTCCAACACAGTTACGAAGCACCCAACAAATAAAGGCTTAAGCATAAATAAATGGTGTTGAAGTTAAGCAGGAAAAACTTTGGGATCATTGTTGGAACATTACCTGCAGAAAAAGCCTAGGAAGCACTGAAGTCCCTGGGAGGAATGGCTGAGGGCTTGGCATGAGCTTGAATCTGGAAGTATAAAGTTTCAATGTACTGTTGGGGAGTCTCCATCTATACTTGGACTTTGTTCCCCAGCAGAGTGAGGTGTGAGACACTCTTGATATTCTCCAGGAATGGCTGCCTTTTGTGAGGAGAAATGTCTAAGAACATTAGTAGAATAGGGCCTGGGCAGGGGACTCAGTTAAAACTTGCTTAGCAGTCAAAAGAGTGGGAGTTCAGATCCCCAAATCCCACATATATACCAGGTGAGCATGACAGCCCACTTGTAATTCTAGCCTCTAAGGTAGAGATCCCTGAAACAAGCTGATTTAAGCCTTGCTATATTGGAAAGCCCTGAGTTTAAGAGACCACTCTTCAAAAAATAAATAAATAAAAGTAAAGGAGCAGAGACTGTGTAAGTTCCACATTTGCCTTACTTTAATCGTGTCATATGTGTTTGTATCCCCTGTACTTGATCTTGAATGTCTCCCAAAGTTCCATGTTAAGACTTGGTCTCCAGCTTGGCACTGTTAGGAGCTGCCCAAGACTTTAATAGTGCCTACTACAGAGTCTTGGATCACTAGAGCCATGTCCTGAAAGGGGGTACTGAAGCCCTCATGGAGGGTACCCTTCTTCCAGCAAACAGTCTGTTGAGTCTGTTTTGTTTCTTATGACCCTCTGAGATTAATTTCAGTTGTTTGCATGAGCATGGGCTTCTGGGAAGCATTCTAACTCAGATTCTTAGCTTGTGCACTGGACCAGCTCTCTAAGATCATCTTTTAAAAAATGAAGGATTCAAGCAAACCTTTTATGTCTTTGTTTTTGTTTTGTTTTGTTTTGTTTTTTAAATAAGGCTAGTTCAGACTAGCTTCAAATGTGATATGGAATCCTCTGAACCTTCTACCCTCATGGAGCTTAAAGTTGGAAAACAGGCTCTTCTAAAAGTAATTCTACTTTTAGAATTAAGTAAGTGCAGTAATAATAGAAAGGGAGACAGAAACACTGAGTGAAGTCCAGAAGAAAATCAAAGGCAGTTGTAATGAGGTGCCATCATCTCATATGAGGAAAAACAGGAGCCTATGTCAGGCTTGAGATGATTGCTTTATTCAATAGCAAAATGCTAGAAGCAGGGGCTTGGGAGAAACCTCTATGAAATGTTCTCTTTTGCTTTTGAAATCTTTGGTTTTACCTGCACAGGCTGTAGTTTTCACTTAGTCCTGTGTTCGGTGTGTAAGAATCATTCCATTCAGTTTATCAAGGTGTTGTTCTGCTTTCTGTCAGTGCGAGGCAGGAGATGAAGAGAATGGTTTGTCTGTCTTGGGAGTCTTGGGTTCTAGTTCTTTACTACTACTGTGAGGCCACTGGTGCTGGTGCAGCAGAGTGTTGGCTCTGTGGTAGGCAAGGAGAAAGAGGCTGGCTTTCCACAATTCCCTGACAGGATGCACAAAGTGCAGTGATCCAAGACCCACTAGTAGGCCCTACTTCTTAAAGTCTTGGGCAGCTCCTAGCAGTGTCAGGCTGGAGACCAAGTCTCCACACTTGGACTTCTGGAAGACATTCCAGATCCAAATGACAATACAAGGTATGCAGATACACCTGATTTCTTTTGTGCAGTGATTCTTTTCCTGTTTTGTGTACATGTGTGTTCACCTGTGTAGGTGCACGTAACTATGGAGAAATAAGGTTAGCATTGGTAACCCTCCCTGTCTCTGTTCCCCCTTATTCACTGTGTGTCATTTGGGCCTTCCAGAGTCTGTGCTGCAGGGTAAGTTTTCAGTGTGATGAACAAAATACTTCTTAAATCATTTCACTGTTGCGAGTAAACAATAGAAAGTCACATCATTGTGAAGTAAAGGATTTTCTGTGTTACTTACACTAACTACTGAAAAAGTGGTCCTTATGCCTCAACTAGATTAGATCTCCCCACCCCACCCCAGGTTTTTAATTCACCACAGTATGAAACTAATTATTTTGCAAGACTTTAAAATTTTTCCTTTACGTGCATGTGTGTGGGTGTTGTCATGTATATGTCTATGTGGGTGATATACATACACCAGTGAATTCCCGTATGTGAGTGTGAAGGCCAGAGGTTGACAGGTCTGGTATAGCTCAAGTTGGCTTCTAGCAACTAGCAAACTCTGGGTCCTCCTAAATACTACAATCATAAACATACACCACTATTCTGAGCTTAAGGAAAAAATGTTGTAAGATTTCTTTTTGCTTTTATTTATATGTGAGTGTGTGTCAGCCACATGTATGCAGTTGCTGTAGGGGCCAGAGGTGTTGGATTTCCTATAGCCAGAGTTACAAGTGGCTATGAGCCCCCCTCATGTCAGTGCTGGGAACCAAACAGGTCTTCTGGAGGAACAGCAAGCACTTTTAATTGCTGAGTCATCATCCCTCTCCTCTCCCCCCCCCCCAATTACAACAAGAACAAAATTCTGAGGCTAAATTAGCAAACAAGATAGCTGTTTTTAATGGTGCATCAAAGTTTCCTCATTTTAATCAACGCTCACTTCCTTTACTGAGAACAGCCCAGGTCACAGAAAACTCATCAAAAAGTATTCCCCCTGGCTTTATAGGAATCATCAGAACAGACTCTTCCTAATTGTTTTTCTCAGACTAATGTAAAATGAATTTATATTTTCTTTCAAGTGAATATCTAGGGGACAAATCACCCAAGATAAAATATTTCTTGTAATTCTACTTGCTGATTGAGAGTTATGATGTATATGTGGTGTATATAATATATCATAGTGATAGGTTATGAGCATTGTCTGCTCTTCCAAAGTAGCTAGTTCTGATTTCCAGCACTCATAAGGCTGGCATCCCACATCTGTCCAGGACCCAGTTGCAAGCATCCAATGCCCTCTTCTGGCCTCCAAGGGCACATGATGCACAAGACGCGCATGCAAACAAATCACCCATATCTATAAATATACTGTATACTAGCATAAGTACTATTGGGCAGCCTGTTTTGTAAGGTGGACATCATCTTTTAGGAAACATAAATTACTGTTATATAAGACTTGGTAAGGTGATCCTTTTTGGATTAGAGGAATGAAAGTGAGCTCCCTAAAAAAAGAAAATAGGAAAGAAATCAAACAATGGGTGTCCTCATTCAGTATTGATTTTATAAATGATATTTCATCCATCCTCAATTTTGGGCATATTTACCTTGACTCCTTCACTTGTCTGCTCATTCTCTTGCTCTGAATGGGGGCAGAGCAATTTGGGTGCACAGGCATAGGCAAGGATGTAGCTCAACTTTTACCGACCTATTTGAAGAGCACACATATAAGACAGACCTCTAAATACTTGCCTCATATAACCACAGTGTCATCTATTTCTGGGATTTAGCATTCCAACTTCTCTTCAGCTTCCTCAGTTTTCCTCAGATGTCTTCTATAGCTCTTTTTTAGGGAACAGCATCTTGGGTCTGATAAAGAATTAAGCTCTAGAATACTCCACATTTTCATTCTTTTCTGCTGTTGATCTTTTGAAGAGTTCAGGAGCATATAACTAGAAAAATGTGTTGAAGCCATGTAATTTTGATCTCAGCACTTGAAAAACTGAGACAGTAAGATTGCTCCAAGTTCATATTCAGCCTGGGCTATACTCAGGACCCTGTCCCAAACAGTCAAAACAAGTGAAAAATGAAGTTCTACTCTATAGTCTTGTATCAGTAGTTTAAACTCAGGCATTGAACCTTTAATGATAGCTTTTGAGTTATTTAGGGAAAAACATCAAGCACTTCATTTAAAAAAACAAAACAAAACTCTAGAGCACCAGAGAATGTGTTGTAAAAACTGAGCTGTATCACACAATGTCCCCCATTCCAAATTAGTGTTTCATAACTCAGTATTTATGAAATTAAGAGTGTATCTTGAGCTGCTGTATATGTTATTGTGGTGATTTATATAAGTTACATCTGAAAGTCTTTACAGCATCTTAAAATTGAAGACTTCTAGGGTAGCATTTTTCAAGACAGCTCAGGCATCAGAGGAGGAAATTCTGCAACTTAAAAGGCATCATGTATTATAAGCTGCTCAGCCAAGTGTCTATTTTAGAATTAACTAAGACTTGACTTCAGAGATATTAAAGGAAAATTGCAAGTTCCACAAATTTATCAAGCAGTTGTGTTGCATTGTCAAGAAAGACCGTGCTGACAACAAATCTAACATTTCTAAACAAATACGTGAAGGGGGACTGGAGAGATGGCTTAGTGGTTAAGCACACTGATTGTTCTTCCAGAGGACCCAAATTCAATTCCTAACACTCACAACTGTCTGTAACTCCAGGATCCAACACCCTCACCCTCACACTCACACACACATATAGGCAAAACACCAACTTTTTTAAAAAAAAAAATCTCAAAATAACAAAAAAAATGTTTAAAAAAACCACCAAATACATGTGAAGAAAAGAAATGTATTACCACTTAAGTTTTAAAAAAATGATTTTTAAAAAGGATAAATATGACATTTAAATCCTAAAATAATTAATGAATTAGGAACACTTCATTCTGTTTCCTAATATTAAAACAGCAGTGTCATATATATGCAGGCAAAAACCTATACATATAAAATAACTTTAAAAACTGTTAACAGAAGATCTTGTTCCTTTCCCCTTCTGTGAGGGACCTTGTGTGAATCTCTTAGGTTATTCCTTGTATCCTAGTCTTGACAGATTTTTGATGATCCCTCCTGGAAGGCATCATCCTCCCTGTGGAAATGGGGTGGGGGTGGGATGGAAGGGGATGGGGGCATGGGAGGAAGGGACAGGAACTGGGATCGATATGTAAAATAAGAAAAATAATAAATATATATAAATAAAGGTACATAGAAAGAAGATTTTTAAAACTTTAACAGATACATTTGTTGTTTGTATTGATGTTTATAACTGACACATTTAAATTGGCTATGACTTTTAAAAACCATAAGTGCTGCCAAAAGCTGTTTCCTACATCATTTGGGTTCCCCCCCCCAAGCCTTTATTTTCTCTTTGAGTTGATGCATAAGTGTTGTGCATATTTGGAAAACTGTTAGTTAATTAGTTTGTTGGGACAGTCTTACTGTGCAGTTCAAGCTGGCCTGTACTTGATATGTAGCCCAGGCTGGCCATGAACTCTAGCTCTTATTTCCAAGTGCTAAGATTTCAGGCATGTACCATCAGTGCTTGGAGGAGGGTTGGGTGCACATATCTGTTGTGTAATGTCCAAATTAGGATAAACACGAATCTCAAACCTTTATAGTGGAAACATGTAAAATCTTTTCCTGGCATTTATAAATGTACTGTATTTGATCACTGTCTGTAGTTATTACCTTGCACTCATGCAAAGTAACTACATCCTCTAAATGGAGCTTAGTGACTATTAGTTAGCCTTTTCCCACCCACTCAGCCCTCCTTAGCCTCCCCTTTCTACCATTCTAGCCTGTTCCTATGAGCACCAATGGTTTCTGACATAGGCTTCATCTTTGTTTATTATTCTCTGTGTTTATTTTGTATATTAGGTAAACTGCCAGTTGGCTAGGATTTTTGTTGACATTAATAACCAGAGAAACATTTTTTCCCTTGAGCCTTGGAAAATAATTAACATACCCCTTAATTTAGAACTGCACTTGAGATGAGGCAGTTTTGGAATTGTTTTTGCTGTGCAGTGTGATGCAGTTAGGTTCGGTGAGGTACTGAACCCATTCTACCACTGTGCTATCTCCTTTCCTTACCCTAATGGGTAATTTAGAGTTGCAAACTAGCATATGTGGGCAACAGTGGCCATTAAGTTGCTTGCCATAGGGAAGGAAATTCAGTATAGTCCAGTGTTCCTAGGATGACTGCCTCTTTTTGAACCCTAAACAGAAGATATGTGTGTGGTTTTATATCTTTGTGTCTGTGCTGTCAGTGCTTATTGAATATGCATGAAAAGAGAAGGACCAATAAAACGCTGAGTGTCAGACGCTGTTGACGAATGCTTCACGGTGTGTTTGATGTTGGCTTCTGTGGTGCTGTTCTAATTTGTCTTGGTGATGTGTTTTGTTTGTTTGGTTGGTTTTGTTTTTGTTTTTTTTATCTTTTCCTTTTCCTCTGGGCTTCAACCATATTGGCTTAATTCTGATATTACAGTGCTTACAGAAATAACCAGCCAACTGCCCCAGTGTCAGACCTTTGAAAAGACTGGAGATTGCCTTTTAAGAGTGGTTTCTCATTATCTGACTTGCAGACTTAAGACTTGGGAAATTTCCTCTCACCTTCCCCGTACATCTGATCTGTCTTCAGAAGTACTTGCTTGGTACTTTGCTCATTCTGGACTTTGTCCTTTTGCAGAACCATTACCTGTAATGCTGCAGTCTTGCTCTTACTTGCTTAGAAGCATAATTCAAATCCTTAGTCATGTGCTTTCCCTTGGTTGACTTTTGGGTTCTCATTAGTGACTCTTACCTACTCAAATTAGTAAAGCACTCGTATTATTTCTGTGCATGGTTAAACAAAGACAATAGAGCCCTTAAAACCAGCTAGATCCATGGAACAAAATTTTAGTGGAACAAAACTTATAACAGGTAATTTCAGCTGTTGTTACAGGAATAATCTATTGACCTTAGGGGAGTTTTAAATATGTGGTTGTTCAAAAAAATATTTAATCTCAGAACTTAGTAATGTTGCAGTCTACAGATACAAGAAATATCCTATAACTTAACAGTAGAGGGTCTTTAGTAGCTATCTTGCCTTCTGCAGTTCCCAGGTTACTCCAGATGCACCACTTTGAAACCTTTGACCACTCCACATTTTCTTGTAACTTTCTGCCCTAAAAGATGAGAATTTAGTCTTCCCTGCTTCCATTTCACACATCAATATACTCTTTTTCTTCCTTACATTTTTCCACAAAAAATTTGGTACTCATGTTTGTGGTGATATGTTTATTCCATATTAGGATACTGAATTTCTAAAGTGTGTTCCAGAGAGCCCATAGAGGTTCCCAAGATGGGCTCTGTAAGATTGCAGATAACTCATTCTTGTGTTTTGTTGTTTTGTTTTTAATGTTTATGGGTGTATTGTCCTCAGTGTATCTGTGCGCCATTTGTGCACGCAGTGCTAGGGGAGGGTAGAAGAGGACACCAGATCCCCTGGAACTCAGTTACAGGGGCACATGAGCCTCCATGTGAGTGCTGGAAGAGGTGAGGCCCTGCAGATTCTTCTGTTTCAGTACTAAGATACTGTATTTCTCACCAGTTCTTTTAAAGTATACCATGGGGGCGGGGCTAGTTATATAGCCTGTGATCACTTCTATATGTTAGTAGCAACCAAAATATCTACTTGTATCTTTTGTGAAAATATTTTTTAAAATTTTCTCATATCAAAGAACTTTGAAAAATGTTGCTTCTCATTAAACATGGTTTTAAAAGGAAATTATTTTTCATTTAAAATGTGTGAAAGAAAGAAAGAAGCCCATGTTAAAGGCCAGATGAGGTGGCACTTGCCTTTAATACTAGCACTTGAGAGGCAGAAAGATCTTTATGAGTTTGAGGCTAGTCTGGTCTATGTAATGAGTTCCAAGCCCACTGGAGCCACATAGTCTCTGTCTAAAACACACACATAGTCTTTCTCTCTCTCTCTCTCTCTCTCTCTCTCTCTCTCTCTCTCTCTCTCTCTCTCTCTGTCTAAAAACACACACACACCTGTCTAAAATGCATGTGCACAGGCATGAGAATCAGGTGTGATGTACATGCCTGTAATCCCAGCATTTGAGAGGTTGAGACAGGAAGATCAGAAGGTCAGGACCATTCTCTGATACATAATAAATTCAAGGACAGCCTGGTTATGTGTGACCTTGTTTGTCTTTCTCAATGTGTCACTTTTAAATTTATTGTAAAGTAGAAATGATTCATTGTACCTTATTCATAAGATTGTTTTACATTCCACTTGAAACTTAAATCCCAACTGCTCTTTGCCTTTGAATGAACAGACCCTTCAGTGGGTTTAAAAAGCAGTGATTTGGAAATAATTTTTTTTTTTTTGAGATGTTCTTGCTACATAGTGCTAGCTGGCCTGGAACTTACTCTGTGCTCCTCAAACTTGAAATAGCCCTCCTTTCTCTTGTTTCTTTAGTTTAGTGCTGGGATTACTGGGGTATGTCACTACCCTCAATTTGTTGTTGTTGTTGTGTGTTTTTTTTTTTTTTTTTTTTTTTAGTTATACAGTTGAAAATAACTTTTTCCTAATGTGTTTCATATGGCCTGCTGTGATTCAATATTAAAACATGAAAGTCTTCATGAATCAATATGTAAAATAAGAAAAATAAATAAAAAAGAAAAGAAAGTCTTCATGAATTTCAGCTCAGTGTACAGGAATTTGTGTCTTTCTATGCTCCCAGAAGAAATAAACTTAGAGATTTCATCTTAACAAACATGGCAAGTATTTGTGCATAGATGCTGTAATGGAATAGGACAGATAAAAAGAAATATGGCATAGCCTCTGTTAATTGGCATGGCTTTGGTAGGCATGGCTTTGGTAGGCACTAGCTTCAAAAGCTTGTACTTTCCAGCACCTCTACTCTGCAGTGAGAAGTAACCTTTAGGTTGATGACCAAACCATTATAAAATTTTCAGGGAGGGGGAGACAAAACCACTAAGTTTTATGTGCTGGCTTTAAAATATTAAAAGAAAGTAAAGATGCTAGGATTTCTTGGAAACACAGAAATTAAATCTGTAGAACATAGGCTTCCGGTTCATTTTAAGGTGACATAACAATTTTATGCAGTTTAGAGTAATCCAAAGGAATTAGCTTGTGTGATTTAATCTCATCTTGCAGTTGTCTCAGCTGTTTTTGAGCTAGCTACCATCCACACGTACAGATCGGGCTCTCTGGCTTTCAGATGGCACACTGTGTGTTAACCCAAAAGTGGTTGCCTTTCCAGTGTCCATTGAGATGCTTTGGAGGACGTAACAGCATCTCATCTGAAAGCTTTGGACATCATGACACAAATCACTCGAAGAAGTAAAAGTTCTCATTCTACTGGTATTTCTGAGATTAGACTAAAATTTGAATTTACCTTTTGGGTGCAGATAAAAGGGAATGTTTCAGACTATTAAAAGCTTCCAGGTGCATCATTTTACTGTATTGCAGGCAGGATATTCTTCACACCTAAGTAAATGATACTGCTTTGACCAAACATTAATTTCTTAGTGAGATACTGTAATAATTCCATGGCACTGGTGACACTGACCTTAAGTCAGGTTAGACAGCCTTTGGGAACAGTAACCTTCCCACCTCAGTCATCCCATCCAAGTTCATCATTAATGAATTTAGTCATTGCTTTTATTTTTTAAAATTCTGTCTCCCCTCTGCTTACAGGTTTGTAAAAGAATGGACTTGGTCTGTCAGAGAATGTTGAATCAGGGATTTCTGAAAGTGGAGAGGTACCACAATCTATGTCAGAAGCAAGTTAAAGCACAACTGCCAAGGTACGTTCTAACTGGAGGGGGGTGGCGGGTTTGCTTGGTGAGAAATGAGTAATCTGGCCAGGCATTAGTAGTGCACACCTTTGATCCCAGGACTTGGGAGGCATAGGCAGGTGGATTTCATGAGTTTGAGGCCAGCATGGTCTACAGAGCAAGTTCCAGGACTGCCAGAGTGGTTACACAGAGAAACCCTGTCTCAACCCCTTCCTCTCCCCCTGCAAAAAAACAAAAAAAAAAAAACCACTACATTTGGTTCCCAACACAACAAAAACACATACTTGTACACAGATGTTCTTAGCATTTTTATTCATAATCAAAATGGAGAAACAACCCAGATATGTAAAGGGATGATATCTGTGTATAAGGGGATGTCATTCAGCAATAAAAAGGTTGGTGTTAGAGCATCAGTATCTGTGTGAACTGTAGAAATGTGAAACACCAGACAGAAAGGCTACCTCACAATCTCATTTATTCTGGGATTCAGAAAAAGGAAATCATAGGACAGAAGGTAGATGACTTGGCAGATGGCTGCAACTGATGAGAAGTAATGGTCATACCACTCTAATATTCAGAATCTACTCTGATTAAACTACATACTAAATATGGGGTGGCATAGGTATAGTGAGTGCACAACTGCCTTCTAAATAAAGAAATACTGAGTTTTACATATGAATTACTTCTGAGTAAAACTGTTACAGAAGATTGAAGGAGAGAGAGAAAGGTGTTGAGATAAGACTCAGGCCTTCACAGTACTGGGCAGGTGGTCTATCACTGTGCTACACTGCCAGCTGTTACTATGTCTTCAAACAAAATGATTTTTAAAACAGGTATTTTGTTAGCAGTAGTTCTTGTTAAAAAAACATGAGCATTACAGTTATGACCCAGTTGCAAATGTCTGTCTAAATTAACATGTTACAGTTTGTTTGATTATGATACTTTGATTGGTTAACATTTTATTCTACACTACTGCTTTAATGGTCACCACTATTATTGTTACTTCAGGAGGGAGTCAGAAAGGAGAAACCATTCTTTAGCTCGTCATGCAGACATCCTTGCTGCCGTGGAAACGAGGCTGTCACTGCTAAACATGACTTTCATGAAGTATGTGGATTCCAACCTCTGTTGCTTCATCCCAGGAAAGGTAACCAGTGCTGCATACCCAGAAAGCTGGACTGCCCTGTGTAAACTAAGTCTTCAAACATATGTTACAGCAGTTTTTATGATGTCAAATATTACTTCTCTGAATGTACTTTTATTAGTGGCTATATATAGCTTTTCTGTACAATTATAAATATGCATCATTCCTGTGATCTTGACTTTTAAAAGTCTAAATTGTAAAATGCACAGCAGAAATGAGACTTGGTGGGGGCTTGTAATTAAGAAAACATTTTGACCTTTATGGTCAGAATACCAGAAATGTTACATTGAACAAAAAAGGTCTTGTGCTGCCTTCAAGATTGTTACAGTTTGGGGGAGGTAGAATGGGGGGTTGCTGGGTTTGCTTTCTTTTAAGAAATGTTTGGTTTTTCAGAATTAACCAGAGTAGTAGTTGTTTTGTGGGAATATATCAGGGTTAAGGAGTGATTTTTACCACACTAAATATGGTAGTTGTACTGTTACTAAGTAAATCCCCTCCCCAACCACACTGCATGACCTGAAACTTCTGGGAACATCCTACTTGTTGAATTGATTGTAGATTCAAGTGAGATATAGAAACAATGGAAATGGATTTAAAGATCATTTTGCTTCTTGATAGACACTGCAAAGGTGTCTATCAAGTGGTGGAAATTTCTTATTTCGATAAACAATTTATAGTGGCAATATTGTATTAGATGCTACTCCCATTCTCAGCTTGTAATGACATCTGATTTGGCATACACTTTTATTTCAGATCTTCCTTGTTGTATCTTACTTCCTCATATGACCTGTAAATGCTTTTGTAAGATACTGTAAGAGCATGACTAACTAAAAACTGGGTTCACATTTTTATAGCAGATTTTCCATATGCGTAGCCCTTAGCTCTCTGTGCTGCTGAGAAGTCCTTTCAGCCTCTCCAATAAACACTTTCACTGTGAATCTCATTTTTAATAACAGAAGCAGCTCAGACATAGCGTCCACTTTCCTACCATCAAAGAAAGTGCAGCCAGTTGTTCTACCAGAGGGGTTTGTGGCTGGATTGGGAGCCTGCAAAGATGAGTGGCCTTTACAGAAGTTGCCACCAGTCTTTGTTTGGTTCACATGACTGAAACATAGATTTGTACTGTCGAGCAACTGCAGTGAACTCCAGTCCAGTTCTATTCTTTTTGGAAACCACTTGCTAGTTTTTCCATTTAAATTCTAGTACCAGATCAGTGGGCAGCAATGATCACATCTTCAGGTTTCCAGATGCTCTGTTTTCCAGATCTAGCGATTGAAGACCATTTTTCTCTTTAATACGTACTCTTTCTTGAATCATTTGAAAATACGTTACAGACATTAGTAAGCCTTGGTTCTTAGGTATGTTCTATTTTTTCTAAGTACTAGGGCAGTCTTCCTTGCATAACTAATGTACAGATAGAAAACCAGGAAATTTAGCATTAGTAAAATACTCCTACCTGTCCTTGACCGTTTATATTGAGATTTCATTACATGTCACAATAGTGCTTTCTTAGTGGTTCTCTCTCTCTCTCTCTCTCTCTCCCCCCCCCCTACGCTCCCCCTCCTTCAGGCCTTCCTCCCCTTTCTACTTCTCTTCCCCCCCCCCCGAACTTGTTAAGTAGAACAGGTCAGCCTTGAACAGAGACCCACCTCCCTCTGCCTCCTGAGCACTGGGATTAAAGGCATGCACCACCTTGTTTGTTTGTTTGTTAGTTTATTGGGGCAGGGTCTTACTTTGTAGTCCTGGCTGGCTTTGAACTCACAGAGACCTGCCTGTCCCTGCCTCTGAAATGCTGGCGCTAAAGGTGTGGACCACCATGCCAGGCAATGTTCAGTTTCTTGATTATCATATGTCACTTATGGTGAGGGATGACAATTCAAGTTTATATTTCTAAAATATCTTGGATTTTTAAATTAGATTTCTTATAAAATGTTCTTACTTAGGATTTTCTTTATTTTGTTGTGACTAGTCTACATTAAAGCTATACGCTTTTAAATGAAGAATTGGTCTTAAAAAACAAAGATCCCAGAGGAGGATGTTGGGTCCCTCAGAGATTAATTGCAGGGGCTTGTGCACATTTCTCCTTCAGCAACCTTCTTGGATGACTGGGAAATTCTGATTGGCTTTTTATATGCTGTGGTCTTAATATCAGCAAATAACAAAGACTCACTAGACTAACAGGAAAATGGAGGCGGTAGAAGGGTTCAGATGGAAGCTAATGAGTAGGTTTTAAAAGATAAACTCCTGTCCACAAAAAGTAAAGGTGCAGGTGGTCAGTGTCGTTACTTAACAAGTGGAATGTGTGCTTCATTGAGTAGTTTTTGTTTAAAAATGTGATAGTGACTCACAAACTTTTTAAACACAGAAGTATTATTGAAAACTTAGTTTATTGCTTAAGGCCTAGTTATGTGGTGTATTTTTTGAAAGGCATACAGACAGCCATTAGGTAACCCTTGAGGTCCACTGCCTTTCTGCTCCCTCTCAGGACGTATTTGTCTTGTTGTATTTTCTGTTTTGTTGTGGCTGCTTTTTTATTCTGAGATAGGATCTCCAAGTTGACTTGGAGTCATGGTTGCCTTGCTCCAACCTGTGAGTGCTGGGGTCACAAGTGTGCCTCACCAGATTAAACAATTATGAGAGATGATCAGATGAATTCTGACAGCGTTTCTCTGTGTTGCCCTGGCTCTCCTGGAACTCACAAACTCACTCTGTAGACCAGGCTGGCCTCAAACTCGAAGAGATCCAGCCACCTGCCTTTGCTTCCTGAGTGTTGGAATTAACGGTTAGGTCGTCATCCTCAGCTAATATTTGCTTTTAAAAATACCCTAGAATCAGATCCAATATCAGGCATGTTAATTGCTTATCTTGTCACCTATCCATCTATACCATACAGTGACCTCAGCTCCATTTTTCCTTGTTTTGTTGCACGTGTGCTTTTTTGAAATAGGATCTCACTATGTAGCCTAGGCTGGCCCTGAACTTGTGGTCTTCCTGTCGTAACCTCCTGAGCACTGGGGTTGCAGGTTTGGCCACCGCCCCTGACTGTTGTTTTTCTTCATCCCTCTGTCTTCTCCACTTTCCCCTACTTGCTCAGAGTTTACCTATTGCTATTTCTATGCCCTCATCACACTGCCCATTTCTCAAGTGAGTCTCACCTCTTTGCCTTCTGTGTCTCACACGGTACTTTATTTGTACATGGAACTCATTGTAGTCTGTCTGATGTATGCTTGCTATTCATGAGTCATTCACAAAATTATGTTGGGAAGGATCATCTTTTCACAGCTGAATAAATAAACATTGCCAAACATGCAAACATTAGCCTACCAATAAATATGTGTATATACATAATATCTAGAGATTCAATTATAAAACTGAGGACAACTAATTAAACAGAAGCACATATAAGAATTATGTGTTTTGAGAAATTATTCTCATGTTAACTCATTGTGTTCAAAGCAACCACCCTCTGAAACTCATGTTCTTAATTTGAAGTTGTCCCTGTCACTTGCCCCTACACAATTTCATTTGGACATGTCAATGTTAATACAAATATTTGGCTGTTGTTATTCCTTATTTAGTTAATATCTAGAAGTAGCTGGCATATGCCAGACACTGTGGGGCTTTGGGTATCCAATAGTGAAACCGTCCATAATCTCTTCTGAGGATGCCTCAGATTCACAGAGACCCACCTACCTCTGCCTCCTGAGTGCTGAGATTAAAGGTGTGCTCCCCATGCCTGGCCATGAATAAGAATCTTACTATCCCTGTTTACTGGTTTTTACTCTGATGCTTTGAAACATCAGAGAGCTTAGGAATCACTCTGAAAATACTGGAACGGATTATTGTGTGTGTGTGTGTGTGTGTGTGTGTGTGTGTGTGTGTGTGTGTGTGTGTGTGTGTGTGTGTGTGTGTATTGGTGTGAAGGTGTCAGATCCCCTGGAACTGGAGTTACAGTTGTGAGCTGCCATGGGGGTGCCAGGAATTGAACCCAGGTCGTCTGGAAGAACAGCCACTGCTTTTAACCCTTGAGCAATCTCTCCAGCCCCCTTGAATGTTTATTTTAAACTATGTTTGCATAATTATGTCCAAGAAAAGATGCTCCATTTTACTATAGACTGGCTTTCTAGCATAGTAGTTGAATACATTATTGATAAAAGTTCACTTCTAACATGAGCTCTGTATGGGATAGTAATGGAAGAAAAATGCAGCACTAGCCGTTGGTTCCCTGGTCCTCATGTTCTCTCTGTGGGCTCAGACCCTCAGTGCTGTCTATTCCCTGCTAAAACCTGTCTTCTGCAGTTTGCCTGCCTCTGCTTTCTCTGACACACATCACCTGATGCCCATTGAATTCAACACAGTATGTCTTACTCCCATTCAGTCTGCCTCATGCTCTGTCTCAGCT
Source organism: Cricetiscus sungorus (assembly GCA_030556225.1). Lineage (NCBI taxonomy): Eukaryota > Metazoa > Chordata > Mammalia > Rodentia > Cricetidae > Cricetiscus > Cricetiscus sungorus. Next base: position 11,617,969 of record JANBXA010000730.1, read on the forward strand.
CATTCTGTTCCTCGTCAGTCCTTGCCAACAAAGCTGGCCACTCAATGAAGCCATCTTATGATCTTACAAAGGACCATTCCTAACTGTTTAGTTTTGCTGATACTTACTGGGCAAGTCATTATAGACTGACCAGGGATCGTCACCTTCAACGTGAATCTAGTAAACATTAAGGGCTACAATTTGTCCCAGTACTGTTAAGCTATGTTCTGTGTTTCCTGTATGTTTATTCTCTGAGTCAAGAAGAGAAGGCAGATGATAAGACTGACCCAGAGTTGGAATGAATGCAGCAAGAGGAAAATGATTCAAGGATGTTTGAGACTGATGGCATAATGGTTTGGCTTATAGCCCCTGGTTCTTGTGAGATACCATCTCATTGTAATAGATATTATTTGCATTGTGGTCTTCAAAGATGAGAATCACTGTTTACAGGTGTGCATTGAAGCCATGGATGTGTGAACAATACCCTGGCAGGGAGTAAAGCTGAGAGCACACTTGGCTTAGGGCATTCAGCTACATTTTAAGTAGGAGAGGAAAGAGTTAGAAACCAGTGCAGCAAGTCCTTATTTCTTCTCCATTGATATTTTGCCTTCAGATTCCCCATTGCAGTTGTCATTAAAATAGAAAAAGACATTTTGCTGCCTTTTGGTGATAGTGAGAAAGTGTGGTCTGAAAGCTTATTCCACGCTTAGAAAAACAAAGCTTTAAGGGGCAGAGCATGTGGTGGCAATGCACAAAAGAAAAAGGAAACAGATGGAATTCTTGGGGCTTGGGAACAGAATCAGGTTTGAGTGTAGACTTGGGTGACCCCCTCCCCCTGCCACTACTCCATGCAGAGTTTAATGTCTGCATTTAATTCTCTAGTTTCTTTAGCATTCTTGTGGCTCTTTTTATACTATGTGTTTGTGTGTCTCCTGGTTGTTCCAGTTCCCTTCAGGGCAGGAGCTGTAGCTTATTGTTCTGACTCTGTAGCTTTAGCACGGCACTCTGGTCCAGGAAAAATGCTTACTAGGGCTAGGCATCCTGAAGCCTGTGCTGTGGATTCTTCTGCCAAGCTCATGAGTTAAATGCTCTGTAAGTTTTCACAGCAACTGTAAGATAGGTCATCCCTTCTTTACTATTCAGCTGATCTCTTTTAAAACTTTATAAAGTGCTTACAAGAATTCATTATTGTAGGTTATTGATGAGATTTACCGTGTACTGAGATACGTCAACTCCACCAGAGCCCCTCAACGAGCCCATGAAGTACTACAGGAATTACGGGATATCTCCTCCATGGCGATGGAGTACTTCGATGAGAAGATTGTCCCAATCCTGAAGAGGAAATTGCCAGGGTCAGATGTGTCTGGAAGGCTCATGGGCTCTCCTCCAGGTATCCTCTTTGGTTTTGTTCTTTTGCTGACATATATAGCCGAAGCTGGCGTCAGACTCTTTATAGCCTATGTTAGCCTCAAACTTGGGGTGATCATCATGCCTTGGCCTCAGGAGTGCTGGCAACATGGCCATGTACCACGGGCATGGCAGCTCCCCTCGTGGTGTGCCTTCAGTTTCTAATAACCCATGAAAACTTGATGACCCCAGTATCTGCTTTCATTTACCCACACTTAGTTGGTTTGGTGCTGAGGATGGAGCCCAGAGCTTTTTATGTATATGTATTCTGCTGCAAGGCTACTTCCTCAGCTCCCTGCTTCTGGTTTGGGCCTTTTTGTTTGTTTGGTTGGTTGGTTGGTTGGTTGGTCGGTTGGTTGGTTGGTTGGTTGGTCGGTCAGTCGGTCGGTTGGTTGGTTGGTTTGGTTTTTAAGTTATGCTCTCTAGATCCATTTTATGGCTAAATCTTTGCATGTGACCATAACCACTAACTTAAAATTAGTTTTGTTTTGTAACAAACCCCAAATCCTAAAGTAAGCTGAAGTGTAGAAAATGTGAATGATTAACCCTTTAAATGTTTTCTCCGCAGTTCCCGGACCATCTGCAGCCCTGACAACAATGCAGCTCTTCTCCAAGCAAAACCCTTCAAGACAAGAGGTTACCAAACTCCAGCAGCAGGTTAAAACCAACGGTGCTGGTGTGACTGTCCTCAGGCGTGAAATTTCTGAGCTCCGCACCAAAGTGCAAGAACAGCAGAAACAACTTCAAGACCAAGACCAGAAACTGCTAGAGCAGACCCAGATCATAGGTGAACAGAATGCACGGTTGGCGGAGCTGGAACGCAAGCTCCGAGAAGTCATGGAAAGTGCCGTAGGAACATCTTCAGGGTCTGGGCAGAGTGAGGAGTCTCCTCGGAAGCGAAGGAAGGCAACAGGAGCCATAGACGCTCTTAGGAAATCCAAACGACTTCGGAATAGAAAGTAAATTGAAATGCAGCTGTAGCTCCGGAGGAAGACATCCATGGCTGGGAGTTTAAGCAGTTACTCCTGTCAGGAGACTGGAGCAACATGGCGTCCCTTAGGCTTCCAGGCGATCAGAACACAACTTACACTTGGCTCTTGTGGTTAGCATCCTTCTCGTGCTTCTCTGGTGGAGCCGATGTGCAGAACCTCCTTACTTTGCAATAGATCTGTACTAACTAGACCCATGCTATCATGTTTGGGAGCTAACGTTTTCCCTGTGCAGACGATGTTAAGTTTGTTTGTTTCAGCTTATATGCACATTACATACCGATTTTAAGCCCATTCTTGACAGACTAAAAATTAAGTTTAATACATAAAATGTCCTGTTCACTTGAAAGAAAAAAAATCTACTTTTTAAATGGACACTATCATGTTTTTAAAAACAAAGTTGACATTTTGTTTGTTATAAGTGACCTTTGTCTGGAATGTCTGAGAAGTAGTTAATACTTTGGCATTGAAGTGATGGGTAATGGAAAGGACTGCATAGTGTTGACTGTAGCAGGGGCTCTATAGTACTGACTATCTATTTTTATAAACTACTGGCAAGGGATGTTTCCAATTGCTAGATACATGCTTTCAGTTTTCTTTGGGCCATGTGCTACATTTGCATGGATGGATGCATGCATTGCCTAGTCAGCACACTTCACAGCTCTTGCACTGGTGTTGATCTTGATTCTCTACACCACTTGTAGAGCTGTGCCTTTATTGGTTTAAGCGCTTAATATCTTCCTCTGCAGCAGCTTGCCTGTAGGGGGAGAATTACCAGTCCATTTGTCCTCCGGTTTTGCAGACACAGAGACTGTAAAGTCCATTGATGTGTCTCTTCTCTGTAGGGTTCAGGTACACTGGCTAAGACAGAACCCCAAATCCAAACCTCTTTCTGTAGAAGTCAGACCTCTGGGAAGTAGTCATGATTCTGACTTGTCACTGTGCTCATGGCTCAGTCATGACCGAATAGGGACCCAGCTGAAGGAAAAAGTTCACTGAAGAAAATTGTGCCATGAGAAAACAGTTTCATCATTTCATTTCTGGGGCATGAGCCAGGTGAAGCTTTTGAATACCACTTTGAAGCTCCCATGATCCCATGGACAGAAGCTTTAGTTTTGTTTGCACTCCTGTTTTGAGCTTGTAACTGGAAATGTGTGTCCTGCACTGTCCAATCTGAGTGGTCACTTTAACAACTCCAAATTGTGTGACGTGCTTTTTTTTCCTGTCGTATATTTTTGACCATTCAGCAACCACTCTCCTATTTTTATTATAATGTACTAAATTATGTAGTTTTGTTTTTTTTTAAACATCTGTTGCTTTAGGCTTCAGTTATTTATAGTAAATTTAGGTGTGAGATAGTAAAACCTATCCCTTTCCAGGTGAAAGTTGACACCTGTGTAAAACTAAGGTTTTGGTAAATCCCACAGTGGTAGAAAAGCACGAGGTTGTCATCCGTCCAACATGATACGTCATGCATCCTTCAGGTCACTTTTACCAAGGGACACTCTCCTACCCATTCTTAGTATTGTCCCGTCATGATCCTGCCCCAGGTTTTGTTCAAGTTGTCCATTTACAATGTAGTGTGTTTTCAGTGAGAAAACATAACATGGCATCCAAGTGTTTCGTTGTTTGTTGGGAAGGTAATTTTAAAATAAAGAGTTTCCTAAAAATATTTGTCAGCCAAGGTCATCCATAAAGGTCCTTGTCTAGAACTCATTTTCTCAGCAGGTCTCACTTTTGCAATCCTAGGACGTAGCCATATCACCGTAGCCTTGGAGGAGGCCTCTTGGGCACTCCGAGCTTGACTTTATCAGTATACTGTTCTGGTAGAGGAAGACTTTTTTAAGCTTCAAAGTACAGGTTTTCAAAGTATAATCCTTATGCATCAAAGAAATGAGCCTCAAATTATTTCTTCAATAATTTAATAATTTCTCAGAATTTTTTTAAACTCCTAAATGTAATCACTAGTCTTCCATTAGTTACTGTGCGTGCATGCATGGCTTTCATAATGAACACTCACGATAAGAAGGGACAAGTCTGCTGCACACACCTGTGATCTCCAACCTGTCAGATTGAATCGAACTTGTTCCCGAACATGAGTATCTGTAACTAAGAATAAAATACTACAGCTGGCTTGTCTTAAGCTTTACTTGGAGTAACTAACACATGTTAGGAAGTTGTCTTCACCATTTAATGCAGTTCTTTGGGATAGCACAGTAGCATTTAGAGTTTTCCAAATCATGCATTATTTTAATAGCTAAAACTGACTTGCCATGGGAAAACTTAAGCAGCCTCCTGAAAGAGACCTCTTGCATTTCCTGGCAGAAGCTTACATGCTGTGGGTGGTTTATAGCACCTTTTGTAAAGTGTCTCACCAAGAATCGATTGCTCTGTTGGAATGGGTCATCCCCATGTATAAATTTACCCGTGGTACACACTACACAAAGGCATACAAACATGGTAAGACATGGTTGGGAGGTGAAGAGGACTGGCCCCTGTCCTGCAGAGCCTGCTCACCTCCCACATAGACTGTTCAACTGCTTTCCAACCAATGTGGGTTACAGAAGCTCTTCAAGCTTCCCTTGTGTGGAGAGTCTAGAGGTAATGGGGTAATTAGCCGTAACCCTGCTGTGGTAAAGACTATTGGGTGCCCCAGGTAAAAAGCCTATAATTTGCAATCAACTTATTTTGTAAAACATGGGTTTTTGTTTTGTTTTTTGGAGTACTGAACTTCACAGGGGCTTGCCTTAATTTAGTAGTTTCAAGATGTATGCGCTAATACTCTATGTGTTGAAATGTTAAAATATTCTATGTAGCCCCAAGAGTGGGTAAAACAAGAGTTTAATGCCTAAATAAATAAGCTAAAAGGTGTCACTACAGCTGGATTTTTTAGACAAAGTGGATAAGTAAAAAAAATAGGCTATGCGTCATGAACAAAAATAGTGGCACCTTGGGATTGCACTATTTCATGCATTGTTTTATATGCCATTTGATAGCCTGCACTTTACCCTCCAAAGAAATGCCATGTGGTGCCCATTCCTTGTTAGTGAGCTCATTCCTAAGACAGCACTCACTGTTTCACTGTGCTGAGTTAGTTTCCTTATCTGCCTTCTTTGAGTTCTCTGCATCCTTAGCCATAATACTTTCTAGGATCTGAGAACTCCTGTCTTATCAGTTTCCAGTATCGTTTTAATTTAATGTAAACCTCATCCTTGGTGATCAGCACAATCATAGATCCTTTTAGTGTTGAGTACCTGTTTGTTACCTAAACCAAACCCTCAGAAAGTACACATGAGATTTGAACGTGAAAATGGAAGACTTGGAAGGGAACACACAAAATGACATGGCTGCTTGGATTCTAACAGGAAATTTATTGTTCAATGCTCTGAGATCCTTTAGGAAACAAGAGGTTCAGTTAACGCTGCTTAAATGTAGAGCCTACCATAGGCAGGAAGTTATTTTCAACAAACACTAAATCTACAAAACCAACAGTAACCACCGATGGTGGGGTGTAGCCACTGACTGCTGTCACTTTGAGTAAGCAGTATGTCACACAGATAAGAACTAGGGCAGGCTTGAGTGATACTGGCCTTTCCCAGTTTCCTAAGAATCATGCTTATATCTCTGAAGCCCAAGCATTAAATCCACCTTTTCCCCATTGTGTCTGAAGATAGCCACATGCTTTAGCATAGGAACCCAATCAGGCTGTTGCCAAAGTCTAGTGGTTCATACTGCCAAAAGGTTAGGCACGTTGAAGATTCCTCTATGTGGTATCGTATGTCTGTTTACTTATGCTCATGAGCAACAATAAACCACTAGTCTACCTTCTGGAATTTTTATTGTTATGACCTAATCAGTTATTGAAAGGTGAAAAAAGCACCTCCTAGTCACACAACGGGGCACAGAAATAAAATGTGTTATCTCTAGGTCTACTTGTTTCTTTATTTCATGCACCAGAGTTTGGAGCTTCTACAGATAGATAGCATCTCAGTAGCTACTGTCCTGAGCCACTGCCCTGTGTTTACACATCACTGTACTCAGAGCCACCACGCAAAGCAGGTATGACTCTGAATGGGGTAGTTGAACACTGATAAGCAACTTGTTCACAGACATAAAGACAAAAGACTTCAGTGGGATTTGATGACCTGCCTGAAGCTTTGCTCCTTGCTGTGTGATACTCTATTCTAAAAAGTCCAGGAGAGTGAGATGCCACGTGGGATGGTAGTTTTAGGTACCCTCTCAAAGTGAGACGTGCAAAACCACCTGTGGTTTAATTGACTGAGAAAAGGCCAGGAGTTCTGGGCATGAATGACATTAGGAGACTTATGACCATGTATCTGCAACACTGGGGAAGGGGCTGGGCTTGGAGGCAACTTGTAACGGGGAGTTGATAGTAGTTTCCTCAAGGTGTACAAGTAAGAGTTGTCCAAGCACACTAACTGCTGTGTAGTGACTATCAGATATGTGGCTAGTCTATCAGTGGTGATCAGTTCTTATTCTCTACCTGGGAGAACAAAAGCTCTTTTCAAAATTCTTCCTGCTCCCAACACAAATAAGAAATTTTGGTGAGATAAGATGCAGATCTTTTCTTAGTATATATTGTACAGGGATTTCATATGAATGCTTCCATACATATAATAAACATTTATGTATTCAACCCTATATTAATCTTTCCACCTTCACCACTTCCCTTCCATGTACTTAGCACCTCCCTCCCCCCTTTAATTCCCTGTCCTTTGTTTTCCTGGATTCCACTTAGAAGATATGGTTGTGAGGTTGGCTTATTTTACTTAACACGATCTCCAGCTCCGTATGTTATCCTTCAAAGAACATAATTGCGTCATTTATTGTCAAGTAAAGCTCCTTTGTACGTATGTACATTTTCTTCCTTCATCCATTGATAGACACCAGGTTCGTTCTTTTCATTTGTTGTTGTGGAAGTGAAACATAGATGTGGATGACTCGGTAGTGACCTGACTCTAGTATATGCCTAAGGGTGGTATTAATAGATTGCATGATAGTTCTTTTCCAATTTTTAAAAAATTTTGAGATTTTTATGTATATGGGTATTTAGCCTACGTGTCTGTGTACCATGCAGTACCCAGGGAGACCAAAAGAGGTCATGAGTTCCCCTGAAATGAGTTACAAACTTGTTCACCTCCATGTGAGTGCGGAGACTCCAACCAACCGCAGCCTTCTGGAACAGCAGACAGCCTCTTAATCTCTGAGCCATCTCTCTAGACCCTCCCTGCTGGTTTCCACAGGGGTTTGATTAATTACATCCCCACCAACAGTGCAGAAGAGTTCCTTTCCCACACATTCGTGCCAAGGCTTGTTATTTTTTCATTGTACCTTTTGTTTTATGATTTACCTTGAAATGCACGAGGTATCCCATGTTAACCTTGGACTCACAGCAGTCCTGAATCAGCCTTCTGGGATTATGGCATGAGTTTGAAACCAGCCTGGAATACACAGCAAGTTCTTGTCTCAAAATGCCAAAACAGGCAGGTATAGAGCCCAGGCATAGCATGCAGAGTTTGGTTTCTAGTTTCCATCCCCCATACAAAACACAAGCACTCCCCTACACTAGCTCCCCCGTATTGATTTCTGAAACCACTCCTGCAGGTCTATCCTAGAAGACCATCTCATTGCAAAGTGTATCTCAATGTGCTGGGCTCAGTGCATCATCCCCGAGCAAAGTGAGAGGAAAGTGTAAGGAGACAAAACCGACATGGTGGACATCAGAGCTAGAAGTGCAAATGGCATTAGGAAGGAAACAGACCAAGGATGAGCTTCAAGCCAGGCCTGGTGACACAGGTCTGTGATCCTAGCATTTCAGGAGGCTGATAAAAAGGATTGGTCATATGTTCAAAGCCTGTCTCAGCTACAGACTGACTTCCAGGCCAATCTGGGAAAGTTAGTAAAACCATCTCTACGTAAGAGTGCTGGAGCCAGCTCAGTGCCATCACATATGCCCAAGGCCCCATATGTCAAAACAAAATGCTTTCAGAAATGTCATTCATATAAACAAACATACCTGTGTAGATCTCAACTTTTATTTATTTCCGAGACAGGGTCTCATGTATCCCATCCTGGCCTCAAACTCAACACTTAGCCAAGGGTGACCTTTGGTGTGACAGTCAGAAGACAGCTTCGTAGAGTCAGGTCTCCCCCTTAAATGGGTTCCAGGAATTTCACTCAGGTCATCAGGTGTATAAGCCAGTGCCTTGACCAGCTGAGCCTCAACCTTCCTTCTGTTGTTTGTTTGTTTGGTATGTGTGTACATGAACTCTTGGCCAAGCCAGCTCATAATGGGAACATTGTGTGTGTGGAGGTCAGAGGACAAGTTTATGGAGTAGCTCTCTCTCTCCTCTCTCTCTCTCTCTCTCTCTCTCTCTCTCTCTCTCTCTCTCTCTCTCTCTCTCTCTCTCTCTCTCTCTCTCTCTCTCTCTCTCTCTCTCTCTCTCTCTCTCTCTCTCTCTCTCTCTCTCTCTCTCTCTCTCTCTCTCCTCTCTTTGGTGTTCTAGATCCCTGGGAATTTTATTTTCAGCTCATCTTAGTTTTCTCATCTCTCAGAATCCTAGAACCAAAAAGAAAGAAGGGGGGGGGAAGACCTGGGAAATGATAAAGAATCAGAGAAATTATCAAATTCCTTCCAACACACTCTTTCATTCTTGAGGTTATCAGTGGTGGGCACAGGGATACACACACCTGAGAATGTTGTTGCCTTTGAGGTAACTTAGTATCTCTGAGGTTCAGTATCCTCATTTGTGAAAAAGTATTAAAGAGACTGGAGAGAGATGGCTTAGTGGTTAGGAGCACTGGTTACTCTTCCAGAAGTCTAAGGTTCAATTCCCAGCGCTCACATGGCAGCTCATCATAACCATCTATAACTCCAGTCCCAGGGGGTCTTCTGGACTCTTCGCACCAGGCATGTAAGCACATGGTGTACAGACATACATACAAGCAAAAGGCCCATACACATAAAAATAAATAAATAAGAATTAAAAAGACAACATCACAATGTGATCAAGATCCATTGTATATGTGTATGAAATTATCAAAGAATAAATAAGTAATATCATTTAAAATTTATCCAGTAAGCCAGTAGCGTTTCCCCCACCCACCCACCCACACCCCAGCTCATGGTACTCAGACCCTTTCTCACAGGCAGACTGGTGTGTGCAGCTTAGATAAATTCCCTCCACTCCTCCTGACTCACTGCTGTTTGCTCTTTCCCACAAGGAACAAGTTGATCAAGAAGTCGCCTTCCAGCAGTGGCTTTGAAACATAGAAGACAGACGTGCAGGCAATGGGAGGAGTTCCCATTCATACCAAGACCTGAAGACAACTTTTTAAAAAAGAAAATTTAAAAGAAGACACCTTTGGTGAAGGTCCTGGGCTTCTGTGTTGCTTTCAGAGAAACTGCAGTGATTTACCAACTATGCTGTCTGATTTTGTGTCAACTGGACACAAGCTAGAGTCATCAGAGAGAAAGGAGCCTCAGTTGAGGAAATGCCTCCACAAGATCCAGCTGTCAGGCATTTTCTTCATTAGTGATCTGTGGAGGAGGGCCCAGCCCATGGTGGGAGGTACCATCCTTGGAGAGGCAGTCCTGGGTTCTGTAAGGAAGCAGGCTGAGCAAGCCATGAGGAGCAAGCCAGTAAGCAGCTCCCTTCCATGGCCTCTGCATCAGCTCCTGCCTCTAGGTTCTTGCCCAGCTTAAGTTCCTGTCCTGACTTCCTTTGGTAATTAACTACAATGTGGAAGTGTAAGCCAAATAAACCTTTCCTCCCCGACTTGCTTTGTGGCCATGGCATTTTGTTGCAGCAATAGGAACCAACTGACACAGACACGTTGTGATAAGTAAGCAAATTACTTGCACCAGTTTTGAGCCAGACACAGAAGATAAAGTCATCAAACTGACTCGGGAGGTTAGTAAACTGGTTCACCAACTTTGCTTTTAAAAAATGTTCTAACAAGTTGTTCTCATCAGAGACAGTGGCAGCCAATGTCGATTTGCACGAAGCAGCTTGGTGAGTCATGTGGCTGATTCCTTCCCGAAGAAAGCACAGGACAGCTCCCTGGAAGTCAGGGTTTCACACCAGCAGCCTTTAGTTCTGAGGAGCATCTCCAGTCTCTAGAATCTCAGGTCACATGCTGGGTGGAAATCTGCATTCTAACAAGCTCTCCAGGTACACATTGGCTAGAAGCACTAGCAAAGGACATGCTTTTTTTTTTTTTTTTTTTTTTGTTTTGTTTTGTTTTGTTTTTTGATTAAGTCGAAGTTACTGCTGCTGTGATAAAACTCCATGGCCAAATGCAACTTGGTGAGGGAAGGGTTTATTTGACTTTTGCTTCCACATCGCTGTCCATCACTGAGGGAAGTCAGGATAGGAATTTCAACCAGGACAGGGACCTGGAGGCAGGAGCTGATGTGGAGGTTCTGGAGGGTGCTTCTCATGGCTGGCTCAGCCTGCTTTCTCATCATCGGACTCAAACCACCAGTCCAGGGGTGGTCCCACCACAATGGACTGGGCCCCCAGCCCCCTCCATCACTAATTAAGAAAATGCACTACGGGCTTGGTTGCCTACAGGCAGACTTTACTGAGGCATTTTCTCTAGTGAGGCCCCCTCCATTCCAGTGACTCTAGCTTGTGTCAAATTGACATAAAACTAGCCAGCACAGTAACTCTGAAACTGAAGGCCCCAAATTGGTTGTTCCCTATCACTGTAGAGAATGAGAAAATCTGGCATCAGTGACTGGGGTTGTAGCTCAGTTGGTAGAATAAATTGCCTGGGTTGCCTGAGGTCCTGGGTTTGGTCCCTAGCATCCGTGTGGGGGGGGGCGGGAGGGGGTAGTACATGCTGTAACACTCTAAGTCATTCCCAGCCACAATGGTGATACTGTTAAAATAAAAAAAAAAAGTTAAGCATTGGCCAGGGACAATATTTACACACAGCCATTAGCCAACCAAACAAGAAAGCATTTCATCATCTTCAATGCCATAGAAAGAAATCTCTACTAAAATGTCTACTACCAAGGAAAATGGATCAGTGCTTAGAAGGACTCGACTGCTCTTCTAGAGGATGGATTCTCAGCTCACAACCATCTGTAAATCTAGTCTCAGGGGATCTAACACCCTCTTCTGGCCTCTGAGGGTACTGCATACACAAGGGGCACAGACACGCATGCAGGTGCAACACTCATACACGTAATAAATAAACAAATCTAAAAACAAATATTGAGAATAAAGAAACTGTAAAGATAAAATCACATTGTCTATCAATAGGGAACTAGTTAAATAAACAGTGTTATATCCTTGTAAAGACAAATAGGCAGCTATATAATGTGAAAGTTTTTTTATACACTGTAAAGTTTCCAAAACAAAACTGTGGCCTATTTTGAACCTTCTAAAAAGTCTGATTAACAGATTAAATTTTCAATGACCGTGAAGAGGTAAAATGCTGCAAGTCCTAATTACAATTAGGAGTTTAATTATAACTTATCGTGGGCTGTAATTAGGCCCCAGAGCCATTCATTGCCTACCTCTGTCTATGATCTAACATAAGTAGGGTTGGGTAGGGATTTTTTGTGTGTTTGTGTGTGTGTGTGTGTGTGTGTGTGTGTGTTTTGTTTGTTTATTTTTGAATGTGTAACAGATCCCCAACTTCCACAAATGCAAAGCTGAGAAAGTCATCAGATAGCAACAGAAGTCTCCAGCGTAGGCTACCCATTCTCTTGTCACCTGCCTACCCAAGCTACCTGCCAACATACTGAAAAGGTGTCTTGATTTTTGACTCTCTTTGTTCTGTTTCTATAAAACTTTCCATAATTGCCGCCACTTTCACATTGATTCCCAGGCCCACCCCACTGTTTTCACCAGAAAGGAGGTAGGAAATCTGTATTCCTTGGAATCAGGCTCCTGCCCTGGTTAGATTTCTATTACTGTGATTAACACTATTACCAGAAGCAACTTCGAGAGGAAAGGGTTTACCCACTTTCAGGTTATACTCCATCATGGAGGGAAGCCAAGGCAGGAAGTCAAGGCTAGCACCTTTAGGCAGGAACTGAAGCAGGAGGCATGGGGGGAGGCGGCTACTGGCTCATTTTCCATGGCTTTTTCAGTTGCTTCCTTATACAACCCTGTAGGGGCCTCCCACATCAATCATCAATCAAGAAAAGCTCCACAGGTCAATCTGGTGGGTACATTTTCTCAAGTGAAGTTCTCTCTTCCAGTATCAGATTGACATTAAAAATTGGCCAACATGATCACTATTCAAGATAATGCCTCATGGACTTGCCTACAGGCCAATTTGATGGAAGCATTTTCTCAGTTGAGGTCCCTGATGAACTAGCCTGCCTCCATCGTAAGCTTGAAAGCCATCTTAGAGTAAAGACAACATAGGTTAATTCCTGGTTATGATGAAACCTCTGTTTCTCAAGGATTGGGCTAAACCTTAACTAAAATGGTTCTGTACATCCTGTTCCAGGAAACAATAACCATGCCTTTGTTTTAAAAAGTACAATAATCTTTTAACCCTATCTTTGTTCAAAAGGTTATTTCGACCACTTGTGGCTACCTTGTTGTGACCACCTTGTTATGCCCACCTTGCAGCCATGTCTTTGTTTCAGGAGGTCATTATGACAAACTTGTTATACTTGTGTTCTGCTCCTGTAACCCTACCTATTTTTCCTGCCAAATCCCCCATTGGAAGCTTCATCTACCCCTAAGCTATAAAACCCTTGTCTTCCTCATGTCCAATGCTGACCTCTCAAACCTCATGTTAGGGAGAGTACATGAGTAAAAAAGCTTGCTTTAATTAACTTCTTACTTTAATTAATTTGATCATAATGATTTGGATCAGTGGTCTTTCTCCTTGAATCTTTGGGGTAGGTTAACCTCCTTCCAAGATGACCCAGGCTTATATTAAGTTAACCAAAAAAAAAAGAGGGAGCTGCCCAGTTCTTTTATCTTTTCATCGACTTTATCCAGTGAAATTTGGGGGATTCTTTCTTGGTGAGTAGTATTGGGGTGGTTTGAAAGAAAATGGTCCCCAAAAGGAGGGGCACTATTAAGAAGTATGACCTTGTTGGGGTAGGTGGAGCCTTGCTGGAGGAAGTGTGTCACTGCGGAGGCGGGCTTTGAGGTCTCTTTCTCAAGCTTCAGTCAGTGTGACAGTCAGTCAACTTCCTGTTGCCTTCTGGTCAAAATGTAGCCAGCACTCCCCCTCCCCCATCAGCCTACACACTGCCATGCTCCCCAAAATGATAATGGACTGAACCCCTGAAACTATAAGTGAGCCACCTCAATCAATGTTTTCATTTATAAGAGTTGCCATGGTCCGGGTGTCTCTTCACAGCAATAGAAACCCTAACTGAGACAAGTACTCTACAGTGTAGGTATACTGTGTCAGGGTTTGTGTATTTTACCACCAGCTGACAGACACCAACATGACTGTCCATTTGGTTATGTATGAATCTGTTGGGCCTGATGGTTTCCTTGACCTCCCTCACATGTCACAGAACCAACCAAGGTGTGTCTCAGAGGGACAGGCTCTGCACTGTGGAAATAGTGCATGATTACAAGCAGCCCTTGCCATAGGAAGCAAGTTTCTGACTGTGTCTACCCACCCTGGGTCCTGCTTGTGTTTTTGGACTTGTGGTTTTAACATCAATATAGCTATGTGAGGTATTCCATTGTCTCTGAAATGTGCATTTCTAGGATAACTAATGTACTGGCTAATTTTATGTCAACTTGACACAAGCTAGAGTTACCTGAAAGAAGGGAACTCTATCGAGAAAGTGCCACCATTAGATCTGGCGTCTCTTAATTAAGGATTGATGGGGGAGGGCCTAGTCCATCATGGATGGTGCCACCCGTGGGCAGTCCTGGGTTCTAGAAGAAAGCAAGCTGAGCAGTCTACTAGGAACAAACCAGTAAGCAGTATCCATGCATGGTCTTTGCATCAGCTCCTGCCTCAGGTTCCTGGAATGTCTTAGCATGTAGTGCCCAACGTTCACAATTTGGAAGCCTCTGATTGAAAACAAACAAAAAAGAAAATCCGAAGTTCTATCCAATCACACAATATATTTAGACATACAAGTGCAAGCTGTCTGCTCGACATTGTTCTCAGGGACTCTGCCATGCACTCCACATCAAGCCTGAACTCCTCTCCTCTGCTAGCCTGTGAGAAGATAGGATCAATACAAATCCTGCTTCCTGCATTTGCTGAACATTCATGGGAGGGGTTTTCATAAGAGCAGAGCAACAGGAAAAGATATCTGACTACTCTCAGCCAAGGGAAATGAGAACATAATCCCTGCATTGTCTGCTAGAGTAGGAGGCAAAATTGGACCTCTAGAGCCTTCTTAGAAATTCCTCTGACACACTGATACATGTCTGTATGCTGGGGGGGTGGGGCTCCTGTAGCAATGTATGTGGAAATACAATGGTCTTTCTCTCCACTCTGCTCTCCCAGGAATTTGCCACAAAAGTACTGTCTTCTTCTATAAAAGATACCTAAACTTTGTTTTCCAGATAGGGATGAATGGGAAAGAATACTCACAAATGGGTTTCATATCTTCTGTATGAACCCATCCTGAGAAGCATTTCTTATTCACTGTGGCATCACTTCAAAGATTCACCTGAATTGGCTGCACCTTTTTCTCAGTTGATAAGCCAAAGTTGCAGGGTGGTGGGGGTGCACTCCTTTCCTGACTCAGGAATCAAAGGTAGGCAAATCTCTGTGAATTAGAGGCCAGCCTGGTCTACAGAGTGAGTTCCAGGACAGCCACGGAGGTTATATGTAGCACCCACACTACGATGTGTTCCACTAATAGGGCGAAGGCCTAGAGATTAAAATAAAAAAGACAGTGGGTCATTTGTTCAACAGGAATGCCAAATGATATTTATTGAGGGGAAGGAGCGGGCTTACGTACTGACTCACAGCACAGTGGATAACAATCAAGGGTCGGTCAAGAGTGAAAGCTCTCTGGCTGAGTTCCTCTCCAGCAGATGTGTGTTAGGAAATCAAGAAGAGTACCAATAACAACTCTGGTGTAAGATGTTCCAGCCAACAGCTTCAGGCTTGCTAAAGGTTCCTCGGGGGTCCACGCAGGGCCCTACAGTTACACGGAGAAATTGTGTCTCAAAACAAAGAGGAGGAGGTGCAAGAGGAGAAGGAGGAGAAGAAATAAGCCAACTTTTATGCTAATTTTTCAGACCCATTTGGAAATGTTAGCAAGAGATGGCAGACGTTTATGTGTGTTGGTTTTCTTTAGCAGATCCACAATTTGCACAGTTTAAATAACAGATATTATTGTGGGGGTATCCACCAAAGAAGACTACTTGAATATGGGTTTAAGCCAAAAGAAAGTCTTTGTTATGCAGCTGGCAACCACACTGGGTGTTCAGGATCTCAGTGTAGCCCTGAGCTTGTTGTGTCAGGGTGAGTTTTTTTTTTTTTTTTTTTTGCACAAAAACTATACCCTGGGTTGGTATACTTCATTTAACAAGAACAGTTAGCCAGAAGTAGAACTACAGGAACCAAAAAAAACAAGGCTAGTCCATTTAGAGACTTTCCCAGAACTATGTGCTTTGACGGATTAGGCCTTTGTTTTAGGTTTTTGGCAGATGGTGCTGTCTACGTGCTGAGTTTTGCTTCTGTTGTGGAGTCAGTTATACAAGGTCTGGGGACCTGTTATAATATATACTGTCTTCCAGCTGGAGCTGAGAAATTGAGGATTTAGCAAGGTTGGTAGCATTTAGAAGCTATGAGGGTTGAATGATCCATACCTTTCTCCATGACTTGTGAATGGCTGTCTCCCTTATCTATATACAATCTCACCTGTGTCATTTATTTATATATATTTATTTTAAAATTTCTCTTCTTTGAATTTCATCACCTCTGCTAAACTATCTTTGATAATGTTTCTTCCACCATCTCAGATCCACTATGAAGCCTCCCTAGTAAGTTTTCTATCTCTGCTATTAGCTTCTCAACTCAAAGAATTCCCTTTGGGTCTTTATAACTTCTGTCCCTCTTTAATGTGACATTGTCACTGTGCTTTCCTTCTCTCATGGCTTCCTCAGATTTTTTGAAATGATTGTTCTGAAAATGCTTTCTGAAGTCCAACGTGAAGGCTCTCTCACTCATAAATTTTTTGTTTGTTTTCATTAGCCACATCCCTGCAGTACGCCTACCTCGGCTTGTTCCTTACCACCCTCCAGTTCCACCTCTCTCCACAGCGCATGAACAGCTCTGCTTCTCTCTTTCTCTCCCACTTGTCCACCACACATGTGTTCATCATTATGGTATGCCCCCCATCAATGTCAAGCAGAGATGGGTGGGCCTCTATGGATCTGTTTTTTAGGAGATGCCTCTGAGCCCCTCCTGGTATATATGGTCTGCTTCTCCTAATGGGTAAAAATCTGACCTACTGCTTCCCTGTGAGGGACATCCCTACTTTTTTAAACTGGTGATAGGCTGAGCTGCCTGCTCTGGTCTTCTGATCTACCTTTTCCATCATGGAACTTGTTTCCACCAAGCCAGCAAAGTGAGAGGATGAACCTGAGTGGTCCCAGCCCACCACAGCTGGAACAGAGCCAATCACTGCTTGGTCCCACTTCCCTGGAATTTAGCTACTACAATGCAGACCATATAAGGGAGTGATAATTCCCCTGCCTCTGTGCCCCACCAACCCCTCCTGGGAGATTGTAATTCTTGCCTAAAACCTGAGTGAAAGGGAGCTACTCTGGACCATATCTGCCTGGGATGTAGACTCTGTTATGCTGAGCAAGGGTTGGGGGGAGAAAGGCCATGGCTCCGATGTCAGGGACAGACACTTTTACTGGGATTCAGGTTTTCTGGGATAAATATGTACCTGTTTTCTGCGTGCTTCTAGAATAGTCCTGGACAGTTTTCTCTCCCCATTCTGAAAGTCATTCATTACTTTGTATCTGTGTAACACACATATCTAGAATCCAGATACACTTTCTATTATTGATCAGCCACATTGAACAGGACATTTTCCCTTCCCCCTCCCCCCCTGCACCACACACACATGCCAACATAAGAATCCTGTGGTTTAGCCCCCAGTCCCTGAATAAATTATACAATGCTTTGAAATACAAGCAGTTCTACCCTGGGGGGGGGACTAAAGGGGCTGCATTCAGGGCTTTGGAGGTATCAAAGGGGTCAGGTTTGAAGAGAGCTCTTCATAACACACAGAACTACTTCCAGCGCCATCAACTCTCATTACCTCAGCCCCTCCCCCCACCACACACACATACACACACACACACACACACACACACACACACACAGTGCCCAGCACAGAACAAAGCACACAGGGAAACTTTTTACACAACCAGACTTTGTGGCACACTGTCATTTCCCATTTAATTGACAAAGAGTAACTGAAGACACTTGTTACAGATTCCAGGCCCACAGCCAGCTTAGTTCTAATTGTATTGCTTCTGCCAAGATCTGGAGACTTTTAATATTTATTATCATTTTGTTAAATTTTCACCTTTGTGACTGCTACGATGTGACAGCAGTGTGTGTGTGTGTGTGTGTGTGTGTGTGTGTGTGTGTGTGTGTGTGTGTGTGTGTCCTTCCTGTCCAACTGTACTACCTGGTCCCAAATAACCAACCCAGAGGCTGAATATGAATTATAAATGCTTGGCCAATAGCTCCAGCTTGTTCCTAACTAGCTCTTACAACTAAATTAACCCATTTCTATTAATCTACATTCTGCCATGTGGCTCGTGGCTTTACCTGTCCTGCTCCCTCTGCAGCTCAGTGATCCTGATTCTGCCCTTCTTCCTGCCCCCGGCTTGCTGGCCATCATGACATGAGCATGTTTCCTCTGCTATGTGCTTCACCATGTAGTACTATACTGCAACAGGTCGGGAAGGATAGATGATAGATGAAAACTGCTGGAACCATGAACCAAAATAAACTTTTCCACTTAGAACCTGATTTAACTCAGAAATCTGTGACAACAAAAAAGTTGATCAACACAATATCCTTGGTAACCAATAAAGATATGTAATAAATATCTAAATTTTTCCAGTATAGTAAAAACTCGAGAGTCGTAAATTGAGATAAAGACCTGGTAAGTCCAAGGACAGTGGAGAGTCAGTTGGCTGACCCTCTCTCCATTTTTTTCCCTCCAACTACCAGCCCCGGAAAGCCTCTATTTCCTCTTCCTGTCCTCTCTAGCAGACCTCCTCAGTCCTCCAAGAGCTCTACGCCCAATCCCAATCAGCCAATCACCGACTCCATCCTTTGGTTCAGGTGGCTTTACTGGCCCAATAGAATGGCTGTAGGTAACAATTCTCCAGCAACAAAGATCTGTTTCCCACATCACCCCGGGCTGAGGAGGAGGCCTCTCAACCTAGGGACTTTGTCTCCTGTTATCTGAGTAACCAATCTGTTGTAATAGATGCCTTGTGTTGTAAATGAGTTTTGAGCAATGTTTTTTCACCCTAGTTAGGCTTTCACTGATTAAATTTCACAGTGCTTCTAGATCTGTTAAATTTTCGTTTTTGCTCATTTTTCCCTGTTCTCCCAACCACATTATCTTTACTAGGTCTTAAAAGTTCTTTATGCATTTTATCCAATTGTGCGTGTTGGTGTGGGGGGCTTGGGGGGGTGTGCGTGCATGCGCATGTGTGTGAGTGCGTGTGTGAGTGTGCACATGTGTATGCATGTGTGTTCCATGTCACAGGACAACTTGTTGGAGCCACTCTCCTCCTTCCCCCATGTGGGTGCTGGGTGTTGAATTCAGGTCATCAGTCTTGCCCGCAGGCACCCTGCTAGCTGAGTCATTGCTGGCCCTTCATAATGCTAATCCTTTCTTGGCTGCAGTGTGGGAAATGTCTCCTCACAGTCCATGGTTTGTCTTTACATTCATTTTTTAAAGTCATAGTTTCATGAAGCCTTTCTATAGAGCTGAGGATGACCTTGAACTCCTGAAGGTCACACTTCTACCTTCCCAGTGCTTAGGTCATGGATGTGTACCATCATGTGTGGCTTTTAAATTCTCTTTAAACTACTTTTTTTAAAAAATGTGTATTTTGGAGACCAGTTCTACAATTCAATGTAGTAATTTACTTTTGAAATACATTTGCCTGATGGTTTGTGGCTTTTTGCAGCTTGTCATCAGATAAGGTCCCCAAACTTGCTAAATGACACATCTTTTTAAATAAAAACCTATTTAGTTTCATCTTTCACATTTAAGCCATAGTAATTTTACATACAGTGTGTTGTGGTAGGACGAGCCCGGCTAGCTCAGTCGGTAGAGCATGAGACTCTTAATCTCAGGGTCGTGGGTTCGTGCCCCACGTTGGGCGCCATTTGTAGCATGTAAGTTTCCGCCAGCCCGCCCGCCGCTGGTCTGGCGTCCTGGCCCCCAATAACACGCAGGAGACTCTATATTTGATACAATCCTGTTGGCCAGTTACCATTATTGTTTATGGGCTAGCTCTGCCTTAATCATTAACCCATTTCTACTTATCTAAGTATTTCCACGTGGTCGTCTTATCGGGGAGCCGCGTGGCAGGCTTCCTGCTTCTTCCCGGGCTACATCTCGACTCCACCTACTACTTCCTCTTCCTCCTCCTAGTCTCCTAGCCCCACCTATCTAGTTTTCTATTGGCCACAGGGCTTTATTAACAGTATGAGAAACATATACAGAATCACATCTCCCATCAACAGTGTGATGTGATTTTTGATTTTTTCTTTTATTCACTGGTCTTATACTTCCATATATTTACAAAGTGCCTTTCTAGACCCTCCATTCTGTCTTATTATGTTCCTTAAATTTTTTAAGGTGTATTTTTATGCATATGTCTATGTGTGTGTATGCTTGTCTATATGTGTACTACGTGCAGGGATGTAGAATCTCGAAGACAGCATCAGATCCCTTATAACCAGAGTTATGGACAGGAAGCTATGTGCTGCCCAGTGTGAGCACTAGACTGAACCCCGAGCCTCTGCAGAAAGCGCTTTGTGGTGAAACAGTGCCTTGGTGATCAGGGCCAAGGAGTGTCATCACACAACATCTCATAAAAGAGATCTGTTGGGGGAGGGGAGAACACGAAAGGCTGCCTCTGAGCAGGAACTGAAGAGAGGGAGACCAGGCCACGAGGCATGGGCTTTACAGGGGATGCAGAGCATGCTGTGCAAAGGGAAACACCAGACAGTGGAAACACGTTGCATTAGTGACCATGGGTGGGTGGGGATTGAGGAGCATCTGGTTCTGGAATGTGGATGGTTCTTAGCTGACTGACAGTCCTACCTTTTGTTTATTACAGAAGGTAAGGAAATAGGTGGCATGGGTATTTGGGGACCCAGGAAAGCTGGAGTGCTGGCTGAGGCTGGAAAGAGCAGAGCTAGAGGAGTGTTGGCCACAATGGAGCACTGTGCCGTGTCTACTTGATTGGAAATCTGCTGGACCCAATAGAGTAGTGGAGACAGAAGGTAAACTGAAGGAGTTTAGTTTTTGTAATCTTGGGTGAGTGTACATTTGAAACTTCTAAGACCACAGTCCTGGTAGTTGGTGGAGAAGAGTCCCAGGACCAGGAGAGAAGGAAACATCCCATCTTCAGAGACAGGCTGGTGTGGAAGTGTAGAATCTGGGGTCCATTTGACCAATGGGAGGTGGATCAAGATCTTATGACTCCCTCGAGTCCCTGAAGCTTACATGAATTCTTTAAAGTTTACAATGAGATAAAAGTGGGGCATGGGAGAATGGGAGGGAGAGGGAACTGGAACTGGTATGTAAAATAAAATAATTTCTATTTTAAACTTTTAAAAGGGGGAAAAAAAGAAAATAAACAAGCATGAGAAATCAAGGGAAAAAACAAAGAGATAAAAGTTTTGGATATGTTAGCATTACTACGTTTGTCATCTGTATTGAAGTCCACCTTGTAAACGGTAGTAGACTCGTGCTTTTGAAGTCTTAGTATATGAAAAGTTTCTATACCCCACTAAGCCTCTCCGCTGATGCATCAATCCAAATCAGACAAAATCAAATTGAATTAGAAAAACCCCACATTTAATGGATACAGTGCTTACTCCCGGATGGCCTTCCAGTCCCCCACCACACCTCACCCAGAGAGGAGGTGGGAAAGGGAGACAGGAAAACCAGAGTCTATTTTCTGGGGGACAGTTTACCCTGTGGGAGTGGTCTTGAGCATCTCTGGGGAAGGGGTCATCATTTGGCTTTCTGAGATGCAGCAGGGTTTGGAGATAGGGGAGGGGGCTTGGGTGGAACTTCCACCATAACATCCCAGGCTCTTTGGAGATGGATGCCAGGAGCTGAGGTAAGTTTCCATCATAACAGTAGACGCTTGAGGAGCCAAAATGATTTGGGGTTAAAAACATTAACACTCTTTCCAGAGGGCTGGATATATGGATTAGACTGAAATGTTTTTAGCAGGATTAAGAAACACTTTTTAAGTCTATTCTTAGAAGACAATCAAAGGAAATTTAAAAGGTTTTCTGTAATAATAGTAGTCAGTGCTTACCAGAGCTAGATTAATAGTTTACTGGAACTTCATTGATGAATGTTAAAACTCCAAACTTTTGGAGACTTAGTAAACCAATAACATAGAGAAGGAAAGAAATCTGAAGCATTTCTCATTTTCTATGAACCTTAAACCACTTTCTATGTACTTTAAAACACTTTGTTATACCTTTACAAATTGCATTTGCATACCTTAAAACCCCTTCATGGACTCTCACAATGTAAGCTTTTCCATCCTCAGACCTTTACAACTTGCACGTACATACTTTAAACACTTTCTTAGACCTTTGTAACTTGAATAAACATTAAACTTTTTCTTTCCATCTAACCATTTACCATGAGACACAAGTGGCTGGTTACTGACAGCAGTCATTGCAAAGCAAGTTCCTTTAAAAAGGAATAGTAAAAAGTTACATTGAAACCTGTTTTGTGAGTTTATTTCTTTTCAGAGTCTGGTAGCAAGGTAAACTGTCTCTCTCAGCTGGAGACCTAGTAGTTCTAGGAAAGTGAGGTTTGAAGCCTGATAGTTACAAATAAAGAGACCTTAGAAGACAGCTGGTGTGTTTGCTGTTTAATCTGACAAAGCTATCCTTATCTAGTCATCAATGCCATCAGAGATCTGAGAAAGATAGATTATAATCCAAATGGCTTGTGTATCATTTAAAATGACAGAGTTCTCCATTACCTAAATGATTGACCTAGGTTCCTCTGGTCTCCATGGCTTCATGGGGGAGGGGGCAGTTGAAGGTCTTCAGCTGTTATACAGGACAGCATTTAATCTTCAGCTGCCATGCCAGCCCTGGCAGGTGACGCAATGCATGGGGGCAGTTTTGCCTAGTAGTGTTACCACAATTCAGGTCAAATCCTTGTGCCCCATCTATTGTCTTTGGCCACCATAGGGTTCCCAGGAAGAATGGGCATGTCTATTCTCTCATGGGGAAACTTAAATATTTTAAATGTCAGATTCAATAGAGTCTGAAGGGTTTGAGGGCCATCTAATAAGTATAGCTGATTTTAAGCTTAACTTTAAAACACATACGGGAAGCTAAGTAAAGTTTGTCACTAAATGAATTACGTAACAATTTATAAGTTAACAGTTTTTGTAAGATTAGGAATTTTACAGCTTTATCCCTCCTGAGTTTGAGCATTAAAAAATTGAGTTGAAGGTTTAATTAAAGATCCTTTAGCATCAAAATATATC
Organism: Cricetiscus sungorus; assembly: GCA_030556225.1. Lineage (NCBI taxonomy): Eukaryota > Metazoa > Chordata > Mammalia > Rodentia > Cricetidae > Cricetiscus > Cricetiscus sungorus. The sequence goes on from JANBXA010000730.1 coordinate 11,641,085, forward strand.
ATAAATGCAGTAAACTTTAAACCATATACATTATTTTTTTTTCTCCAATCTACTCTCCCCTCCATCCCCTTGCACTGAAGGTAAGTTGAGAGGTAATAGTCTGGCTTTCTTGGGAGAACAAGAAAGCCTGGTGACTCATGAGTAGCTCTGCTTGTAGTGTGTAGATTAAGTAGTTAGATTAGCAATTGGTAAGTGAAGATTCTAAGCCATAGGCCTGAAGACTAATTCACAGAAGGCTATAGAACCCCTCATGGGTAAGTAATTCAGCCCAGGGAAGGCATCCCCCAGAGCCAAGACTCTTAGATGGAAAAGAGAGGAGTGTAGGGCGACAGGTCCTACACATAGACTCTGACTGGAGACTCAGACTGTGTGGGACAAACAATGTCAGCAGTAGACTGAAGTCCATGATGACCCCAACACCAGGCAGGGGCAGTTACACCCGGGCAGGCCACAAGGGCAGAGGAGTGTTTGTCCTTCAACACTAAATCTGATCTAAATGGGGACAAATGTGTGAACATTTTAATTGCAAATTCAAAATGCTAACCTTCTAATTCACAAGCACATTTTAAAATAAGATTACATATTTACTGCTCTCTGAGGGGCAAGATAAGATGTCTATGTTGTTTGGTGTCCAGAAAGAAATGGCAGGAATTATTTTGATTAAGGTTTGTTTGAAGTCTGGTTTATTCCTGTGGGTGTGATCTCCCCCCACCCCCCACCCAGTGTTGGGGATAGAACCCAGAGCCTTGTGCTAACTGGCTAAGCATTCTCACTGTGAGACAGCTACAACCCATAATGAATGTTTTCAGTGATTACTCATTAATGATTTAACATTGTCAAAGCTTCCCACAGGTTAATGCTTTTCAACGTTAGTATTAAACTTCAATTGAGTGGTCATTGAAATGTCATCAAAATAAACTGCTTAGCCCGGCATGGTGGGTCATACTTAAATTCTATCACTCTTGAGGTAGAGGCAGGCTGCTTTCTGTGAGTTTGAGGCCAGTCTGGTCTTCATAGCAGTTCCAAGCCAGCCATGGCTATATAGTGAGACCACATCTCAAAATAAATAAATAATTTTAAAAAGGAATTGCCTATCCAAAACTTAAACAAATAAAAGGGAAACATTTAATGTATATGGAAGAATGTGCCAAGTTCAAGGTATGGCTGTTGTGAGACTTCTAGGAAAGCTATTTCCTCTTACCCCAGACAGAAGGGCAACAACAGCCCACTTAAATGACTCTCTCCAGCTGAGGGCATGAGCAATTCTATTGGCAGCACTTACAGGAGTGTGAGTGGCTCAGCAGCTGCATCACCAAACAGCCCACCTGAGTGAGCACAGATGATGGATGACTCAGGAACCTGCATCGCCCAAGTTCCTTGCCCCGGCTTTTGACTCTTGTAGAATCTCAGGGAGCAGGCTTGTGAGTCTTGTAAGTTTTGTGAGCTAATCAGGGGGTTTGTTTTTATTTCTTTTATGTTTTTTTTTTTTTTTTTTTTTGAGGCTATAATCACATCATTCCTCCCTCCCTCTCCCCTTTTGAAGATTTACGTGAATGGGTACTCTGCCTGAACGTATGTGTACCACATGCATGCGGTGGTGCCCCCGGAGGCCAGAGAAGGTGTTAGACCCTCTGAGATTGGAATTATCACAGAGTGTTGCGAGCTGTCTGTGGGTGCTGGGAACTGAACCAGGGTCTTCCGTAAGAGAAACACATGCTCAGAAAGGAAATGTTTCAATACAGAGGAAACAGCAATCTCAGCTGAGATGCCCATCAAGAACTAAGCAGATTTTTGAAACAGGCTCTCCATAGGTAGCACAGGCTAGCTTCAAACTCATTATCTTCCTGCTTCATCTTCCTGAATGCTATTACCACAAAGCTATCCCACCACTACTCCAGCTTATTTTACATGCCCACCCTTTAGGTACTGGGGGTTGAACCTAGAGCCATGTACATGACACTTAGAAGCTTTGCCACAGAACTCACTTCTGGCCCCATTCTTTTACATTTCTAGGCAGAACCATTGTATAGTATAGTACAACATAGTTTAAAATATGTACTGTACTAAAGTTTTTTTTTCTTGAAAAAAAATAAGCACTATTATAAGAAATTATAAGGTTTTGTTGTTGCTGCTGTTTTGTTTTGTTTTTGTTTTTTTGGTGGTGGTGGATCTTGAACCTAGCATCTTACTGGGCACTTAATCATTGAATTCTATCTCCAGTATTTTCTCTTTGGGAGGGGCAGGGAGGACACTGGGTTTTACCGATTTTCCTGGAGTTGTTTTGCATTGGCTCTGTAGCTCAGGCAATCCTGGGCATTGTGATCTCTTTGCCTTAGGTTTCTGTGCAACTGGGATCATGCACAACTGGGTCACCATGCCCACCAAGAATTTCTTAATGCCTTCACCTATCCAAGTGATACTTGAACTAAATAACGTGACATCAGGGGCTAGAGCGATGATCCAGCGGTTAACAGTGACTAGTGTGAGCACCCGCTGCTTTTACCTCCCCTCCATGCCTTCTTCGGTCCAAAGCCCCCAGCTGGGGCCAGATCATGAGCCTGCTGGGCTGCCCGGCTTCTGAGTCCAGCATCCAGCAGTCCAGCAAGGCCAGGATGAAAAAGCTTCGGAAGAAGAGCCAGAACGAGAAGTACCAGTTGAAGTACTTGAGCTCGCACAACGGTGTTTGAAAATGCTGCTGTTTGTGATAAAATTGTTCATATTGAGGAAAAATTTCTCAAAGCAAAAGAAAGAAAATACTGCTGAGGAAGTCTTGGCAGCTTCAGGTTGTAGCTGACTGAAGGGGAACCACAGGCCGAAGCTCCTTCCTGCTACTCGTTTGCCCCTGGCAAATGTGGTGTGGCCAGCTCTGTGGAACTACAGGGAGCTTGGCCCAGCACTGGGGCATTGGAACCATTTGGGAAGAAATTCAAGAAGGAGAAAAAAGAAAGGGGCAAAGAGAACAACACACTGGAAGTTCTGAAGAAAACATCCAAGAAAAAGAAAAAGGAAGGAGGCGCTCACAAGTGGGTTCCGCCATTGCCCGGGATCCCTCGTTGGATGGCTAATGTTTCCCAATGGGTCTAAAGGTACATAGCCTGGGGAGATGTCACCAACCGACCTGGCTTCCATGACGAGAGTGCCATCTACCCTGTGGGCTACTGTAGTACTAGAAGTGCCCAGACCGGAAGTGTTCATATCTGTCAGATCGAGAGTGGTGGTGTGCAGCCTCAGTTTGAAATTGTTCCTGAAGATGACCCCAGATGCCTGTTATTCATGAATAAGTGTTCAGAGTCATCAGTGCTACAAGGGGGACGCTGATGTCTAACCCACTTTCGTGTGGTGCTGGCTTCTTTTGAGTTTTCTCATCCAATCACCCACAACCTGATTTACAGTCGTCCAGAAGTTCAAAACTGTGCAAAAGATGGGTGGGTGAGATTTGATGCATGCAAACCCAGGAAGGGGCGGCTCTCCCAGGAGCTGCCAGAGAATGGTGCAGTGGCAAGCCTAGAAGCCTTTGAGACACAGACCTTTGATGATGACCATGAGGATTCCATTCTGTTAGGATCCCTGGACCTACCCGAGCACCAGAGTGCATGCAGTCTTTGTGTCATCTTACCCGCCAGTGGTCTTGACACACACCCTTAGTGGATGCTGGCCCACAGCACCTGAAGTGTAGACTGTCATACTGTAGCCCAAGGCAATCTTTAGATTGATAGATTAAACAGGAAGTGGGTAGAGCCCACTTCCTTTTCAACATCATCACTTTTTGTTTTGTTTTGCTTTTTGAGACAGGGTTTCTTTGGAGCCTGTAGAGGGACTTGCTCTATAGATCAGGCTGACCCCGAACTCACAGAAATTTGCTTGCCTCTGCCTCTCAAATGCTGGGATTAAAGGTGTGTACCACCAATACCTGGCTCATTATTACTTTTTAACTTAAACTAAATGTTACTCTGTGTGGAAGATGGCAGCAGTTGAGAAGCAGAGAAGATATTAACAGTTCTGGCCTCTGAAAGCAATTGCATTCGTGTGCACTCAACACACAAACACATACATACATATACACACACACCTGTGTGTATGCATATATATGTATATATATAAAATATTAAAAATAAATCTTTCAATAATATATCATTTTTTAACCCTTTGGAACAAATAAGAACAATGCATCACAGCTTGGTTAGTTTATCTTTTACTTCAGTTAACTTGTTTTCCCCTTTTAAATGAGAGAACACAGAGCTGTTGAGATCTTGTTGATTGCATCCTGTAGTATAGTTTAGTGGATGTTTCTGTTATTTATAGTTTTCTATACATTAGCTATTGTATCTACAGACTCATCAGACTTGGATGTCTGTCTGTCTCCCCACCTCACTTGCTAAGGTATGCATTACAACAGTGTATGCCTTTGTCTGGTTTATATTCGTGTGCACTTGGCTCCTTTGGGAGACTCGTCCTGTCTGTTAATCTTTGTTTTGGTTTATGGAGACAAGGTTTCTGTGTTTAACAGTTCTGTCTGTCCTGTAACTTGCTCTGTAGACCAGGCTGGCCTTGAACTCACAGATCTGGCAGCCTCTGCCTAGGAGTGCTGGGTTTAAAAACCTGAGCCACTACCCTACCACATAATCTTTGTAATCTTAATTAGCAGTTCCTTTCTCTCCCTGGCTCCAAGTCTGAAGACAGGGCTCTAGCCTATCTGCTTACTTGGCCTGTGGTCCAGCATTGCACTAAACCTCCACTCCCTAAAGTTCCTTAGTGAGTGAAGGAGTAACACATTTTGAAATCACCCCCACCCCCCCCAGCCCCAAACACACAGAGCGGGAAGTTTCAGACGATGATCACTTCAGTGACACATGATGATTAAGCAACCATCAGTACAAGAGAACATTAGAGTCACAAACTCCACCCCATCTCTCCCTTCCCTTTTCTTGATACCATGGTGAAACAAGCCTGAAATTCCACTGGGAGGCAACCGCCAGTTGGAGGACAGCCTAGGCTAGGTTGTGAGACCCTACTTCAAGAAACAAAAGCAAAGTAAACAAAGCAAACATATTGGGGAAGGGGGAGGGCAAAGGAGGGGAGAGAGAGGAGTAATCAGAAAAGTTTTTATTTTTTTCCAGAGGTTTTAGTTCCACAGGGCAACCAATCATGGCAAAACGGATAATATGCTATTAAAATTTAAACGAAACTTGGGCCCACTGCCATTTAATCAAGCCGGTGATCTTCTGGGCTCGTGGAGAGGTAGCCACCCCCGAAATACTCCACCCACGGAGGTGCTAAAGCGGTAGCCTTATCCGGCCGGCCGCAGACTTTTCCTTCCCTTTTCACCTTTTCGCAAGCTTCGCAAGCAGGCAAAATTCTTGGCCTCGGAATCCAGGCCCCGCCCATCACCCAGCCGCGGTTCACAGGCCTCCCGGGCGGGGCGTGGTCACGGCAGGGGCGGGGCCTTATGCCTTAGGCCCCGCCCCTCCCGCGGCCCCGCTGCTGACCGAGAAGAGCCGGGAAAGCAGCTGCCGACACCGCCACTAGAGCGGAGCCGGGACGCGAGCGAGAGGCAGAGCGGGTCCGCCGCCGCCGCCATGGGGAGCTGCGTGTCCCGAGAGGACTTCGAGTGGGTCTATACGGACCAGCCGCACACGGACCGGCGCCGGGAGATCCTGGGTGAGGACCGGCGCCCCGTTATGTGCGCTCGGCCGTGCGCGGGCCCTGCGCGGCCTCCCGCGCGCGCCGCGTGAGCACGGTCTCCGAGGCTCCTTCCAGACGCTCGGCTGTTCGGCCGCGGACGCGGGGCTGGTTCCGGCCGAGCCCAAGGCCCGGGATGGGGGCCTGCGCGTCCCCGCGCGCCCTTCGGTGGTCAGGCGCTGGCCTGTGGCCCCGCCGGCCTGTGCGTTGAGGCCCCCGCGGTGGGGCGACCCGGGCTCGTCTCTCCTGTCCCGGCGGCAGAATGACTCCTCGGCGGGAGGGGTGAGTGGGCTCCAGCCGGACCGCCCGCTAGGCCCAGAGGCTCAGGGCGTGGTCCTGGGCATCCCCGGGCCCCGGGATCCTGATCACGTGCCGCAGGCCCAGCGGGGGACCAGCTCCCGGGAGCCAGAGGCTTCTTCACCGGCCGCGCGGCTCCTCCGGGGCGTCCTTTCCCAGTCATCTGCGGGTCTGGCTGGATAGGAGAGGCGCGAGGCTTAGCCTTCCGGACTTTGGGCCTAACTAAGTCTGGAGGGTGTTAGGGGTTTCCGCGTGGGATAGAGAAGTCTGCCTCACCACTCCTTTTAAGGGGACTGATAAGTTCTTGGGTTGAGAGCTTTGCATATATTATCCAGTTTAATTCTCCCTTTTCAGTACTTGTCTGGCCCGCATTTAAAAGAGGTGGGGTAATGGTATGAAGATAATTCCCATCCGGGTTAGACTGCAGCTGAAGAAGATGCTTTTTTTTTTTCCGCTTTTTTTCTTCTTCCTGTTGCTAGAGAGCGAAAGGTTTTTTTGTTTTGTTTTGTTTTAATTTTTGCTGTTTCTTTAAAAAATGATGAAATCAGTAAAAGGCTATTAAATACAAGGAGTTGACTTTTACCCACCATCTTTACATTCTTTAAAATCTGCCCATTGGGTGGTTGAAGTCCTGGTTTGTTCAGTAGCTAAACTTAGAAATTTCGTGTTTCACGGATAAGAGTGAATAGATGCCATTCAAAATGTATTTTTTCCCCCTAGCCCTGGAATTCAAACTCAGAGATTCCTGGTACTAGTTGGTTCTCCACATCAGAGCTGTTCCGCTGGCTTCTCCTGGAGAACCTGAATTGAGTGACTAGGTTGGAAAGGTGAAACTTTATGAACGGCTGTGCTGTCACTTGCTTTGGGCTCTTAGGTTTAGCTATCCGTTGCCTCACAGCTGTGGTAAATACCTGAACAACACGAGGGAGGAAGGACTTATTTTGGCTGATGGCTTCCTTCGGTGGTCACGGTTGCCCTTGCTTTTGGGTGGAGGTCTGGTAAAATCATGGTGGAGAGGGCTTGAAAAAAAGAAAGCCGCCCCTACCCCCTATGCTAGCCAGGAAGCAGAGAGCAGGTAGGAATATGCCTTTGGCTTGCCTCCAGTGACCAGCTTCCCCCCCCCCCCACGCCCCCCAATATGCCATCATTTTGTGAATCCTTGGAGAGATTAGTCTATTGATTGGGTCAGAGCCTTCAGGATCCTCTCAGTGATCAGATCCATCAACTAGGGACCAAGCCTTTCATACTCCCATGTGGTGATAACCACGATTTACTTGTAGGTATTTGACATACATTTGAGCCTTTTTCTCCTTTCAGCTCTTTTTAATAATGTTGCTTTGAACATTCGTGTACAGGGTATGGGTGCTTTTAATTTGGGGATGCTTTTGGCAGTTCTTTGTTAGCATTTTGGTTAAATGTCAAACAGTCTAAACCATTTTACATTTTTAAAAATTTTATTTTGTTAGTGTTTTACCTGTAAGTATGTCTGTGAGAAGTTGCAGACAGTTGAGCTGCTCTGTGGGTGCTGGGAATTGAACCCTGGTCCTCTGAAAGAGCAACCAGTACTCTTACCCACTGAGCCATCTCTCTAGGCCACCATTTTACACTTACATTAGCAGTGCACGAAGATTCTGGTTTCTCCACAACCTAGTTACTGCCTGTCTTTTCATGTGTAGGTACATGGGTGTGCTCCCATTTGCGTGCACTAGCGCCCCCCCCCACACACACACACCATGGTGTGCACTGTGGAGGTCAGAAGATCAGCTTTCAGGAGTGGGCTTTCTCCTACCACATTGCTTTGAGGCAGGATCTCTTGTTTCTCCTGTGCCGGGCATTTCAAGCTAGCGGGCCCCAAAGCTTCCTAGCTTCTCGGACAGTCTTCTGTCATACTCCTGCTGAGATTACAGATGCCCACTACCCATGCTCTCTGTGTGGGTTCAAAGGACTGATGTCAGGTCACCCACTAAACTCTCCTTACTCTACCCTTCCTTTTAATCTAGGACCTCAGGCATGCTAGTCAGGTGCTCTGCCACTGAACTAAAACTATCTTTTTAAATGACAACAGTTTTATGGTCTCTGTATTTTCCTAATGATGTCAATTATCTGTCATGTGGTTTTTTGGGGGAGGGGCCATTTATGAATCTTTTCTATTAGATTTTTTTTTTTGCCTTTTAAAAAATTTGGATTATACATATTCTAGATGTGATTGTCCTATGGAATAGGTGACTTGCAAATGTGTCTGCCTGTCTGTTAGATTGTCACCTGCTCTTTTTTGATGGTATTGTTATAGAAAAAGAAGTTTTGGGGTCTTTTTGTTTTGTTTTATTTTTTTTTCTGAGGCAGGGTTTCTCTATGAATTAGTCCTGTCCGTCATGGAACTCAGTCTGTAGTCCAGGCTGGCCTTGAACTCTCAGAGATCTACCTGCCTCTTCCTCCCCAGTGCTGGGGCTAAAGGTGTGTGCCACCACTACCCATCTGAAAAAGATTTTTTTGTTTTTTGGGTTTTTTTTGTTTGGTTGGTTTTTTTGTTTGTTTGTTTGTTTGTTTGTTTGTTTTATTGTTTTGGAGCCTGTCCTGGAACCTACTTTGTAGACCAGGCTGGCTTGGAACTCACAGAGATCCACCTGCCTCTGCCTCTTGAGTGCTGGGACTAAAGGTGTGCACTACCAACACCCGGCTGAAAAAGAATTTTTAATGCAGGTTCAATTTATCATCTTTTTTCTTGAGTTCTACAATTTTGTTAGACTTATGGTCCATTTTGAGTTAACTCTTGGTGTAGGGAGGAGGTTCAGCTTGTTTCTTGTTTCAGCACTGTCCTTTCCTGCTGCTATATGAGGTCCTTATATATGGGCTTGGGGAGTTTGTCAGAGTAGAATTACTGGGAGGAAGTTGATTGGTCTGATAGAACCATGAAAATGAATTTTATAATTTGGAGGTCTATAAAAACAAATGCTAATGTTCTTTCTTGTGTCCGCTGTGCTAATTTAATGGTTTACATAAGATAAATATGCCAGAGCCTCAGTTAGAGAGATAGCTCAGTGTTGCTCTTAGCAAGGACACAGGTTCAGTTCCCAGTGTCACATGGTTGCTCACACCGTCTGTTACTCTAGTTCTAGGGGATTTGATACCCTCTTCTGACCTCTGTAGGCACTGAATCCACATAGCCCACAAGCATACATGCAGGCAAAATACTCTCACATGTAAAATAGAAAATAAAAAGAAAATATGTGTGTATTTGTCTAAGCATAGATGTCATTATTTTAATATAGGAGAATTCAGAATGTCCAGATTGTTTAATTTTTCTTGCATAAATTATTGTGTCATGCTATTTTGTGACTTTCTTACCAGGATATATTCATATCTTCCCTTTAGGGAATGAATATTTTGTGAAGTCTATAAGGGGAAGTATTGTGATTTAGAAAAGGGGGAAATCTAATTGTATTAATTACAGTTGCTGAACTGTTATGTGCTTTCCTTTGTTCCTGATTGTTGTATTTCCTTTTCTTACAGCAAAGTATCCAGAGATAAAATCCTTGATGAAACCTGACCCCAACCTGATCTGGATCATAACTGTGATGATTCTCGTCCAGTTGGCTTCATTTTACTTAGTGAAAGACTTGGACTGGAAATGGGTCATATTTTGGTCCTATGTCTTTGGCAGCTGCCTTAACCACTCAATGACTCTGGGCATCCATGAGATTTCTCACAATTTCCCCTTCGGTCACCACAAAGCGCTGTGGAATCGCTGGTTTGGAATATTTGCTAACCTCCCTTTGGGAGTTCCATATTCAGTTTCTTTTAAGAGATACCACATGGATCATCATCGATACCTTGGAGCTGATGGCATCGATGTGGATATTCCTACTGATTTTGAGGGCTGGTTCTTCTGTACCACTTTCAGGAAGCTCGTCTGGGTTGTCCTTCAGCCTCTCTTTTATGCTTTTAGACCCCTACTCATCAATCCCAAACCCATTACTTACCTGGAAATCATCAATACTGTGATCCAGATAATTTTTGATGCTATAATTTACTATGTTTTTGGAATTAAATCTTTAGTCTACATGTTGGCAGCCTCCCTGCTTGGTCTGGGTTTGCACCCAATTTCTGGGCATTTTATAGCAGAACATTACATGTTCTTAAAGGGGCACGAAACATACTCATATTACGGGCCTCTGAATTTACTGACCTTCAATGTGGGCTACCATAATGAACACCATGACTTCCCCAACGTTCCTGGAAAAAACCTGCCCCTGGTAAGTGAAGGACTTGATGAATTGTTTTTGATGGTGTTATAATCAAATTAGTCATGGCTTGTTTATTGTAAAAGTAATTTAGTATGTTTTGTCAGGTAAAAAAGGAGAGCATATATCCTATGTCTGCCAGCCTAACTTCAGTGAGGATTCATATCTTCTGTTCTGGATCTTTACGCTTAGTAGTCATGCTTAGAGCTCAGATGTGCAAATCTCTTAACCTGCTAAATTAGCTCAGAATTTGAAAACTGTTCCTCTGCAGGAAGCATCTGTTCATGGAACAATCATCACCATTAAGCTGTTGTACTTGGCTAAGATGTGTGGCTTTTGTAACACACAGATGAGGTGTCCTGCATAACTGATCTATAGAGTGGACAGTGTCAGTGTCCATGTTGCTACCTTTCCCTGGCAGAGACTCTGCCTGGACAGTAGACTTTCAGTGTGTTATATGTGGAGTAAGTAAAGAAGACATTGCAGCCTTCATTCTTCCCATCTCTTCCAAAACTAGCCACTCTTATTAACCTCAGTAGTTTTCCTGCTGAGCCTTCTCACCAGCCTTTCTATCTTCCCCTGACACTGGGGAGGCAGAGGCAGGAGGATCTCTGAGTTCAAGGCCAACCACGATTGTTTCACAGAGAAACCTTGTCTCAAAAACAAAGCCAAAGTGAGTAGACTGTTCTGGTAGAAAAAAAAACTCCATAAAAAAGGATATCTAAAAAAATGATAATATATATGAACAATAGTTTTTCTTAAAAACTATTCTTAAAAACTGTATATAAGGGAACCCTAATGGATACTTCATGATATCATACTCAAATTTTTAAACACTGTTGAAAAACTACATACAACACAATAACCAGTTGCAGTGTGTGATTATTTCTTTAGATCTGCTTAAGAAAAGACTAAACAATACTGGCTCAGTGGGTAATCCATACCATAAAAATATACATCAAGGTTAGATTACTACCAGGTATAATGGTGATAGGGTTTTGTAGGACAGCTGTCCTTTGGAAATGCATGTTGTGGTATTTGGAGTTGAAATCGGGTTAAGTTGGAACAACTAAAGAAGAAAGCAGAGTGCTTTTGTTACCCACACAGCACACATGTAAGTGTACCAAAGGGCCAATTGGGAAATGGGTAAAGGGCACATGAGGGCTCCCTTATTATCCTCTCAGCTTTTCAGTTGAAGAGAAAGCAACACCAAGTCTGGAGACACCCCTCCGTGTCATTCTGCTGGTATACTAGCAGACTTAATTTGGCAGGCCATGTTTTCCTCATCTGTGTCAAGGGAACTGACTTTATTTTTTTTTAGGGAACTCTTTAAAAAAAAAAAAAGGATCACAAATTAGGGAGAAGAATCAGTCAACCGTTAAGCAAAAATTTCCCCCAAACGTGTATTTTCCTGGACTAGTCCCCAAATTTAAAACTTAGTGTAGTTCAGGCTGTACTTACGTGGAGCCCTTGGTGCACCAGTGACTCTGCCTCCTGCTCTTCCTTCCTATCTCCTTACTCTTTTGTTAAGTTAATACTCAGTAAACAGCCCTAGAGTTTGCCTTTCCTGTTCTTCTAAGAGGTCTGTCTCTGAGGAATTGTTTTTCAGTAACTACCTAACATTTATTCCACAGTCCCTATGAACGTTAATATTTTAATATTTATTTTATGTGTATGTATGTTTGCAAGCATGTACATGTACCATGTGCATGCTTGTTGCCTCAAAGGCCAAGACAGAGTGTTAGAACCTCTGGAACTGGAATTACAGGCTGTTATGAACCACCCTGTGAATGCTGGGAGCCTGTGGAAGAGCAGCCAGCCCCTTAGCCACTAAACTATTTCTCTAGCTCCAATACAAAACATTTTGTTTTTGATTTTGTTTTTCAAGACAGGGTTTCTCTGTATAACAATAGCTCTGATTGTCCTGGAACTTACTCTAGACCAGGCTGGTCTGGAACTCAGAGATCTGCCTGCCTCTGTCTCCCAAGTGCTGAGATTAAAGGAGACTCCCACCAAAACATTTTTTAAGCATACTTTTTTTTTTTTTTTTTCAGTTTGTTCACAACTTTCTAAGAATCGCAGCCATCCTGTGTCAGTGTGTGAATTGGACCTTGCTAACAAATACCCTAGGTTTATTAAAGGATTTGAGGTTTTTAGCTTTATGTCTTTATAATGTCTACAATTCATCGACTTCTTGTGCTAATGATGATCTTTAGCACATTTTCAGCCTCAGGAATGTCTTGACTCAAGTGCTTGTCCAGGCTCTGAACTGGCTTTATCATTTTACTATTTGGAACGCTAGCATCTTTCTGATTGCTACTGGCTTTGCCCTAAATCCATTGTGGATTTTGATGGAGCTGTTTATGTCATGTGACCTGCGGACATCTTATTCATGAAGACCTGCAGGCTGTCTGAAGGACCATGAGCAAAGGTGTTTCCCTTTGGCTCACTTGGTATTTGTCCCCCAGTCTGTCAGACACTCAGCTGTCATCTTGAGGCTTCAGTAACACTCACTGTTCACCTTACTGTGTTTGTTCTCTTCCAGGTGAGGAAAATAGCAGCTGAATACTACGATAAACTCCCCCAGTACAACTCCTGGATCAAAGTACTGTATGATTTTGTGATGGATGACACAATAAGTCCCTACTCACGGATGAAGAGGCCTCCAAAGGGGAATGAGATTCTGGAGTAAATACTACAGCTAAAGGAATTCCTCATAATAGCTGATAAAGTGGAATTTTATCTTGTTAAATTTAAGATGAGTGATGCCTAGAAGCTGCACTGGCATAATTCCCAACCAGGATCTTGGTGGCATCAAAAACTACTCAGCCTTCAAACAGCTGACTCTTGCGCTTACCTGCACTCATGCATTATACTGCTGTTACTAAGGGTGTCTCCACCTGTGTCTCATACTTGTAAGCATATCATAAAAAGCTTATGTTATTTTTCACTATAAACTAATAAACTGAACTGTTAATTGCAGTATATTAATAATCATTGCATTTTTGTATTTTACTAACTATATGCTATAGTTACCAGAGTGCTGAGGGAACTTATAATTTCATTCAGAAGTTTCATTACAGGCTTGACTTTAGTTCATGTAGTATTGTGTAACTCTCCTCTAGATTTAAACATTTGTTTCTGGAGGGAAGAGGAGGCTTATGAGACTCAGGAAGTTGATAAAATTCTCCATCACAAAGACCTCCTCGTGCACTCTAAGCAGTAAGGCTTTCCAGAGCCCCTACCTGAGTCCTGCAGGCAGCCAGGAATTTCATCCTTGTGACTTTTGTGAATTTGTCACCTGTGCTGTGTGTTTCACTGATGCAACTGCCTTTGAGCTGCTAGTTAAGTAACCCAAATAAACTCCCTGGTTTACTAAACTAGACTTAGGTAAAACCTTTTCTTTGATCTGGTTTTAGTGCCCAAACTGGCATCAACAGATACTTGTTCATGCCTCCCCTGGGAAAGTTCTTTCTCTGTAAGTTACTGAACTGTTTTTGTTTTGTTTGTTTTTGAGTCAGGGTTACTTTGTCTAGCCTTGGCTGTCCTGAAACTCGCTCTGTAGACCAGGCTGGACTCGGAACACATCGAGATCCACCTGCCTCTACCTCCTGGGTGCTGGGATTAAGGGTGTGCACCAACTGGCATTTTTACTCATATCCAAGTCACCTAAAGTAAACGCTGCTGGATCCTGAATAAAGTACTAAATTTAACCGTGCCCATATCAACCCCCTTCCTCTTTCAGCCGTTGACTCTCACAGCTAACAGACTTGGTATTCTCACGTTGCTGTGCAAACACTGGGTTGGGAGTGGGTAGTTGGTGTCTAGTAGCTAACATGTACTTCAAGACCAGCAGTCCCAGTTACCTCAAAAGTGTCACTGGAGATGGTTTTAGAATGTCAGCTGTATTGGCTAAAGGATGCCCACACAGTGGTTCGAACAGAGAACCCCCTGTGGGATTGGCAAACCTTCACACTCCCAGTGTCAACCTAACGTGTTTCTCTCCCTTTCTGACTACCTGGAGGAGCTATAACTCCTGCCAGCTCTCCATTCTGAAAGAGAGACTCACCAAGTGGGTCCAGTGCCCTCGGGCCTGAGAAGTGCTTCAGTCACTTAGCAGTCAAAACTCATGGCTTGCGCCACTCTTCCCTGCTTCAGCTCTGCCACAGCAGGTCAACAGCCACTTTCCCAGTGACCACTTCCCTCACCGCTTTGATGTTGTATAATGCACCATTCGCCTCCCCTGAGGCCGTGACTCCTTAACGGGACAAATGACTGATGTCTGTGCCACCAACTGAACAGGCCCAGTGCTACACTGCAGTCTTGGTTAATAGAATGAGAGTGGAGTTCTGGAATTTTATTGATCTTTATCTAAAAACCAAAGAGAATGTATTTATATACTCTTTGGGTAAATGCAATATATTTAAAACAAGGGACATTTATTGAGAATCCTTTTCAGTGTTTGCCATCCATCCATTGTCTTTAATTTATTGTTTGCAGCACTGGGGATGGAACCCAAGGCTCCATCCAAGCTAGGTAAGTACCACTGAGATACTCCCCTTATGTATAGAGGTGTATACATACCTATGTATATGTATTCATAATCTATTACTATACATGGTACCAATTCATTTGTAGATAAAAACTACGGCTAAAAGAAATTAATTATTGGTTGACGATGCTTTAGGTTCCTGTCTTGACTTCATAGTAATGGACTGTAGCCTGGAGTTGTAATCCACATGAATCCCTTTCCTCTTCTGTGTTGCTTTTGGTTTGGACAGCAACAGAAATAAAACTAGGACAATGTTCAACAGTGTAAGGGCTTAAATATGAGACATTGTTTAAATCCATAGCAAAGGTGCATTCATTCATTTGTTTATTCTGTAAATTGTGTAATACCTCACCAGGTATTACACAAGGCAGTAAGAGCATGGTGCCAGCTGGAGAGTGTTTGTGCTATAATGCCAGGAGACATATGTCCTGCTCAGTAGAATGCAGGAGGATCAGCATGTGGCCTGATGGGGTGGAGGGTAACTATCTGTCCTCTATTCTGCCAGACCTAGTGCACACATTCTTGTCCATGTCAGCCTAATGGGTAACTTATCTCTGCTGTTCAACGGCTCATGAGTGAGCAGCCTGAGGCCACATGATAACAGTGAGGGCTTGTACCAACTGGCAAAGCCTAAACTCTTGTTATTCCACCTACTGTTGACTTGGAAGATTGTTGTTGTTGTTGTTGTTGTTGTGTGGACAAGGGTATTGATTTTTGTCAGAGAACACTTAGGAGCTGTTGTCAATTTGGAATGAAAGAGCAGTCTTAGAGCCGGAGTTAATGGTGGCCCAATAAGCCCATCAAACATTCCCAGCATTCTGAGTGTCAGCACAGCTGAGACAGCTGGCAAAGGTGCCTAAGCCTATAAAGGTGACAGCTGCCTGAAGTGAGAGGCTGGAGCTAGTCAACTCTGCCAGGGCACAGGCAAGGTGAGGGTCCTGCCTTGGGAAGGGGTAGGTTTTGGCAAGAGGTGGCTCTACAGGTCAGATAGCTGGTTCTCTGAAAATTCAGTCAGTGACACAGCAGAGGAGACAATGGGGACCCTCATCCAAAGTACAAAAGCTTAATTTGTGCCAAAATCAGGCTGATCTGACAGGTAGGTCAGGAGGCCAGTAATACCTCCAGAGAAGGTTTCAGGTGCTGGCCGGGCCGACATCGCTGTGGGTCAGAAGGTGATGCCTCTAGAAGGGTGTATGGGTACGTGGGTGTGCACCTGTTGGGACAGAGACACAGAGGTGAGAGCAGAGTCCCAGGGGCTCTGTGAAGCATGGCTGCATGGGGTGGGGGAAGGAGGCAGCTGGAACAGAACCTTCTGGAAAGACAGGTGGGAACCACAGAAATATAAATTACTTTTGCAGTCAAGCATGGGTTAGTGGTAACTGGGCACACATCACTGTACATATAATTAATCCTCTGTAAAGGGGTAAATGGATGCTTTGTGCAAGGCCTGCAAGAATGGACACACCCTCTTGGTGATGCTCAGCAATTTCTAATCCAAGGAGAGTCTCCCTAATCCCTTCCTGTATTAGGTAGTTCTCAAAGGCTCTTCCTGGCCTGTGAGGAGGGTCCAATAAGACCTCAGTGACACCTCCTTTGTCCAGTTTGTGGCTTGAGCCTCATTCCCATGAGAGTGAGTAACTAGGACTTTTTGTGGCATGAATGAGCATCTCCCCTACGTGAACAGCAGTCTCCCTGGTGGTCATAAGCACATAGCCAGAATCTGCACTTACTCTCCAGGCTGGAGTTCCCTGAGCTAGGAAGTCAGTCTACTCCTGTTGTCTTCGTCAGAGAAAGCATGACATGTTAGCTTTCCAGCTTTTGAACACAGACCAATGCGACACCACCGTGAGAATGCAGAAGACCCCAGAGCCTTTCAAAGGCAGTAATTAGAAAGTGGTGTGCTTCCATGGCCAGTCAAAGGACTGTCAAATGTGACCTCTCAAATTGGGCCCTTTACCCTACACCTATCACTGTCTTCCACTGTGGGTCCCAGTTTCAGTGATAGGAGTAAGTTTCTCTCTCTCTCTCTCTCTCTCTCTCTCTCTCTCTCTCTCTCTCTCTCTCTCTCTCTCTCTCTCTCTCTCTTTCTCTGTCTCTCTCTTTCTCTCTCTCTGTCTCTCTCTCTGTCTTTCTCTGTGTGTTGTGTGTGTGTGTGTGTGTGTGTGTGTGTGTGTGTGTGTGTGTGTGTAGCTACTGTCCAGTCTCATTGACCCACAGGACCATGGACCACTGAGAAGCCAATGTTTCATCTTTGAGATTTCTTCATAGAGATTTGATCATAAACCAGTGTGGTAACTCATTCTCCTATGTCCTCACCTCACGTTAAAGACTACAAATTGAAAATAACTGCAGGTTCTAGTTCAATGCTGCCATCCTTCTGTTGCACAAATGTAATTTTTCAACATCTGTCAACTTCTCAAAAATAGATAAAAAATGAGAACTCACCACACGTCAAGGTCAAAAAAGCAACTGCAGCCAGTCCTGGAAGGCATGAGGCTTCACGTCCCAGCTGCATGTGGCTGTCATCTTTGTGTGCACCTCCTCCCCTCAGAGCCCCTCACTCTCCTACTTAACCCTGGTCTAGTTACAGGCCATCACACAAGTCTGTGGCTGCCTTAAAGGAATCTGCAACCCTTTGTTTCTGCTGGGATGCAAAGAGAAATAAAGGAAGTTTTTGTTTGTTTGTTTGTTTTGTTTGTCGATACAGGGTTTCTCTGTGGCTTTGGAGCCTATCCTGGAACTCACTCTGTAGACCAGGCTGGACTCCCGCCTGCCTCTGCCTCCCAAGTGCTGGGATTAAAGGTGTGCACCACCAGCACCTGGCTGATAAAGGACGATTTTAAGGAAACACACACACACACACACACACACACACACACACACACACACACACACACACACACACACCTGGTTTCTTGAAAAGTAAGCTGGCTCTTAGCTCACTACTCTGGAGTTCTGATTCTATGTAGACTCTGTGTCATACACAGACCGCCATGCCTAAGAGCTCTGGAAGGGTTCTCGAGTTCACCTGTGTGGACTATGTCTGTGCATTCTGTTTGTTCCTATATTACCTCCTTTTTAAATAAATTTAAAAAATTCAAAACACTAGTGCAGTCTTGTCTTGGGAAAATAACATCCTTTGAGTTGGCAAGAACTGAATGCACAGAAAGAACATTGAAACTGAGGCTCTAAGATATTAATTAGGTAACATCTCAAATTGGTTAGCTCTGCCTCAGAGTGGTGGAAAAACCAGCTACCCTTGGTAATTTGAACCATTTTATTCTAAATCCAAGACACCACCCTGTGACACCACCCTTCAATTACCTGCAAACATGTGTTTGCTCACTGGGGAATACGGAGTTGGGACAGTGGTAAGTCCTGTTGGGACTGTACACTAAGCCAGGGATGTGGTCATTGCAAAGATGATGTTCACAGGGCTGGCTGGCTTCACATTTCGGTCCTCCCTCCTGACACATCCATCCCAGTTCCGGGGTGAGAGGAGAATGCTGTGATCTCTACTTATAGCTGTACTTCAGGGAAATGGTGACATTTCTCCAGACCTGTCTGGGCCGGGCTGAGGTGACTTTGGCCCTGGAAAGATTTGTTTTGTAAATTAAAACATAAGCAAGAGCATAGGAAAAACATCAACCCAGCACATAGAATAATATTAGGAAGACAAACTCTGTGAAAACTAAAGGACCATAACTACAAATGTACGTGCTCATCTCCAGAGATGACAGAAGGATGGGATTTCTGTCCTGAGCCCACTCACCATTGTTCCAGTCTCTGTGGGCTGTTTAATCCTCATGTATTACCTTTGTGATTCATCCAAGAAAATAAAATAATAGGAAAGAGTAAATAATTCTTGTAACACCAGACAACCCAAGTTCAAACCCAGTGTCTAGACTCAAAGTCTACAACTTTGTAGAAAGAATTTTTACAACAAATGTCACCCTCAAATTCAGAGACATCCTCCAAGTTAGTCTAATGTGTGACAGTTTTTTCTCTTAATTCAGCCACTCACAGGGAAAACAGCGAGAGTAGTCAGTCACAACTATACCAGACAACAGCAGCTAACACTGATGCCCAACCATTGTTTGACATCTTGCTTTTAAAAACTGTGGTAAAATGCACACTTGCAGGGGGTTGGAGAGATCTCAATAATTTAGAGCGATGGCTGCTCTTCCAAAGGACCCACATTCAATTCCCATATCCCACTTTGAGTGACTCAGCCACCTGTAACAGGGGACCTGCTCCTGGGTACCTTAAGTGTGTGCGTGCCACACACGCACACACACACACACACACACACACCACACACCATCAAGGTTTGGTGTATTTAGCACACTCACAGTTGTGCAACCATCCCCAGAACTTTCTCATCTTACAGAATGGAAAATTGGTGCCCATTAAACAGTCTTTCTTTTCCTTCCCTTAGCCCCTGGCAGCCACCAAAATTGTATTGCTTGTTTTATGACTTTGACCTAAGCATTTTTAAAAAGATGTATTTATTTATGCTTTTTTCTTTTGTATATGAGTGCTCTATTTGCATGTACACCTGCATGATGGAAGAGGATATCAGACAGAAGAGGGCATCAGATCCCATTATAGGTGGCTGTGAGCCACCATGTGGTTGAGAATTGAACTCAGGACCTCTGGAAGAACAGCCAGTGCTCTTAACCTCTGAGCCATCTCTCCACCATCATAAGGAGTTTTTAAGATGGTTGAACTCTTCTGCACCCGTAATACACAGAGCCTGTTTTACACACACAATAAGAAAGAGAAGTAGTCAGGGCTCTGCCCTAGGTAGTGATCTCCATCAACACGGGTGCACTTTCCCTGCTGTGGGCTGGCTTCTCTTGTTGTAGAAGGGTCTGGTTAAGATGCTCACTGGGCCTCTGGATCCTGTACTCTCTTCTGAGCTCAGGGCTGAGCTGGGAGAATAGAAGCCAGGCTTCCATATTTAAAGCCAACATTAAAAGGTATGAGCCAGGTGTTGGTGGTGCACACCTTCAATCTCAGCACTCAGGAGGCAGAGGCAGGTGAGTTTGAAGCCAGCCTGGTCTACAGAGTGAGCTCCAGGACAGGTGTGCCTTCACAGTAGCTCATGGTCACATGATTTGTTTATTTAATTGGTTAGTTGTTTAGGTTTTTTTGAAACAGGGTTTCACATAACCCAGGCTAACCTTCTGTCTCTGGAGTGCTGTGACTAGAGGCATGTACTACCATGCCTGGCTTTGTCTGATTTGCTTTTATAATTGCATTATTTGCATAGATATTTATCCTAGGACTCAGACCCTGAGGAAATCAGATCTGAACCTGCTGTGAGTGAGAGTGATGTCAAGAAACCCTGAGGTAGTGAGCTGAAGGCTGAGGAAGAGGGTCTCTCACACTCAGGGAGAGGTAGCCCTGCGGCCTCTGGCCCCCTCCTTGCCCACACCTCCTCTCTTCCCACCCCCTCCTTCACCATGTACCAGCTCCAGCAGATTCTTTCTGTTCCTTATACCCAAGGCTGCAGCATGGCAGGGCCTCCTCAGCTCCTGCGTGGACCCTGGACCAAGCCCAGTCCAGTCAAGCAAGTCCTTCCCTGCACCCAGCCCTCGGCTCTGAGGCCAACTTTCGGAGGAGTCTTCTCTCAAGTGTGTGACTTTCACTTTCATGCAAGGCAGCCAGGTTGCAGATGAACTAGGGATAGAGAACTAACTCTGTGCCCGTGTGCACACTGGGGGCTTGAGCCACCGAAAATTCTGGGACCTTGGAAAGACAGTCCCACTGGTGGTTGCTCAGGCTTAGAGTTCTTCACTGAGTCACAAACTTGCCTCGAGTTCTGTCCTGGGTTGGTACTTTGTAAGACTGAAGACAGAGTTTGTATAGCCCAAGCTGGCTTTGAACTAGCTATGTAGTCAAAGATGGCCTTGAACTTCCGTTCCTGACTCTACCTCTGGAGTGCTAGGGTTACGGGCATGTGCCACCACACTCAACCTTACACAGCACTAGAGAACCAGGCTCCTTCATACCCACTACAGAAGCACCCAAGCTACACCCCAGCCTGTATTACAAGATTCTTTCTTTTTTTTTTTCACGAAGGAAAAAAAAATATCTTTCTGAAGAAGGTGTTACATTTCACTTAAGGAAAAAAAAAACAACACTTTTTTTTTTTAAAGGAAAGCAAATTCTTAAAATCTGCTGAGAGATAGCAAATGCTTTGTAGTCAGGTAGCAATTAATTGTCACTCACCATAACACTTGAGATGAGGTGGATGCTGTTTACCAAAGGATGGCCCAGACTAGTTATGTCACACTTGTGAGGCAGTGTCCCTCATCCCTGACTTCCTAAGTCATCAAGCCATCTTCTCACCCTTATTTTGGTCTCCAGGTGCTTCAAACTCAAGCAGTAGTCCTGAATGGAGACACAGGCTTCTCCAGTCACCAAAGCAAATGGCACCTCATTTATAAACTAAACTTATTAACCCGGTTCACAGTACATATGTGATTAATACCCCCACCCTAAAACAGCAAGGCCCAGCCCCAGCCTCTGTTACTGAGGCAGAGTATGAGGAAAAGGAGCTGTCCACACTGCTCCTGCTAACATAGTAACACTGCTCCTGCTAACATATGAGGGCATCTATAATTGAAACATAAAACACTGGGAACTGGTGGGAGATGTTATTCTGTAAATGTTTTTCATACTGGTTAATAAATAAAGCCCTGTTGGCCAATAGAAAAGGAAGATAGGAGGGACTAGGAAACTAGGAGGAAAGAGGAAATAGTTGGGAGGAGTTGGCATGTAGAGCCTAGAGGAAGCAAGATGCTCTCTGATAAGATGACCACGTGGAAATACTTAGATAAGTAGAAATGAGTTATTAAGACAGAGATAGCCCATAAACAATAATGGTAACTGGCCAACAGGATTGTATCAAATACAGAATCTCAGCGTGTTATTGGGGTGCGTGTGGCGGCGGGATTGAGCGGCCAGCGGGGAGGAACAAAGAGTGGGTCAGGTGGCTGGAGGGAAAAACCTGCTCGTAACAGGGAACTTAGTTCAGTGTCAGAGCACTTGCTTAGTAAGTGCAAGGCCCTGTGTTCAGTAACTACCACTAGAAAAAAAGGAAAAGCTATAATAATAATCATAATTATATAAAAACAACAGAATGCCTCCAGATCCTTTCTGAACATAATACAGACTCATATTTAAAAATGACTAGTCTCTTTTAAAGTGTCAGCAAAAATACATAATCTCTGAAATACAGTGAACTCCTGTACTACACAAACATGATACAAGGATTGGGAAAAATTTATTTAAACCATGGGAAACAAGAATAGAATTTACTAGAATGCTTAAATGACGATCCTTGAGTGCAAGGAGAGGGGTTTGTTGTAGGTGAATGAATGCATCACTGCTAATAAACTGCTCGATAAACTGTAGGGTTTCACAGGCTCTAGCATGCTCCGGGATACCTACCAGTTTTGTTTTACATTACATTTGAAGTGAATGTGGTATTTTAGCAAAATTATTATACAACTTTAAAACTTACATGTTTCACCATGCTTGGTGACACACACTTCTAGCACAAAATAGGCCAACCTGGGCTTCATAATAAATCCCAGGCCGGCTTGGACTATAAAGTAATACTCAAGAAACAAAACAAACCCAAACCCTAAAACCTGAAATAACTTAATTTGCATTTCTAAAATCACCGGAGACCAAATAAACAATCATGAAGTCAGGGAGGAAGCTAGATACTGATCTAGAAATCATGGCTTACCTGTGTTCTGACAGAGATAAGAAATAGCACTATTTTTCAGTTCAACCCTATACAGAGGGTAAAATTAAGAAAAACATCTTTCCATTTCCAAAGCTGACTCTTTGGCGTGACCGTTCTCATCAGGCCTCTGGCAGAGAACGGACGTGAGCCCGCTGCTCAGCCTAGTAGCTCTGCTCTTGTACAATGTCGACTACTGGCACACTACCCAGCTCCTCACACAAAAATGCCTTCTGAGAGGTGGGGACCCCTATACAGTCTCCTAACAAGGGCCTACCATACAAGAACAAACCCCAGCTCCACTACAAGATTCTTGAAAGACACCCTCTGAGGATTGTGGAAGGAGACACACACTCGCCAAGCCCTGCCCCTCTGTTTTGAACATTGACCCTGGGGATGTTCCTGGTGTGCCATGAGGGTGAGAGCAGAGAAAGCCCTGGAACAAACAGAAATCCAGGAAGAACTCTGCACCGAGTCACTGTCCTGAGTGGGTGTGTCCAGAAACGGTGGCATTGCCCCAGTGGTATCACCTCTCCTCTCCATGTCACTCTCTAACCAAGTCTCAGAGGCCCAAGGATGGAGGTGGCCCTAAGGTCCTCAGATTGCAGATTGTAAAAAGGTGACATGCAGACATCATGGCTGACAGAATAGCCCATGCCCATCCAAAGGTGCATCTTGAAGGAAAAACCCACAATCATGGGAAATGCAAAGGTTTATGGTGTCAATATAACCCCGCCCCAGCGGAGTGACAAAGAGGGAGGCCTACGAGAGGACAGGGACATCTCGTGCTCTTGCCAATGCTAGTTCCTGAGCATGGCTTAGTTTGAGAAGCTGGGGATACTGTAGATGGCCAGTGTGTGCTCTACAGAGCCACTCAGAATACTCAGGGAGAGTTGCTCAATTCTCTGTGGCTAATCTGTGGAAAATTCACAGGAAGGGAGCCAAAAGGTACGTATACCACTTACTCACAATCTCCCTCAAAGGGACCACTCTTCTGAGGTTTGGCCCTAAGAGTTTTCTAGTCAGATGAGTGATTTTGTCTGTTATCAAATGTGAACATGACACAAGTCCTCCTGTGTCCCTTGTCCTGTCCCTCTCAGCCACCCACTTCATGTGCACAGTGTCAACCCTCAGGGTGTGAAAGCAGCCTCAGGTAGAGACTTCTGGCAGCACTGGGGTTCACCCTTCCTAGAGCTGCTGTGTTAGCCAACGTGAAAACAGGAGCACGTAGCAGGGTCCTCTTCTCTCCAGGGCTGACTCCAGGCATTGCTTGCCTTTGACTGATGGGCGTCCATGGTCTTGATGCGTCCATTGGTAAAAAGAAAAACCAATGGGAAGTAGTTGCCCCCATTTGTGGCTCAGCTTTATATTACTCAACGTGAAGAAAAGCACGGTCACATCATCTGATTTCACTGGCTTTTAATTCCTTTTCATGGCTAGCTTTAGAAGCTACATTGTTAAGCCGTGACAAACACCTCTGAAGTGGGCTTCGGGTCACACTTACGTAAGTTGTTTTTCAAGAACTTGGCAGTAGTTCAAACTGGTAGAAACCACCTACCCTTGACTTGAGCGGTCCAAGTGTCTGGAAGGTCACCGTCTGACATTACAAGACAGCAACTTAAACCCTCGCAACACAGTAACACCACCATTTTCTCTATGCACACCATAGGGAGGAGCTCTGAAGTTTACTTGCAAACACGCAGACCACCAACCCACGCGTATTTCCCCATTTTTCTTTTGTCAAGGTTAGCCTGGCCTTGAACATGCTCCTCCACCAGAAGTGGCATCACTCACTTCCTGCAGACGTCCTGTCCTGACCCACCCGGGGAGCAACTGCTCTCAGTTTCAGTTCTCCGGCTTTCACACAGCACATGCCACTGGCCACAGTTGCTTTCCATGTGTGTCTGTGCATATCTACACACACATTTGCTCGTGCCTTTCCTTCCCCTCCCCTAGGAAGAATGGCCATTAGAGAGGAATTTTGCTTCTCTATGTGGCTCTATTGCCGCTGCCAGTCAATAAATATTTGTTGAGCAAACTAATGAAATCTCTCCTCCCACTTACAGTAGTATCTGTCCAGCTTCTATTTTCACTTGTAGGTGGACTATGGACTCAAAATTACAGTATTATAGCCTGGTGATAATTTAAAAAGAAAATTAGAATCACCTGAAATAGAGGTGCCTTCATTTTAGTCTGCCACTGGAATGTTCCAGATTCCCATGCATGTGTTGGGGGAGGAGATACAGTTCTTCAAGAGAGCAAAGGCTACTCCAAAGTTTTTCCAGTTGTGTCATGTGCTGCACCGAAGCACAGAGGGTTCTTTGCTCCTGTGCTCTCTGCCTCTCACTGGTGCGTGCTTCCTGCCAGGACAGCACCACTCTGAATACATCTTCCTTCCTTCCTTCCTTCCTTCCTTCCTTCCTTCCTTTCTTCTTTCCTTCCTTCCTTCCTTTCTTTTTGAGAGGAGAGAGACAGAAGGTCTCTGTATGTACTATGGAACCCTGACAGTCCTGAAATTTGCTATGCTAACCAAGCTGGTCTTGAACTCACAGAGATCCTCCTGCCTATGCCTTCCCAGAGCTGGAATTAAAGGAATGGGCCACCAACCCTGGCTGACTCCTGACATTTGAAGATCTCTGTCTATCCCTTCTGCAAGAGACAACAGCAGAAACACCTGTGATAACCACAAAGGAACATTGCATTGTAATGTGTCAACCCTCTAGACAGCTTCTGCGTGGACTGGCTCACAGATTTGGCTACAGAAAAAAGGAAAAGCCAAGAAGGAAAGAGAAGGTGGAAAATATGGGCACAAAATCCACACGACTTGTGTTTTGTTTTGTACCTTAAACAATCCACCTAGTGTATTTTGTACTGAGGTAGGTACCAATGGGCACCCAGATCGTTCTTGTTCTTGAAGGTTAATTTGTTTGTTCAGTAAGTCAAGGTTGGCAGGCAGCCAAGGTTCACAAGCCTGGTGTTTACCTTCTGCTGACTGAGACTTCAGACAGTGACACAAAGTTATCCAGATAATTAGGACTCACTCTTTTCTGTGGTCAGCATTTATTTCGGCAGGAATTATTTTCAGTAAGTCATCCTCAACTCTAAAATGTTTTTAATGTGAGCTGTAAACACAGAGAGAATCAAAACGTGTGTGCATGCTTGGGAGAGCGATGTCAAGGTCAAGCCCAGGGCCTTCGGAGCTCGGGGAACAGAGCGCGGACCTGAAGACCCCAGAGCTCATCACATCCTCCGTCCCTCCAGAGGACACCCTTACCCTGATCTGGCTGCTAGCCACTTCCTGAAATTTCTTTTGAATTATGGACCTTTGTGTGAATCTCCAGGAAATATCGTTGATTGTTGAAAAAGCTGAGCATGACGCGCAGACCTGACTAGGTAGGAAAGGGTGGCAGCATCGACTGCAAGGTCCCGGCAGAATGGCTGAGCCAGCGCTGCCAGGTCTCAGGTCCTGTGGCACCGGAGCCTCTCCAAGGGCTCAGAGCGTTGGACGTGAGTGAACTGGGTGCTGCTTCTCCAGGAGAAATCTGGTCAGAGGATAAAAACTGCTTTGGGTTGTCTTGGTCACCACAGAGTCAACAAGTACTTGAAGGAACATCAGTGTCCCCGGGTGCTTCGAGAAGCAGGGTGTGTTGTGTGCCAGACGTGCATGAGTATTTTGCACCCACGCGTCAAGACAGGCAGTTGCTTGATGGCTATAACTTTGAGCAAGCCTGTGTTGTGACTTGGGGCCTTCTGTGCTGACTCACCCAGGCTTTTTTTTTTTTTTTTTTTTTTTTTTAATGGGGAGTATAGCTGTGTCCCTTGAGTTGCCCCATCCCTCTGGGATACTCTGACTTTTCCCTCAGTTCACTTCCTCATTTAGATGGAACACGTCCTCCTCCAGTGGTTTCTTGAGGAGGAAGGAATGTAGATAAACACCCTGCTGCCTCAATCAGGCTCTCTTCCTCCCTTAGGACGCAGAGGAAGCTGTCAAAATGGACAGAGTCTCAGAAAAGGCTGGGATTCAAGAATCGAGTCCAGTGCCAGGTGGTGGTGGCACGCGACTTTAATCTCAGCACTTGGGACACAGAGGCAGGTGGATTTCAGTGAGTTTGAGGCCAGCCTGCTCTACAAAGTGAGTTCCAGGACAGCCAGAACTGTTACACAGAGGAAACCCTGTCTCAAAAAACCAAAACCAAAACCAACAAACAACCAAACAAAAATTAATGTTGGCACCAGCTGCACAGTGGGTGCTGTAATGACTGCCTGTGAGTGTGTCTAGCAGTGCAGGTGCAGTTAGAAGGTACCTGAGTGGGGCTGATCACAAGTGTCCTAGCCACGAACCAGATCCCCTATCTGGGCCCCTGCACTCCCTGAAAGTAATATCAGAACCATGTAGGATACTGGAACTTGTTATTGAGCACTGGCACTGAGAATGCTGGGAATCAAAGTAATAACAGCTGTACGTCCTTGCCCACACTTGTCAGCCCTAACCTGTTCCCTCTCTGTCCTGATACTGCACCCTGAGTGTCCCCGTAGGGTGTGAGAGGCATCGGAGCCACACACACTGTGTGTCTGGTCCTACCTTCCTTTCACACAGCACGTTGCAGACTGGGGTGGGGGACCCTGCTTGGCAGGGAGATAGCAAAGTGGAAGCAATGTGAGACTGGGCTTATGTTCCCCGTGTGTGGGCATCACTAGTGTGCGTGCTCCTGGGAGGTCACTATCTGGGTCCTAGAGTATAGTTCTCGTCTTTAAACTGGAAGAATGGCGTATCAGGAGTTTTCTGTTGTGGAGGGACAACAGTCACCTGGGAAGGCATATCCTGCTTAACATTTATTCATTTGTGTGTGTGTGTGTGAGTGTGTGTGTGTGTGTGTGTGTGTGTGTGTGTGTGTGTGTGTGTGTGTGTGAGTGAGTGTGTGTGTGTGTGTGTGTGTGTGTGTGTGTGTGTGTGTGTGTGAACCCACATGCCACATACCACATCACACTTGCAAAGGTCAGAGAACCAGTTGTAAAAATTGGTGGTTCTGGGTATCAAAGCTCAGGTGACGAGGCTTGGAAGTAAGCACCTTTACCCAATGGGGCATCTTATTGGCTCCAAAGCTGGAGACATTTAAGCCTAGCAAGCCACCAGGCCCTACCTGGAGACTCTGAGGTCCAGGTGATTCCCAGAAGATTCCCGTGTCATCCAGCAAAGCAATGCTGAAAGACAGATGACTTAAGGACTTTTGCAGTATTTTGACTGGACAGCCCCCATAAGAAGACAACTGAACCGCAGGTAACACACTGCAAACTGTAACACTGCCAGTTAACACACTCAGTCTTTTTTTTTAATTGAAAATAATTTTATACACTATATTTTGATCATGTTTCCCC
Organism: Cricetiscus sungorus; assembly: GCA_030556225.1. Lineage (NCBI taxonomy): Eukaryota > Metazoa > Chordata > Mammalia > Rodentia > Cricetidae > Cricetiscus > Cricetiscus sungorus. The sequence continues at coordinate 11,668,992 of JANBXA010000730.1, forward strand.
CTCCCAAACTTCCTCTCAGACCCTCCACACCTTGCTATCCAATCTTTTGCTTTTTGTTTCTCTTAGAAAAAAAAACATGAAACTCACACAAAATGAGAATCAAACAAGCAAAAGATCAATAAGAAACAAAGAAAAGAAAGAAGGAAAGAAAGAAAGAAAGAAAGAAAGAAAGAAAGAAAGAAAGGAAGGAAGGAAGAAAGAAAAAAGTGCCCAAACTATGAAAAAGGAGACCCGAAACATCCACAGAAATACCTGTGAGTTTGCTTTGTGATTTGATAGCCACCCCTGGTACTGGCCCTGCCTGGAAGTGTGGTTAGATCCCTGTGAGACTCCATTAGCGAAAACAAATGTTTTCTTTGCCAGTGGGTGTCAAGAATTGGCTAGGGGTGGGAACCTATGTCCACTTCCCCCTCTCTGTGCTAGGACCCTTTCTGGCATGTAGCAGGTAGAAATAGATATATGCAGGCAAAATACCCATACATATAAAAGGAAACAGTAATCTTTAAAAAAATTATAAGAAGCTGGGTGTGGTGGCATGGGACTTTAATCCTAGCACTTGGGAGGCAGAGGCAGGCAGATCTCTGGGATCAAAGTAGGCCAGTCTGGTCTACAAAGTGAATTCCAAGACAGCCAGGCTACACAGTAAAACCTACCTAGAAATTCCCACCCTCTCACCAAAACATTGAACAGAAAGCCACATGGACTGAGGGATACAGCTTCCGTATCTGCTTTAGAATAGTCCAAGGTGGGGGGTGTCGAGGGAGGGAACAGATGAAAGAAAAGTGGGTGTGGGGTGGTCGTGGTTGGAGATGGGGCAGGGAGAGGAGCATGGGCCTGGTGGCAAATAGCAACCTCCCTCTGACTTTTCTGACTCCAAACGCTGTAAGCTTCCATGGAATGGTGTTTTGTTGTTGTTTTATCTTGTTTTTGATTTCCCATAATAAATAGCCAAACTGAGTATTTGGTTTAGTGTATTAGTAAGCTACCCCGCACAAATCCATCTCTCTATTTCCCCACCCCACACCACCAGAGAGCAGCAAGACTTTTGGCAGTCTCCAGATCAAAGTAGACACAATTAACTTGATTTAAATACACAAATCTAAGCTGGGATCGAGGTAGAGAGAACTAAATGATGAAAGAATCTGAGCTGGGAGTAAAGGAGGGAGTGGAAAACCTAGCAGATCTGAGGTATCTGCTCAACAAGCATCAAATTCATTTGCGTTTGACCCCTTTTTACAAATCAACCTTTTTAGTTGGAGGGGCTGCTCTCCTGATAGCTCCCTGAACTGTCAATCACTCAGCATCTCTCCTCCCAAAGCCCTTAGTTGGCATGAAGCTCCTTTTGTTTTCTGCAATATTGCTTTGGAGAATTCAGCTAGCAAACTCATGGAGCCTGGAGGGAAGATCCACTGTGCCCCACCAAACTCCCCTCAGCGGGAGCGGGAGAGCAGGTTTCACTGTTTGTGCAACAGAAGGAAATTAGAATTGGCAGTTGTAGTCAAAAGCTACACCCTGGCTTTCTGGCATTGTTTCACAGGATGCTCATGAGGGACAGACCAACAGAAACAGTTGCTTCCAAATGCCTTAAGTATCCTAGGGCACATTGCCACCTTGGCCTAAGGGAAGGCGGGTCACAGCAGGCCAGCACATCAGAGGAAGACCCACCTCTGAAGCCAGTCAAGCTGCTACAAAAGGAACCATGCTTTGTGGCATAGCATTCACGGATTGTGTGGTCCGATTCAGTGGAGAGGTCTAATCAGCTCGTCCAGTCACCACTCCATGTTTGCCCAGGTCATCTTCTCCACAGGACAGCATGAAGGCTGTGCCTGTGCTTTGAGGGAATGGAGGGAGGGGCGGCTGGCAAGCTTAAGCAACACTCTTTATTTTCAAGCTGTTGTTTTTAATCCACACCCCCAATGCTAGGGTTGAGCCCAGAACCTGTGCATGCTAGACAAGCACTCTACACTGAGATACATCCCCATCCTTTTCTTGTTTTTAATCTTTGACATGCTTTTTCAAAATCAAATAAAGAATTATAAGGTGTTCATTGAAAAGAAACATTGGGTTCTCCTCCACAGACTGCAGGGTTTGAAAGCCACATTGACAGTTCCAAATGAGTGGTGGAGAGCAGTTCCCATGTTAGGCTTTTCTGTGCAGAAGCTGCACCCATCTGTGCTGTGCACTCACACCAACCAGACACCACTCACTGCACTAGCACCAAGGCCCTTTCTTAGGGAGAATCTGGGAGATGGATACCATGCTTCACTTGGCAATGTCTGCCCACACACCAAAATGAGCAGAAGGCCCATTCACCATCACCGAAGCAATGTTTAGTAGAAAAAAAAAATGCATCAGAAAAATGGAGACTTTTACCATGCTAGCACAGTGGATGTAATTCCAGATATTTCTGAACAAAGGAGTGGATCTTTTTCACTGGCAAAGATGTAGACAGCCACAGGCTATAATTTACACGGTAGGAGGAGGTCGCCTTAAACCATCTCAATCTTGGGTCTTTTTGGTAAAATAAGGCCAGTGCCTTTGGTCCTACTGTGGGTTGGGAACATTCCATAACAGAACAGAAGGGTGTGTGGCAGTATCCAGGGCATGCTTTAAATGTCCATCTTCCTTCCTATCTGCAGGCATGCTGGTGGCATACCCTGTGGGTTAGCTGTCCCAGTTTTGCTCAGTAGCTATTCAACTAGAACTACATCAAAGCAGACAGAAAATAGCCTGAGCGCCCCTTATGCAATACTCAGAAAACTAAACTGCCAGAGAGTTTGTAATTAGATCCAACATACTACTGTAAGGAAGACCATGCCCCCCTCCCTTTCTTTCTTTTTAAACACTTCCAATCTTTAGTTCTAGACTATGTTTGCACTCTGCTGATGGTAACTCTAAACTACTATATTGAAGCCCTGACCCCTAGAACCTCAGAGTGTGGTTGTCTATTGGAGACAAGGTTTCTACAGATGTGATTAGGTTAAAATGAAGTAGTGAACGTGGACCTCGATCCAAACAGAGTGCACAGATAGGACTTGAGAAGGCAGGACAGAAACCTTAGAACTCTGACAAGACAACATCTGGATCTTAGACGCTGGTCCAGAACAGTGAGAAAATACAATCTCTACTGTTTAAGGTGCCCATCTGGGGCTCTTGGTTACAGCAGCCCTGACGGTTGAACCTAGTGACTCTGCCTTGCTCCTTCCTGCATCTGGAGTCTGCACATTCTCCTTTAGAGGATACGATACAATTCCCATCAGTGTCCAGGGAAGTTAGCAAACCAGGTCAAGAGATGTCTGCACCTGTAAACTACCCTGAATCCAGATGGAAACAGGAAACAAAAGTAAAGGGTTCTAAAGTGTCTTAACATTCCAAGAAACTGACAGAATAACTCCCAATGTGACTGCTCCACTGCTTCTGTTATAATACATGAGGGTTCTAGCATCTCACATCCTCACCTTCCTGCTGCGGTCAATCTTTCAGAGTTCTGTCAATCCGGCAGGGTATGTAGTGGAAGATCACTGTTGCCATGTTGACCTTTTCAGTGTTAGATGACAATGACACTCCCACCCATTTATCCCAAAGAAAAACTTAAAGTGTGTTTATGCTATCAGTCCTCAAAAGTTTTTAAAAATCCAATTATGTTAAATATTTCTTAGGAACTATTTAAATAGGAAAAAATTTAAATAGGTAATAAGATTTCATCTGGAAGTGGTAAAACACTTCCCTAGCACATTTTGTGCCTGAGTTTAGTGTCTAACACCAAAACCCAAAACAACAACAAACCCTACACACACATTAAAAACTGAAAGAGTACATTGTTCTCTCTCTCTCTCCTACATTGTCCTCTGCATACATAACCAAATACTGAAACTCATTATTTTCTCTTCTTTTACATAAATAGTGCTATATCCCACACATGATTCTTACTTTTTGTTTGTTTGTTTGGTTGGTTGGTTGGTTGGTTGGTTGGTTGGTTTTTCAAAAAAAGTTTCTCTGTAGCTTTGGAGCCTGTCCTGAAACTCACTATGTAGACCAGGCCTCAAATTCACTGAGATCCACCTGTCTCTGCCTCCCGAGTGCTGGGATAAAAGTTGTGGGCCACCACTGTCTAGCAATCCTTACTCTCCTTTTGTGTAACAATGTATGAAAGCTATTATTCAGTCTCTCTACAAAAGTTACATCACAACTCACTGTATGGTTACAGAGTTGGTCTTTAGCTGTTATTTTTTCATAAAATAAGAACACTCTAATGAGTTAGTAAGTTTAGGCTTATGGGTACATTTCCAAGGATAAATTAACAGCAAATAATTTCATAATAAGTTTCTCTTGGGATTGTCATTTTGGCATGCATGCGGAACTGTTGCCTAAGGCTTCCTTGTGGCATGGCCAAATCAGGGCTTTTGTCAACCGATAGGTTAAAAAGCCACCTCAGTCGCTGACATTACCAGTAACTTGTTTTCTCTTAATCTGCTCAAAAGCTCGTTTCCTTCTCTGTTTCTGCCGAGCTTGCTCTGTTATCCTTTTGTTCTGTTTTAATTTTTGAGGAACTTTGTAGCCCTAGATGGCCTATGTCTCACTATGTAGATCAATCTGGCTTTAGCTCACACAGACCCTCCTGTCTCTGCCTCTGGAGTGCTGGGACTAAAGGTGTGTGACACCACTCCTGGTTCTCTTCCCCATTTTCCTGGTTGAGTTGTTATTTTTCTTATCAGTGTCTAGCTCTTTGTAATGTGAATAACCCTTTCTCCCAGCTTGCCATTTATGCTTTAATTAATATTGTTGTTATTATTTTGTTTTTTTGTTTTTGTTTGTTTGTTTTTCAAGACAGGGTTTCTCTGTGTAGCTCTGGCTGTCAGAAACAAAACCTTAACCTTGGCCTTCTCAGTCTCCAGACCCATGAGAAATGTGTTTTTGTTTCTTGGAATCCAGCTGGTAAAGAATGCTGTTCTCTATAGCCAATAAGACAGATGGAGACACAGACAAAAGTAAATATGCCACTCAGAACATACTTTTCATATATGTGTCTCAAAAACAAAACAAAATAAAAACAAACAAACAAAAGGACTCTGTTACACAGATATACACAGTATCTTAATTACTATAGGAAAACTAGAGCTGATTGAACACAGGTGGGAGTATAGCACAGGTTGCTGCAAATATGGTGTTATGGGATTTTAGCATCCATGGATTTTATCTGTGAGGCCCTGGAACCAGATCCCCAAGCTATGAAGAGTCACTATAGCTTTAAATGGATCATAGATTTAAATCTAAAAGTTCAAACTATCCTACTTCTACAGAAAACAACAACACACCCAAAATGCTGGATTAAAATTTTTGCAAGTTTCTTTTTTTAATGTATTATTTGTGTGGGGGTGAGAATGTGCCACGATGTGCATGTGGGAATGTCACCAGACGACTTTGTGGGTTCTTTTCTTACACTTTCATGTGGTTTCTAGGGATGGAACTCAGGTCATCAGCCTGTGTGGCCAGCACTTTTACCTGATAAGCCATCTCACCGTCCCTGGAACAGGCAACATTTCTTTGTAACAAAAACCACAAGAAATGAACAGTAAATGGATCTTTATCTAAAAGAGAAACTCTCTGAAAGGAGCCTCTAATGTGTACAAAATGATGAACTCCAGATTAGGAGAAATAGCCTCACCTCACTATGAATAGTCGACAGAAGACATCCGCCCATGGCAACTAAGAGCTTGTACTTCAACTCGGTAAGAAAAGAACAACTCAGAATTCTGAAGTGCAAAGCATAAAGACAGAAAATACATCCAGATGACCAATAAATAAATACAAACACATCCCACGATTGTGCTGGCTAATTGTGCTGGCCAACTTGACACACACTAGGGTTATTTGAGGAGAGGGAGTCTCAGCTGAGAAAATACCTCCATAAGGTTGAGATGTAGGCAAGCTGGTAAGGTATTTTCTTAATTAGTGTCTCCAGGGAGAATGTCCAGTCCATTGAGAGCAGGGCCACCCCTGGGCTAGTGGTCCTGAAAACTACAAGAAAGCTCGTCAAATAATATTCTAATAAGGCTGATAAAATTCCTGAGACTGAGGAACAATGGTGGTACATGCCTTCAATCTCAGCACTTGGGAGGCAGAGGCAGGCAGATCTCTGAGTTTGAGGCTAGCCTGGTCTACAGAGTGAGTACCAGGACAGCCAGGGCTACACATAGAGACCCTGTCTCAAAAAAAAATAAAAAAAGGGGGGCAATTCAAATCAGATATATTCTGCCTCTTGGATTTTAATACAGTACCACCTAGGAGACATATCAGTCATGAAAACCTGACCCTTTTTAATACTTCTTTGTACTGTTTTACTCAACTCTTGGTGACGTGGGACAATGTTCTTGTTCACTGTAAAGATTTTTACTCATATTAATAAAACAATGATTGCCAGTAGTCAGTCAGTAAGGATAGGTGGGGCTACTGAACTCGAAGAATTCTGGGGAAAGGAAAGGCAGAGATGCAGTTGCCAGACAGATGCAGAGGAAGCAAGATGAGAATGTCTTATTACCAAGCCATTTGGCTAAACATAGATAAGAATTATGGGTTAATTTAAGTTATAAGGGCTTGTTAGTAATAAGCCTAAGCAATAGGCCAAACAGTTTATAATTAATATAAGCCTCTGGGATTGAATGGCTGCAGGTCCAGAAGGGACAGAGACTTCTGTCTACATTAAGGTAATGTTTATTTTTTTCCTTTTTTGAAAAATTCAAATACAAATCAGACTCCATAGTAATGAAAAAACTATAATGCAAATTAGACGTTATAGAGTTATAATATCATGGCCTACTTTACATACATATAAAACCTCACAATTCTGGAGTAAGTGGGCGTTAGAATGCTTTACAAGGTTACATCATTGGCTACATGGTTGTAAATAAATAGCAGGATGCTGAATAAGATGTGGATTAGAACTTTAACATGACAATATATGTGATAACAGAGCTACTTAAGGTAGCAAGCTTCCCACAAAGATGCTGTGGTATGATACTGATCCATACGTGAGATAAAACTGGCTCTGGAACACATCCTGCAGAAACGGAAGCAGTCTGACTGCACTTTTCAGTAAGGTATCAACACAAAGTCCCTAAAACCAGAGCTGGAGATTATGACATCAGGGCAGAGTCCCTAAAACCAGAGCTGGAAATGAAAGCTGCAGGTCTGTCAAGATTTCTTATATGTTCAGATAAAACAATATCTAGACAAAACTATTAGCAGTATCTTTAATATGTGTCCAGGAACAAATTGAGTTTTACTCAGCAAACATAGCCCAAGAAAACGATCAGATTTAACTCTCTGGTAATACACCTGATTTTGTTTGTTTATTTGTTGAGACAGGGTCTCTCCACATAGCCCTGGCTGCCCTAAAACTCACTCTGTAGACCAGGACTTCCTCAAACTCATAGAGATCCACCTGCCTCTGCCTCCAAATGCTGGTATTAAAGGTGTGTGCCACCATGCCTGGCGTACACTTGATTTTTTTGTTTGTTTTTTGTTGGTGGTGTTTTTCCAAGACAAGGTTTCTCTATGGCTTTGGAGGCTGGCCTGCAACTATCTCTTGTAGACCAGGCTGGTCTCATACTCACAGAGATCCTCCTGCCTCTGCCTCTGCCTCTGCCTCTGCCTCTGCCTCTGCCTCTGCCTCTGCCTCTGCCTCTGCCTCTGCCTCTGCCTCTGCCTCTGCCTCTGCCTCTGCCTCTGCCTCTGCCTCTGCCTCTGCCTCTGCCTCTGCGAGTGCTGAGATTGAAGGCAGATGACACCACCGCCCAGCTTACACCTGATTTTTAAAAATAAGATGTTTTAATTTTGCCTACTTATGTGCCATCTATTGCAAAAAGAAATTCTATGTAGTGTATAATACAAGAAGTGCAGATAATTCAATCTTTTGGAAACATGTTTAAGATCAATTTGTTTTTATTTTATGTGAATTGTGTGTGTGTGTGTGTGTGTGTGTGTGTGTGTGTGTGTGTGTGTGTGTGTGTGTGTGTGCACATCCATCATGTGTGTGCCTGGTACATGTGGAGGCCAGAAGAGGATATCAGATCCCCTGGAACTGGAGTAATAGACAATTGTGAACCACCATGTGGGTAAGGAAATGTAGCCACGGTCTCCTGAAAGAGCAGTACATACTCTTAACCACCGAGCCATCTCTTAGGCCTAGATAATCAAATCTCAAAATTAACCAAAAACAAAATAGAAAAAACCCAAAAGCTACATAATGAAGCTAAGTACATATTGCTGTAGCTGCAAACAAAATTCAGTTCTAATATTCGTGGGAGCCAAAGGGGGATGGGAATGGAAAATGAATACAAATACAGATGGAACTTTTTAGAAATTTACTGAGTGAAAAGAGATCAGCATACCTTTAAAGGCCCCATTAGGACCGTGGAGAAGGGAGTAGGTATTGTGAAGCACAGAGGACACCACTGTGGCAGAGGACATCTTGCCACTGAAGGGAACAGGTTGCTCCAGCAGCCATGCTGTGTGTGGCATGACTGGAATTCAGTCACATGGAACAAATGTATGTCGACAACACACACCCAACAGTAAAATCAGAGACACTGTCAAATGTTGGGGAAGGCAAAGGCTGGTGAAATAGCCCCAAATCACCACCAGAAAAGGCTCACTGTCCATACCAAAAGCATTTTTAAATGCCCAGAGTGACAGACTAGAACAAACACACACACACACACAGAAATAAAAATAAATATTTAAAACAGTCAGGCAGTGATGGTGCACACCATTACTCAGCACTAGGGAGGCAGAGGCAGGCAGATCAATGTGGATTCAAGGCCAGCCTGATCTACAGAATGAGTTCCAGGATAGCCAGGGCTACACAGAGAATTCTCATCTCAGAAAACAAACAAACAATTTTTTTATTACAAAGAAAATTCCTTAAATTGTCTCGATCTTCACAGTTTCCTTTGAACACTCACTTTCCACCATGTTTGAATCACATATGAAAAATGACTCCATTAGTTCTCTTTTTTGATTAGACCTGGAGACTACTTCATGGGAATCTAATAGATTTCTCTTTTTACTTAAAATATTTTTAACCTTTAGAGGAAAGAGATGAGTACAGTGAGAAGTAAGTACCCTTTCTTTCCTGTGCATGCTAAGTCTAATATGAAACAACCATTCAGCGGAAAAAGCCAGCACATATATCACTGTAATATTTTCACTTAGTAGGGACTATGCTGGAGTGCTGACATTACTCTCTCTCTCTCTCTATATATATATATATATATATATATATATATGTGTGTGTGTGTGTGTGTGTGTGTGTGTGTGTGTATAGTGTAATATATTGTGTAATATATATAGTATAATATGCTAGCATTTATACTTTACATAATAGCAAAAGTACAAACGCACAAAAAGCTGCATAGGGCTCCAAGTTGGAAAGGGGAAAATACAAAGCCTCCAAGGCCTTTGCTGTCCTTGACCTAATTGTTGAGGCTGAGTGGAGATATGAAAATAAGCCTTTGTTCAAATAATTATTCTATAAGCAGGCTGAGTTAGCACAGCCCTCTGAGCTCAGTGAAAGTTGCCGGTACTGACTGGGTTCTGCCACATGCTCACTTAAATTAGTGGCTAAAACTCCTTTGAAGCAGAAAGTGAACACAGTACAGTCTTATACGTGCATGAATATGACATAATGAGGCCTGCTATTTTGTAAGGTAACTAAAAACTTAATTACAAAGCAATTACTACCCACAATAAAGACTGTTTGAACTCCAAAGGAACGACAAGGGCTTAAAAATTATGTACAATACAATCACTATCAATATTTCCCTCCAGCTATTTTTCATAGGACAATTCTTCCATGTGGAAGTAAACTCTCTTAGGGAACCATGAAATGCAAGTCATTTTTCACTCCTGCTGGATAAACAACAATCACAGTATATAAGCTCCTCCTTTACTTACCAGGACAAGCTCATCTCATACTGCCACAAGGAATTAAACCAGCAGGGCCCATAGCAAAACTTAAGCTGTGGCAGTTTTACTGAAACCAATCAGACTTTTTATACCTTTATCAGAAATAGAATATAGTGGTAATTTCCAGGATCAATACAGTTGTAGTTACCATGATACAATCTATATAGGGCAGGAAAGTTAGATGTCTAAGACCAATTGTCCTGTCAAGTTTCATGCTTCCTTGACTTCTAAGGGAACATACAGAGAAACACATGTCCTGAATGCTTCACTGCCTGACGGAGGGCCTTGGTCTCTCAGGAACTGGAAGGCACATTGTGACCCAGGAGCCATGGACTCGCACCTTTGAAAGGTCTGACACGTACCTCTCAAGGCAGCTAGGCAGGCCAACTCCATGGTTCCCTGCAATAGTACCGATATTTTATTGACTATGTAATCTACTTGGGGAATCCTACTAAGCATACCACACACTCAGTGAATATTAACCTTTTCTGGAGATGATAGTCTGCTCCAAAGGATGAAGTGTAGTCCTAGGCTCTGGTTAGGGACCTCAAGTTGAGTCATATAAATGGAAGGGCTGCGACCATAGCCTTGGAGCTAGGCCAATTGCCTCTCATTCAGGGTCCCCCACGTTTAATGCCCAATAAACAAATAAGCAACGAGGCCATTAGTCATATGCTTCAAAAATCATAGAAAATGAGTATTCAAATTAAAATACTGATTTACTAATAATGCACAGAGCTTACGTTTTAACCACTGACCTATAGCATTAGGAATCACATTTTTTCCCTAATACTAAGTTTAACATGGGTGCAGATCCCGCTAACTGATACAGGTAGAACAGTCTATGTTAGCAATGTCTTTTCAGATGTGATGACAATGACATGAAATCCAAAATGTGCATTCTCAGCACACCTAGTCCCTTTATAAACAGACACCTCCTCCATGCAAGTCTTGGCCTGCAGGAACTTCTGCCCCCAGAATTACCTGCCCCTAACAGGAAAGCATGGAAGGCTATAAGCTACTCTTTTAGAACATTTTCTGCCAATGAAGATCTAAAAGATCAAAGACTCCCAGTTAGAGGTGAGATGCATTCCTTCAGAGGGAACAAGGTCATTCACATGACCTCTCCCCAGGAACTCTGGGTCCCTAAGTATCCCCCAGGCATTAACCCCACCTCCACCCCCACTGGGAAGCACTGCCCTTCCCTCAGAGGCAGGATTTCTGGCCTGTGTGTCACCTGTCCCCAGGGAATGCTTGTGGAAGAGAATACCACCATTCACCTCAGAGGGACTAACTTTGTATCCTGGTCACATGTCCTTAAAACCTACCCGACATAGTCTAAAGTGGAGATCCTGTAAGAAGATTCAGTTTTGTGGCAGTCCCCAGTTGGAATGGGAAGTCACTGAGTGTGTGTGTCACTGCTCAAGGACTTGATTCTGACTTAGGTCCACATCACTAGGCAGCGGGCCCTAGAAGTCTTTGAGAGTGGAAACACTCATCGACTGCTTCCTTGGGCTGTGGAGAGCTCCTTAATTATGATTTGGCCTGGCTGACAAGCCCATGGACCCTTGTCTCCCCTCACTAGAGCTGGGGTTACAGACTCACACCGCTAGGCCTGGCTTTGACGCGGAGATTTGCATTTCAAATCCAGGCCATCATGCTTAGGAAGCAAATGCTTTACCCCTCTGAACCAGCTCCCTACCCACACATTACAGATTCTCTTTTCTTCCTCCCCCCTGCTCTCCCTATGTAACCCTGTCTGTGCATCCAGAAACTGGCTGTGTAGATAAACCAGCTGGCTCTGATCTATCTCACTCCTGCCTCTGGGAGGAAAGGCCACCCCACCTCCAGCCTATCACAGAGTCTTAATGAATCAGGACAGACTCCCATACCAGTCTTGTAAAGCACCACAGATTTCAGTTCGGGATATGAATATGAAAAGCAGGTGCCAAGAATGGGAAAGGTAAAGTTAAGTCATTGATGCTCATGAATTTGAATGAAATGGTGTATAGTCTAAGCATAAATAGGTAAATAAATAAACAAGTCACTCCCCATCACTGAGAACAAAACCACCAGAGCTGTAAAAACACATCTCAACTCTCGGCTGGGACACAGACATGGTAAGCAGCATGCAGCTTGGATGCAAAGTTGCCTAGGAAGGAAAGTGAAGACTGAGCCCCAGACAGCAGAGAAGCAGAGGAACCTGCTCCACTCTGAAAGCCCCAAGTGCCCTGGGCCCAATATGTTATCTCTTTATCCTTCATCTAACCCAACCTGGGCTTTGGAGCCAATTCCCCTAGGCTCATCATATCAGATGCTACAAATGACAACGATCAGAACAGTTTCAGAATTTCAACACTGAATGCAAGTATCACTGCACACAGAGGACATTCTCAGGAGCTAGTGTTTGCTAATTGTCCTGATGCATGACTTATATATACCACATCTTATAGAATGTATGACATGAATTACTTTAAGAAGAATCATGCACACACATTGTTACAGGGAGCCCACCAGGGATGACCACTCAGACAGTTTATAGTTAGGCAAAATTCTTTACTCTGGCCAGCTGGGACTGGGACCCATGCATAGATAGCAGCAAGTGTTTAAGGTAAAGGTTTTTTTTTTTTTAAGGCAAAACCTCATCTTGGTATATGGCTTGGCAGTTTCAGGGAGAGTTCTTGCTCAAACAAGCAGTTTAAGAAACAACAATAGAGATAAACTAGCTTGGGCATCTTGACCTTAGGTTCCTAGCATAGAGTTGGGTAATTTTCCATGGGATTATCCATCAAAGAGATCAAAATAGTTAGACCTAAAATAGCCTCGGCAAGAATATAAGATGGAGGAACCTCTGCACTGCCTCGCCCTGACAGAACATGAATACACACACCATTAAGTTTGTCTTAGTGTGAAATGTCAGTCTGAAGGGAGCTGCTAACGTGGGGTTCTGTAGATGGTTAGGCACTGTGAGATAAAGATGCCACCTTGTAGGCCGGGAAGTGGTGGGGCATGCTTTTAATCTCAGCAGTTGGGCGGCAGATGCATGTGGATCTCTGATTTCCAGGCCAACCTGGTCTACAAAGTTAATTCTAAGACAGCCAGGGCTACACAGAGAAACCCTGTCTCCAACAAACCACATACAAAAAAGCACATGACCCAAAGTAAGGGAGACAGATGCAAAATGAAAGCAGAGGTGCCAGGGACTCATCCTGCTCTTAGTTCATTTGTGAACCTGAGGGGCACATTGAGACATTTTAGCAAAAATATTTGTTTGTTTAGTTATTTATTATCTATTTATTTTCTTCCTTTCTGGCTCTCCCCCCCTCCAGAGGGTAGGCAGAGTCTCACTGTGTAGCCCGGGCTGGCTTGAACTCACAGCAATCCACCTGCCTTAGCCCCTGAAGTACTGAGAGAGATCACAGTCATGAACCACCACACTGCAGTGGAAGGGTGGCCACCCAGTGGGAGTGGGCTGAGTAGAGGGCACAGTGCAGCAGAGGAGTGGCTTCTGTGGCCCAGCTGAGGTTCTGTTTAGAGGACTGTGGTAAAACACATAACCCTTACCTCCTAACATTCTCCATGTTCAGTTTGGGGGCTCCTTAAGAAGTATTTCAGAGTATGCAATTTCTCTTATTAGACAAGCACCCAAAGCTAGTTTAAATATAATTGGTTCCTCTACCCTGGTGCTCAGATATCGCTGGAATGAATAGACACCATCTAGATTTGGTGGTCATTGTGGGGAGGGGAACGTATCCCATTGTTTGGGGTGGGTGTCATACAGCTTGGTGCAGGGGGAGGTCCTAGGTTGCTAGGCGCATTGTTCAAAGAGGGTGTGTGTGTAAATAGTACACGCAAGAGAGGGTGCAAGGATGCTAAAGGCATTGTTATCAGAGAGGTGTGTGTACCTCGAAAACCAAGATGGAGCCCCTGTGCTTACCTGCCTCGCACCTACAACACCTTTTGTTCAAGGAAAGCTTTTGTGAAAGGAAGTTCAATAGGCGAAGAGGCACAATGAATAAGTGCAATGTAACGTGATCTTTTTCAGAAGAGGGCAATTTAACACTGAAAATTTAAACTCTTTCCAACGCTTCCTAAGTCTTAGGACAGTTACCCTTCAGGGGGGGAAGTATTAAAAATAAAGTAACAGAAAGTGACACACATCCCTTGCTTGGAGACATGAGACCCTCCAAGATTCAGCAACATCACTTGCAAATAGAAAAATCAGCTGATAAAGCCAGGTGCAATGGTGCATTCCTTTAATACCAGCACTTGGGGGGCAGAGACAAGAGGATCTCTAAGTTTGAGGTCACTCTGGTCTATAGTGTGAGTTCCAGGATGGCCAGAATGACACAGAGAAACCCTGGGTCGAAACAAAAAGAAAAAACAGCTGATCAATCTATCACTACAACCTTAGTACTCGACTAAATATGAAAACAAAAAGTGGTTCAAATTAAAAGTTAACCACACACAACCTAGAATCACATGGCAAGAGAACCTGAATGAGGGGTTACCTAGACTAAACTGGCCTGTGTTGCTGGCTTTCCAACCTGGCCTCACAGCCCCTTCAGCCCCAAATAAACACATAGAGATATATATTAATTATAAAATTGTTGGCCGATGACTAGGGCTTCTTGATGGCTAGCTCTGTCTTAATTATTAACCCATTTCTATTCATCTATGTATTTCCATGTGGTCTTATCTTACTGGAGAAGGGTCTGGACCTGCTACTCCTTCCTCGACTACATGGTGTCTCTTCGTGGTCTCTCTCTGCCTCCCTTTCCCGAATTCTCCTCATCGTCTAGTCCTGCCTATCTTTCTGCCAAACTGTTTTATTCATCAACCAATAAAAGAAACGTATGCACAGAAGGACATCCCCCATCAGGCCTGTGTATGTGTTTGTGGGAGATTGCTCTGATGGTTAATTTATATAGGAAGACCTAACTTACTGTGAGCAGCATTATTCCCTGGGTAGGGAGGGAGTCTTGAACTATATACGACTGGAGAAATTTAAACAAATATGTTGGAAGGCCTTGCTGGCTGGTCAGAGGTTGTAGTCCACCATAGCCTGGTAGCTTTCTCTAAGCTTGGCAGCATGGAGGACTTCTCCTCCAAGCAAAAGCTTCCTGCTGTCTAACCACCCATATCTGGAGGATGTCTCTAGGCCGGGGTTGCCTCATTTATCTCAAGGGTGACCCTTGACACAGTTCCCTGCAAAACTCTTCTCCTGATGACCCACATAATAATTACTCAAGGGCTCTAACCATCCAATAGGGCACTGCATGCTCCCACTAATCCAGCTATATGTTAGGAACATGCTGCTTAATGGAAATTAGGGTTTGTTCCCAGGTTCCCCAATCCTATATATTTGGAATAAAATCGAGCTGATTCACTGTAAGTCTGTCTCCTGAAAGACTATCTCCTTTACCCACAGCTGTCCAAACCCCATCCCCCATTTCTGCTCCCTCCATCCTCCTGGGCCGATCCTGAGGAAGAAGAGAAGCACAAATATAGCAAGCAGGCAGCTTGGGCGCATTTTCTCTCTTGACTGTGAGTGTCATGTGACTAGCTGCTTCAGTATCTGCCATGGCATCTCTGAAATCATGGACTGTATATAACCTGGGCTTGAAACTAAAACAAACCTTCCCTATACTGGCTAATCTTATGTCAACTTCACACCAACTAGAGTCATTTTGGAAAAGGGAACCTCGGTTGAGAAAATGCTGCCACTACATTGGCCTATGAACAAAAATATGGTACACTTTTTTTATGATCAATGTGAGAGGGCCCAGCTCTATTGGGACAGAGACACCCCTAGGCTGATGGTCCTAGTGCCACATAGGAAGGCACTGTCCCATGGCTTCTGCATGTTTGAGTTCCTGCCTTGCCTTCCCTCAATACACTGTGACCCAGGACATATATGCCAAATAACCAAATAACCCTTTCCTCCCCGAAGCTGCTTTTGGTCTGGTTGTTGTGTTTTGGGTTTATTGTTGTTGTTTTGTTTTTGTTTTTGTTTGTTTTTATCACAACAATAAAAATTAAGCTAGGACAGGTCTCACTAAGTAGTCTGGATGGTCCTGACAGCTGTAACATGACAGGCTCGATGTGCTGCCTAATTTTATGTCAATCTAACACAGCTAGACTCATCGGAGAGGAGAAAGCCTCAGTTGAGAAAAAAAGCTTTCATTAGCTCTGGCTGCAGACAAGCCTGTACCAGACTTTTTCTTTTGGGCCACCAACCAGCTCCCAAATCATGACACAGACTTAATATTAGTCATGAATGCTCAGCCTAGCTTAGGCTAGTTTCTGGCTAGCTCTTTTAACATATATTAGCCTGTTTTTCTTTATCTACCTCTTGCCTTAAAGCTTTTTTACCTTTCTTTCTGTATGTCCTACTCTGTGTGCTGGCTGGCAGCTGCCTGGCTGGCCCTATGCATCTCCCTTTCTTTCTCCCTCATCCTCCACATTCTCTCCTCCTTCTAATTATTTTTTTTTTCCTTAACTTAGAATTCTCCTCCTATTTATTCTCTGTGCCTGCCAGCCTCAACTATCCCTCTTCTGCCTATCTACTGGCAGCTCTTTATTACACCAATCAGATGCCTTAGGCAGGCCAGGAGAAACAAATGCAACACATCTTTACATAGTTAAGCACACATCCCTTCACCGTTAAGCAAATGAGGCATAAACAAATGTAACACACCTTTGCACAGTTAAAGTAACATTCTGCAGCAAAAACAAATGCGACACATCTTTACCCAGTTAAAATATTTCCCAGCACAAGCCTGTAGGACATTTTCTTAATTAGTGATGAGGGAGGGCCCAGTCCATCGTGGGTGGGGCCACCCCTGGCCTGGGGTCCCGGGTTCTATAGGAAAGCAGGCTGAGCAAATGGGGAAGGGCAGGCCAGTGAGCACCAGCTCCTGCCTCCTGGTTCCTGCATGTTTGAGTTCCTGCCTGGCTCCCCTCAATGGACTGTGATATGTAAATCCAATAAACACTTTCCACCCCAAACTACTTTGGTCATGGTCCTTAATCATAGCAATAGAAACCCTATTTAGGACACTCAACCTCCTGACCTCATAGGCCATTAAAGAAGCAAGGTATAGTAAAAGGCAGAAAGTGAGATTTACCCAAATGTGTCCACATTGGGAAGGAAAACAAAGAGATCTAATGATAAGCTCTCACCCTCTCACCTCCTCACCCCTCCCCATCTTTGTGTCCTGATAGGAAGATTAGGTTTAAATAGAGGGCAAAAGTATGTTTAACTAAGCAATTCTGGTCAAGGTGTGGCCTCAGCCATTGCTGGCCAATCAGTGTCTAAGCTCCAGCCTCCTTGCAAAATGATCTGAGGAGCTATCAGAACTGTTTCGAGAACTTTTCCTGGCAGGCCAATTCCTCCCCTAACTGGTACCAACCTTATCTTTCTCCCAGAATAAGTTTCCTGGAGAAATTCTAATTCCTTGGGGGAAATCCTGCCAGTAATCTGGTGGCTGAATGGAGGGACACACATGCCTCCTTAGAATGGCTTTGTTCCTGCCAGGACGACTAGACCTTTTAATCTACCCAGTGAGTACTACCACAGCCAATTATAATCGCATATTAAAAGTTCATAGGGCTGGGGATGTGGCCCAATGGAAGAGTCCTGTCTAACATGCACGAGCTCATAAAATATGGTATTTTAGCAGCATTGTTTATTGAAATAGTGCTCAAAAGTGCAACATTTGGGCCTTCTTGCACTAATTCACTTTTCCTCCACAGCTTATTTTAATTAATAAAGGCTCTAACGGAAGTTTCGGATAGTGTGGCTACAGACAGAAAATTGAGTCAAAGAGGCTGTGGAAAAAGGAAGACAGTCTCCTGGAAGACTTGTAATGGGTAGAAGGATGTCAGAAGGCAATTAGTATTTTTATTACCCACTCATCCACACTGACTCCCTTTCCTTGCTGCTGTGAGTCATGCAGCAATAAGCAAGGATGTGCAGGTGTCTCTGGTGGGATCAGTTCTTCAAGTACGCGTGCACGGGTGGAATAGCTGGCTGCATCGTGTGGCAGTTTGACTTCTAGTTTTTTGAGAGACCTCCATACAGATTTCCATGGCTGTACTGGTTCACACCCCCCCCCACAGTGAAGCACGGTCACTCCTTCCCAATGTCCTCACCCGCATCTGGTGCTGACCGGGGGTGAAATGGAATCTCCGCCATCTTATTTTGCATTTCCCTAATGGATAAGAAGATCGAGCACTTATGCCTTTAGTTCCAGCACTCAGGAAGCAGAAGCAGGTGGATCTCTGTGAGTTCCAGGCCAGCCTGGTCTACAGAGCTAGTTCCAGGGCAACCTCCAAAGCAATACAGAGAAACCCTGTCTTGAAAAACCAAAAAAGAAAAAAAGAAAGAAAGAGAGAAAAGAAGGAAGGAAGGAAGGAAGGAAAGAAGGAAGGAAGGAAGGAAGAAGGAAAGAAAGAAAGAAAAAGAAAGAGAGATGGCTGAGCACTTAAAAAACAAACAAAACACAGATTGACCTTTTGTGTTCCTCTTTAAACTATTT